>JAAFCF010006596.1:27506684-27951014 GCA_013389785.1 Helicorthomorpha holstii
TTATTTCACCTTTTCTTCATTTTATTTCACATTTTCTTCATTTTTTTACAGTTTCTTCATTTTATTTCACATTTTCGTTATTTTATTTCACATTTTCTTTATTTTATTTCACATTTTGTTCATTTTCTTTGTCATTTAATAATACATAATGTGTTAAACAGTAACTAAAAATGTACAATAATAAATAAGTGTGTATAACAACAACTTACAGTGTTTAACAATGAATTTCAATGTTCAACTGTAGAAAAGCCAGCAATTAGCTATTCTATAATGAAAAAAAAAGAAAAAAAATTATAGTATCGATACATTTTGGTCGATACTTTTGTGGCATCGATACTTTCATTTCGATCCTAATATCGAGTGCAGTATCGATACATTCATTTCGATATGCTATCACTAATCGTGAGGCCCGTAAACACATGCATGTTGCTTACCTCTGTCTCAGGCAATCTGATACAAATGCGATGGCAAGCTGTACGTGCGTTATTAAACCAGACATTACATTTTATGACAAAAATTAAATTTAAACGTGAATCCTATTATTAACTAAATATTATTTAAACATTTACATTTTATAATCTATTTAAACACATATTAATATCTGATTACACAACATTATATTATTCCTTTCTTAATTTCACATGAAATATGTTATGCGACGACATTGCATAATCAATAGTTGCTCTGTTTTGCGCATGCTCATTTTTATTATAAAAATAAACCATGGAAAAAATTAGAAATATCAGTTGATTTGAGTTTTAATTTCTTAATTTTCACATATTTAAGATGAATACTGTCGATGTGTTTGTTGGAAATTATACAATAATTGATAAAGAGATATATGGCTTGTGGTTGGATGGATATTCAAGTAATTGTTTTATTTTCTAATTTATAATGTAAAAAACTTTGATTAACCGATAAAATGATCTGCTAACTATTGTTTGCAGCTCAAGAGACTGTTTCAATAATGAAACAGCGAGGAATACTTAGTGAAACTGGAGCTACTCTTGAATTACTGATGAGTGACACTTTAGTTCATTATAGGACATTCCAGATGCTGGAACGAATGATGCAGTATCCAAACAAATTCTCTGAACAGCTGATATTTCAAATTGATCCTAAAACTCAAAAACATCTTATTGAAAAGTAAATTTTAACATAGTTTTCTAAGTCAATTTTTAATTATTTTGTCAATGTATCTGCAGTCGCATGTTGTCATTATTAATTAGAGTTAATTTAGTGTTAAACAACAAATCGCTATAGGGTGACTTTTTACGTGTTATTTAAATATATCCAATTATAAACTTATAACCAGTTTGATTTGTAAACAGCAACAGTTTTAATATTTGGAGATTGTCTTGTCCAGATACTATGAATTGGATCACAGCGTTGTCCGTGAAGTTTTGGGACGAAAATTGTCTACAAGATTTAGAAAAGATTTGGATGAAGTAAGCGAGAAAACAAATGTTTCAGTAAAAAGCTGTAGAAGACAGGTATCTATTAAGAATAAATTAATAGCTTATGAAACAAATTAGTAATTTTTTAAAATTTAGTTTGACAATATCAAACGCGTTTTTAAAACTGTTGAAGATCTAAGAGGAAGATTGGTTTACAATATTCGAAGTCACTTTTTAATTTCTGAAGCATTAGCCAAGTAAGTAGTTTTCTTAACAATTTAAACATTGATTTTAATCAATTGTTGCTATAGAAAATATGCAGCTATTGTATTTATTACAAATAATCGTTTTGAGACTGGCAAACGTAAGTTGCATTATTTAACATTTGACGACTTCCTTCATTGTGCAACTGAAATGATCATGAGGTGGTCTGGTCATTCAAGTAACTTTTTTATTACTGTCTTCAAGTTTACCAAGAAAATTTGTTAAATCTGTTATCAATAGATTGTCGACAAGATGATTCAGATGCTGATTTAGATCGCGAATGTCTACAGGAATTTCGCATTTTAAAAGTATTAATTGAGAAAGATGTTTTGGACGACCATAAAATGTAGGTATTTTTTTATTTTGAAATTTCGTATTTCTTCAAGTGAAAAAGGCTACTCTCTCGAACTTGAAGAAATAAATATATATTTGAAGTACTCTATTATAAAGAATTAATCATTTGATTTTTAGATTGGTGTGTAGTCGCTTAAAAGAAAAGCTGAATGACAGAATGTATGCAGAAATGGAATCAAGTTTTAAGGTACAGAATCGGCCATCTGCATAATTTTGTTTAGACGATTCTTTCTTTACAAATCAATCAAGATTACGATGTTAAAATTTTGTAAAAAAATATTTTAAAGATTTAGATGATCAGCATTCATTTGAACTTTAATCCATCATTGTAGAATTTATCAAGAACTCTGGTGAACATTGCTTGTGGACTGAATCATAGCCGTGAAGCCAGAGATATTTTTGTTGATTTCTTAGAAAAGGTTTTTTTTTTTTTGAAAAGCTAACTTTATTCTAAAATTAATTTGTAACATTTCTGATATCGATCATTAATTTCAGTTTATCGAACCTTGTAAGCAATCAAAATGGACCAAAGGAGAAATGAGTATCTTTTTTGCTGTGTATATCGAAACGGTACATGACCTCGACATTGTAAAAAAGTAAACCACTGATTTGCTTATTTTTAACTTCAATTTTAATTTTTCATAACTACTATAATAGCTCTTCCCAGTTGAAAGAAGTATGGGACCGATACATAACTACAGCTTCCTCATGTATTCTGTGCATGTTTTTGGCCTGACACTTTTAGCATAAGTGGCATACTCCGCATTCTGATAGAGATTATGTAGAATAATATAATGTGCGTGTGTGCCAAATTCTGCTACTACAATTTTGATAACGATTTATTATTTGATGTTCTCAAGTTCACGCTATGTTAAAGCGTATCTTATTGTGTAAAATTTAAAAGATCGGTAGTGAGAAAACTTTTTATTATTCAGAATCCAGATATTAAAATGTAAACATTTGGTTTGAAATATACAGGGAAATATTAACAGTATTTAAAATAAAAAAATTTTTTTTTTAAATTTATTAGTTAACATCAGTTGCCGTTGATAAAAAAAAACATCGACTTGGGATGTATTGAATTATCTCATGTAATGTTACGCCATTGAAAATACAGTATAAGAACACGTCGTTGACATATTAGGATTACTAAAACAAGCTTTAAATATTTGATCTTTGAGCTTCTTTTCCATTCGCGATGTAAAGATCAAATGTTAAACGCAGATTTTTATAACGCCCTCATCCCTCGCCATATTGTTTATAATGGCTGTGGAGTAGAGGTGTCAACTTGAGTGTTTTCACTTTATAAATATTGTCGTGTAACTTTGAAGTTGTTTTATAATTCATGAACAGTAATTAATGCTGCGTTAGTTATTGTATAACCATGCTTAATCGTTTTAAAACCGCGTTATATACGGTAGTTGGTGGCCCGGAATTGCCAGTAGGGAGTAACGGAGAGAGTTCAGGGGGCAGTGGAGAAGACAGTCGAACGAATTTGAAGTTTCCTTACAAAAGGCCATCATTTTTACAATTTGCAACGGAGGAGGAAATGTTGGTATCAGAAGATCATCATATTCGACCAATTATTGTTCCTAGAGATTTGACAAAATTACCTTGGAAAAGTGGTTATGCAGAGTAAGTTTAAAACGATAAAGTGGCATGTACATTAAGATTAATATGCAATGTAAACAACGAAGCATTATGTGTAAATGTCCAGCTGATTTCAGTTGGGATGAAATCTGAAAATGAAAGTTACAATGTTGACTAATGCATTAAGTATTTTGTAGGACGATTAATGCAGGGAAGTCTCTTCGGAATGAAGACCAAGCCACTTTGCACATTGGCATTTTAAGAAACACTACAAATGAAAACGGCGAAGAGATTTCTTGCAATCCTCAGGTAAGAAGTAATTGAACTGAAGAGGAACTTATAATAATGGGGATATGTAAATTTTAGGGATCTTACCCATGTCTCTAACCTCTTACCTCTATCTTTTTTTCCTTTTAGCCATTAATTATTATTTGATGCGAATTTTATTATGTTTTGACAATTTAGGATCCATGTCTCTCATTACCTTACGTGTACTTCGGCTTATTTGACGGTCATGCTGGTGCTGGAGCATCTGTTGCTGCAGCCAATACTCTTCATCACATTATTCATGAAAAGCTAAGCGAAAACATCGCTCATTTGCTTGTACCATCTCGCGTAGAAAAGCAAGAAACCCCCTTTAATGATTCGGATTATAACATGATCCGAAATGTCTTTCAAGAAAAAGAAATTTCAGCCGATAGCTTAATTGTGGGAGCGTTGGAAACAGCTTTCTGGGAAATGGCAAGTTTTGTTGGTACTTAAACGTTTATTTGAAATACGATTTTAACTACAAATTTCTTAGGATTTAATGATTGAAAAAGATCGGTTAAAATACAAAATTAATGGTGGATGTACAGCGGTTGCGGCTATATTTCTTATGGGTAAATTGTACATAGCTAATGCCGGTGACAGCCGTTGCATCATTTGTAGAGGAAACAAAGTTATTCCAATGTCTCACGATTTTACTCCTGAAACTGAACAGAAAAGGATCCGCAATTTGGTGTGTTCAATAGTTAAAATTAATTTAGTAAACTTTTTACAATGACTTGTTAATTATAGGCTCTGGTTAAACCGCAGTTATTGGGTGAGGATTACACTGCCCTTGAATTTTGTCGTCGACCCTTGCGTAAAGATATTGGCAAGAAAATGTTATATAGAGACGCTTATATGACCGGATGGTAGTGTTTTTTATTACATTTTTTTATTGTATGTTAATTATACTATTGTAGGGCTTATAAAACAGTGACGCCTGAAGACTTAAAATTTCCATTGGTTTACGGGGAAGGCAAACGAGTAAGTTATTGACTCATTTTTACTCAATTTCATTTTTATTATGCAGTCATTTGTAATGTAAACATAATGTTAAAAAAGCTCCCTTGTTTTGCTTACTTAGCTCTTTTTCTAGTCAGCAAAACTGCGCAATCTGCACATTAAGTGAAGGGGGAAAAGCGGTTGTCTGTGTCAGTGCACATTTAATGCTATTTTTTGAATTATTTGATAAACACAACGTCGGGCGTTGTTGTGATACAATGCTAGCTTTGATAATTAGGGCACAGGCATTGTCTCATTTGGAAACATTGACAGTAGGGTGTTTTAGACGTTGATTCAAAGAGTGGTTATTAATAGAAAAAGAACAGAACTCCTTGTTGAACACATGTTTACCATTTAGCTAGCAAAAAAAAATACATAACCAAAATTTATGAATATTAGCAAACGCGTGAAAATTATCTTAATTATAGATTACTGAATGCTGAGCAAACATTTTGTTTGATAAACGTAAGCTGATAAAAGAGCACGCGTTAGCTTAATGCACTTGTATATTTTTTTTTGACAATACAGTATGTTTAATGTGTGACACTATAGTAGTGTGCATGACATTTTAACAAGGAATACTGACTTGTTTAAAATTTTGAGAATTTTTCACATTGTTATAAAAAATTGTACAGTTGTTCAGTATTTGATTGTGAGCCAAAACGTACATGATGGTAAAATGCTTTATAATCATGCATCTACTGCATGCTCTACATTGAAATAAACACTTGAAAGTTCAGAGATGCATGATTTTTCTTGGTTCATTCATGCACGTTTTCAAATGAGTTGTATATTATATTACCGTCAATCTTGATCAAATACGGCTGCAAACAATCAATATTGTCGTGAGGCTAAAATTACACAAGCTGTAACGCAACTACACAATGCAAAGTCATCGTTTTAATGGATAGTGCATTACAGAGTAACATTGATTTTAGGAATAATGAATTGTAAGACAAATATAATACGCACAGTATATTGTGCAATAAAGTATGTTTTGGCAAATTTGATCTTTGGAAGGTGAAATTACTTGTATAAAGCAGCACATTTAGTTGAAGGGAATAATTAGGTGGAATATCATTATACAGTTTTATTACTATTGACATTTTCTTATAAATGAGATTGTTTTATTATTTCTAGAGTCGAGTGTTAGCTACAATTGGAGTGACCAGAGGTTTTGGTGATCATGATCTCAAAGCACAAACTAGTAATTTAAACATTAAACCATTCCTAACGCCACAACCGGAGGTAATTTTTAATCCTATTTTATGCAAGTTAAAATAAACAATACATTTTTTATTTGTGGCATTATTGTGTAGGTGTGTATTTACAACATAGCAACTGCGGAATTAACTCCTAACGACGTTTTAATTATCGCTTCCGATGGGTTGTGGGATATAACAAGCAATGAACAAGCTGCTGAAATTGTACAGAAAACGTTTGAGCATTTTTCCGACACTAACGACGTTCAATATAGATACAGGTAAGCACTGATTTTATTTATTGTTTATTTTTGTTACCAGTAACAGGCGTGTTTTCACGCTTTTCTTTTATGTCCCATAAGCTCATAATTTATGTCTGCTAAGCTGGCTGTTTACGGTTAAACTTAGAAAACAAAACATTTCTCATAGAATTTATGTGCGGACATAAAACGCACCATAAAAAGAAACAGTGAAAAATATTTACTAAATTACCATAATCGAAGACACTTTGTTTACCAAGAATGTTAATTTTTTTCTGTTTTTGGTTATTCGCAGAAACCAGTAATGTTTTCCCTGTAAAATGTAGGAAATTGTGCTGTAATAAAATTGTCAGCTACGAATTAAGCGCTCCGTGTAAGAAATGATTGAAAATGCTCAAAATACCACTGACAACTCGAGTAAACATATCCGGCATTGACAAATTGATATATTACCATGTTATCATAGAAACTTATTTAAAATTTTCATTTGATGTTTGTGTATTTATAACTGGTTTATTTTTATTTTTTGCTTGTTAAGTTTATACAAGTGCAAACGCGTCAGCAGTTTAAAAGTTGGTCTTAATTGCAGCTGATAATCGTGTAGTGTATATTTTTGTTATTAGGTTCTGTATTTTGGTTGAGTTGGTTGTAATATGTAGTCAAGTGTACAGCGCTGTCTTTGAAAAATGTGCTTATTTTTATTATCGGCCTTATTTGAAGTGATTAATAATATTTATGACTTGTATAGGTACGCTTCAGCTGCACAAGAGTTGGTGATGCACTCAAGAGGAAAACTCATAGATCGTAACTGGAGAACTGCCTCTGGAAAACAGGCCACCATAGACGATATTTCAGTGTTTGTTGTCCCGTTACTACCTTACCAAGAGGAATACAATCAATGGCAAGAAGCCAGACGGTTCATCACAGAAACTGTGGCAAATGCTAATAGTAATGGAGATGCAGTCTCATCTAATGCTTCTACATCTGGTTTATCGTCAATTCAAAAAGCTCAACCAACATTAGAAAGTTAATTTCGAAAGGTTTATTTTTTTTTCTTTATTTTATTGTTTTACTTTGCTGATAATTTTATTATGCTTTTTTGAAAGCCTAAAATCAGTATTTTATTTAAGTTTTTATATATAATTATGTTAGGGGAATTTTGTTCTTATATACTGACAGTTTTTAAGTTTATTTTAAAAATATTTATACATAGTGGGGAAAATTGAAATGTAAAATAGCAAACCGAGTTTAGTGCATGGGTAGTTGTGATCGAAAATGTGGCAATTGTCTAAATTAGTTCACAAGCTCAGCGCAATATCTACATTATTAGACCGTAAAACGTTTGATGTACTGATGATTTCCGGTTAACTTTATTTGCAAAACACACAAATAAAAATAATTATAAAATACAAAAAAAATCAACAACAACAACAAAAGTTAACATAAAACAAGATATTACAAAACGATTTTGTGTTTCGCCAATAATTATAAATTAAAAGTTTTGATATAAAACACATCCATGTACATTTAAATAAATAAATGAACAATATAAAGTAATGAATCATCTTTGTATACGGTATAAATGCATCTCATCTGCACAATATTATCACATTGTCATTAAATATACAATAAATTGTACTTCACAGCAGTATATAAACGATTTTTGATTGGACTTCTAAATGCTTTCTATTCAGTTGGCCATAATTATTAGCCAAACAACTAGAATTTTAGACTCATGAAAAGCAATTAAAAGTCCATATCTAACAGAAATAGATAAATAGTCCATAATACATCACCACAGTCTATCAATGTCACAGTATTAAATAATGTTTTCAAATAAAACATCGAAAATAACATCAATTATTAATATAAATTACAAGAACTATTATGTACGTTTTGTTTTGGGTTAGCATTAAAGGTCATTCACAGTATTTATGGCATATTTGACGAAATTTTAAATTTTTTTTTTTTTTTGATAAAATTCAATTTTCTTGTACTTTCTTTGGTTATAAAAAATAGAACTTAAATGAAGTGTTAAAGTTTTAAGACATTGAACTTTAGTGCCAACCCAAATGGTGTACAATTAATAGTTCGTTATACAGTATAATTAACGGGACTAAATCAACATGGGGCTAAGCAGTATAAATTGTTTAGCACATTATATTCACAGATTTTTATAAGTTATACCGATTTAGAGCTGTGTCGTAAAGGACACCATCAAAATCGTAAGTCTTTAGTGATTTACTGATGTAGCCAACAGCCAATCTTGTATCCTTTTATTTTTGCTTTCACAGTCGATCGTTGTTTCAATGCCATAGCTCATCAGTAATTTTCTTAATGAACTATGTTTCTCTTTGAAATTATTTAAATGTCTTATAATGACGTTGTCGTTAATATTATTATCTCCCGACCAGTTATTGCCTTTGTCAATTTTGGTGCTATCAAACGCATTGTTGATTTTTGATCCAAACTCGGCCAATCCAGAGCCGATTTTTGTCTGCACCCATTTGTCATTCATGTACTTTAACGGCTCTGTGATTTCGGCTCTGCCTTCAATTTTTGGGTCCAAAAGACGTCGAAAGAGTCGTTGAAATCTGGGCGTGTAAGGTCGAAGTACCGATGGTGTTTTTGTCGTTTTTCTTTTGTGCCATTTAAGGAACTCTGTGTATTCAGGGTCAGTGATATCTGCACTTTCCCATGGTAGCATTCGGGATAGACAAACTAGCACTAAAATAGCCAGCTGCCATACATCTGAACTTGGATGCACGGTGTAACCTTCGTTGTACACTGCTTCACAAATCTCAGGGGGCATGTAAGCTAAACAAACGTTTGTCTTTTTAACAAGTGTTCCAGAAGTACGTGTCATCCCAAAATCGGTTAGTTTAATCAGGCTCAAATCAGACTCGAAAATAAGAACATTATGCGGGCGTAAATCACGATGAACTAAATCTTTTGAATGCATGAACTCCAATGCCGAAGTTAATTGACGACAAACACTTTTAACTTGCAGTTCACTCAGCGGTAAGTTTTTTTGATCGAGACGTCTGGCTAAGTCACCAAATGGCGCATATTCCTGAGCGAACAGAAAATGTGTATCAGTCTGAAAAGCTACGTCGTAAGAATTGAGGATGTTGACATGTGGTGACAAGAAGTAGCTATAGTGAAATTCTTGCAGAAAATCTTTTTGTTTGGTTTGATCTTTCGAAACGGCTTTAAGAGCAATTTTGTAGCCAGTTTGACGGTCTTCTGCCAAATGGACTTGACCGTATGAGCCTTCACCGATAAGCTGAATTATGTGATAGTCGGCGTCCAAGTTGGACACTTCTTGCAAGCAAAGTTCCCGAACTTTGCGTAAACTGTAACTTCGTCTCGGGGCGTTTGGCCTTTTCATCTTACGTGACATGATGCGCATCGGATGTTTGAGTACAACCGTTTGGCCACCTATACAAAAATAGAAAGAATTCCAAAATAAGATTTCAGCATTGACTTTTGTGTTTATGTGCCAGCTTAGCAGGCCAACAACGTAACACGGAATTGTAATCAAAAGAAAGCCAAAAATAAAAGACGTAAGCTATTTTTCTTTTACTTTAAAATAAATAAACACAAATCATTGGTAGGTTGTAAAATTAGTATGGTTAATGGATGAAGTTTAAATGTTAAAACAAAGCTGTGTAAATTCGCTTTGCTAAGAGTCTTACACGATGGAATGACTGGTTATGAAAAAGAAAAAAGCTGTCAATACATTTATCACAAGGTTTCAATCGATACCCGAGCTTAAGTTAATTGAATTTCTCTAGAACCACTGCCTTTTAACGTTCGAATAGGGGAGAAAAAAGAAAATAAATAAGTTATCTGAATTTGTGGCATATTATAAAAAAAGTGCTGTGGCGTCAATATGACGTCATTACGCCCTAACAGCTTTTGAACGTAAACGCCCAATTACAAGCAGACGTGATTTGGTGATTTTACGCCTACATCTAAATATAGGAAGGGGTATATGGATTGGATTATGAAGCATTGAAATATAATGCACTCCTATTATTGCAAAGGGTCCTTAAAAGTCAAAAGGCTAATAAAATATTTTTAGCAGCTATAACGTTGCTATAATAATGGCTTATCGATGACGTGAAATAAGCTATTACCAATACTTTATCATGGCATGCGATTTGAGCTGATTTATATGACAATTATGCTTTGACAAGATTGTTGACGCATCACATGTGACAATAGTCCTTGTATACTGTAGTTTCCTAATGAATAGGAGCATCCTACATCCTAAAATACACCATTTTTAATCTAGATCAACTATTTACATAAAATTTCATTGCAACTGCTACTGCAAAATGCTCCCTATTCATCTAATTAAGCTTACATTCACAACTAAATTTAGTATTATGCAGTATTGTATTAACACGTCATTAAATTCAATAATTGTTAATCAAATATTGTGTTTTAAAAGTCATGATTTATTACAAAAAATTAAGATTTAAAATAGTACTGATGCTGAGCATAAAATGTTTTACGCCACCCACTCTTAAATTACGCCCATAGCACAATCCCAGGCTTTTACCACTATCCATCGATCTATTTGGTCATGACATATCGATAATGGCTATAATATACATTTTTAATAAAAGTTTTACCGTATAAAACTTTATTTTTAACTTATTTATCATTTCTACGGGTTTTATTACATGATAGCTGCTGCAGTACGTGCTGCCCACGCTTAGCTTTTTTTCGACTTTTAATCTCTGAAAATGAGTTGTCATATTGAAAATTAAAAAAAAAGTATTTTTACAAACAAATAATCTGCAGTATCGATCGTTATCTCCCACGTGAAATCTTGTTAAAAATAGTAACATAAAGAAAGCACATTGAAATCGTGATTAGCCTTAAAGAAAGACCCACGCACACTTATCATTATCCCAAATAAATTGCCTCTCAATTTCACTCGGTGGGCTTCTATTTTTATTTATTTATTTATAAGCTTAACTGCTGCTACACACATGTTTGTTTAGTTGTCGATTATGTTAACATTATATTTATGAGAATTATTACGTGATGGTCAAATTAGATGAATACTAAGCCGCTACTTTGAATAATTTATGCCGCAACTAATCGACAAGGCCATGCTCACCTGTAATGCACGGTAGGCACCTTGCAGCATTTCCATAGCATATTATATAAACAAATATAAAATAATGATCCTTTTATGTTTCGCATGGACATTGATTGAAATGAATTTTGTTGCATTTTAAGATACGTCAGTTAATGCTGTACAGGTTAAAACATAATGTACAGTGATATCCAGAACTCATAACTTACTAGCTAAATCAGTTCTGGAAGTTCCTAAATGTATTACTAAAGCATTTATTGGAGTTGATTTGTAAACCAAAGTGTTTGTTGTATAGAAATTATTTTGGGGCAAGTTTCTGTACTAAAATTTATAAATTATCTATTGCAATTATTAAGTTTAAAATGAGAGATTAATGTTTTTAGTAATTTTGATCAAATGAAGTCCATGGTACTACAGTTGAGCATCGTCAATTGGTAAAAATAAAATGTTTAAGTGAACTAACATAACAATTGTAGAAATAGGGCTTATTTTTGTTTTTATAGTGTTTTTAATTTATATTCGATTTCTTTTTTTAACTTTGATGTGAATGAATTGAAAACAAAAATAGATTACTTGTTTTTGCTGGTCATTTAAAAACGTCTAACCGAATTAAATGTCATCTACTATTATTTTGAAGAAGGAATGGATAATGATTTCACTTGTTTGTATAAATGCACGGACACTTGTGACTTTAGAAAATTATTTTAGGTTACCGTATAACAGCGTTTATACTGACGTCAATCGTTCACTAAAAGATTTTTTTTTTGGCTATTTGTAAATGTGGTACAATTGGCAAAATCCATTACAGGGAAATTTTTGTCCTATTTTTCCCTTAAAACGAATTTTATTCAAAAATGGAAGAGAACTGCAGTATGCTTAAAAGCAAAAATATTGTTTTAGATTTGGTCGACCGAGTTAGATTGTAAGACACAACAAAAATAGTTCAATTTATTTTTATAAAGCTTATTTAAAAAGCTATAAGTGTATCTTTAATCTAATTCTACAATCTTTAAATACACCGTTTTGAAATTTAGGACATTTAATTTTAAAACTGCGGTATATATTTAAAATTTTTCTAATAGTGTGGTTTATAATACCGTATTAAATCACGTGTGTTTGAGTCATGAGGAAAAAAAAGTGATTTAAATGTAAAAACACAGAGAATAAAAAAGTGATGTTGTTGAAAGTATGAGACACTTTTAGACAGTTAACCTCCAATGGCACAGAACATGCACAGCAAAATGAACATTTTTTTGACTACAAAAACCACATGCACTAAAAGTGTTAAGAAAACCCGTTATTAATAGTTTATTGCTATTGCTTTTTATAGTTGACATTTATTTATAAATCAGTTCTGTAAAAAAAAGAAAGAAATAAGGGAAACGCTTCCATGTGTTTTGCAAAAAGGGGAAAAAAAACGTCCAAAAAATCAAGTTAAAACAAAACAACCCTCATTTTTGTCTGGTATAATGCCAAATTTGGGCAATTTAAACTATAAAAACTATTTCAACATGAAAGATAGAACCGATAAGACTGCGGTAGACAACATGTCACCTGATTTTCTGATCAATTTTTCGAGGTCATCGTTATTCAAATTTCATAAAAGCTTTTGTCTTTTGGAATATTCATAGTTAATCGGATGTTTTTGGTTTAAGAATTTAGTTTAGTTAGTAATTTTATGAAATTTTTGTCTTACCTTTTAAATGTTTTTTTCTATTTGTAAGTTGATGAATTTTCAATTTTCAGTTGTAGACATCACTTAATTGAAACGTTTAGCGTTATCAGTTATCAACTTCCGTTTTTTGACACAAAATATTTCTAGTCTTTTAGAGGCGATTTTCCTCGCGAATTAAGTGCTTTGATATGATTTTAAAGGTCAGAGTTGAAGTATTGACAGCGTCTGAATTCGATAAGCGCATCGATGGTGTATAGCTGTTTATTCCAGAATGATGCTCTGCTGTACCAGTGTCTGCGTGACTCGTGACATTCAAAATCTCAGTGTGGATTGGAAATGAGATGGATGAAGAGAGCTCAGCTGCTCGACTCAACTGCTCTCATTTTCGGTGGTGACGTCAGCAGTTACTTTCCTGGATGTGACGTCAAACGAAACTAAAATCGATCCATTTCTAAAACTTTGATATTTTAGCGACCTGGATATATTTTCTTAAGATGAAAAGAAAAGTTTTTTTTAAAAATTTCTATGACAATTTGTATTAATTGATATATCAGGGTCTGTTAATTGGCAATTTAGCACAAATTTGCTTTGTTGCATCAGTGTGAATTTTTGCACGTAGTCATGCAGCCTAAATAATTTTCCGAAAACAATTTTGTTTATACTGAAAGGAGGGCTAAAAAGCTTAAAAAGCAAACATGAAGATTACGTGAGATAAGCCAGATAGGCAAACGAAATGTTGAAACATTGCGGTTGTTTAATGTTGACACTATAATTTTAGGCTTTTTTGAACAGTTGTGTTGTCAAATTTTCAGAACTAATGTAATATTAAGCATATTTAATTTGTTTAATGTAAGATTCGTTTTCCACAACTAGCCTTCATGTAAAGTTTACAAGTTTAGGTCATAATTTGAATTAATTTGATATATTAAGGACCCTATCTAAAAACATAGCAAAGACAATTATAGCTCATTGAAGTGCAATTACCAGTGTATATTTCAAATTGGCTAAGAACCAAATTAAAAGTTGCATCAAATTAGTTTTCTTGAAACAAATGAAATGCATTAAGAAGTTAAAATCACAGCATTGTGCACTTAAAATCAAAGCATAATTTAAAAGTTTATAGCGTCTTAAAATGAATGATGTAAAGAATAAGCACAAAAAGTAGCCACAAAATAGAGTTTAAAGTGTCAAAATAAGTTTTTTAAAACTTGCATTAAGTTTCTGAAAGGTGTGCCTTGAATGCAAACTTTAGTACCTTAAATGGTAAATTTATTTGCCCTTATCCTTGTGGCGTCTCGTTCAAGTGATGCCTATGGTACTTCAGAGTGATACTTCAAAATGCCATTAGGTTTATGGTATTTAATTTGATTTATATCGTATTAAAGTTACGTGTTTGAACACAGCTATGTTGTTTACAAACGAGCATTGTTTCATTGAAGTTGTCTGTTGTGTTATTTATTAACTTATGCTGCATTTATGTCATTGAAATAGTCGTTTAAAATGTGTTTTGAGTGATTTTAAGAAGGCTGTTTTCATTAATGAGTGACAATCACGTAATATATGGGCGCTAAATGTGTCCAAGAGAAAGATTTCACGTCACTTTTATTGTTTAGTTGTGCAATTTGTTTGATGTAACGAGTAAGCTGGTTTGGAATGGACGTCACGCAATCATTTTTACAATATACAGTATAAAATGGCTGCAAAATGGGTGTCTAGCGGCACAAAATGTAACAAAAAGCCAATGCAGTGTTATCACCTTGACCAGTTTTCTTCAAATGTGTTTGGCAAGGATAGTTGTGACACTTAGCCAAAATTGTTACATACACACACGTTATAGTGATCGGCTTTTTAAAGTAAATTTAAAGCCGACAAACAAACTAAATTAGGCTTTAACCGGTTATTTATATTGTCTAACATTATTTCAATGCCGTTGCGTTAATTAAACGCCAAATTTATAAAAGCCGTTTTGCATCTTTTAAACGGTGTTTACTGTTGTTTTGGATTGCTTTGCCACAATGATTATTTTAGCACAATGTTTTGAATCTCACTTGACAGTTATTGCCATTGCATCGTTTGCTTTGCACAAAAGCCCTCATCTAGTCAACGATGGCCACTGTGCATGTACAAAATACAGCAACGCCGAGCGAAAGAAAATATCACTTGAAAAACACAGATGCCAATGATCAAATTATTTCTAAATATTTGCACAGCTTTTTACATATGGCAGATCGTAATTTTGCCGGATAATTTAACCTTGAGGGCGGTTTGACCTCACTAACACTTTATTAAACAACAAGAAAAGGCATAAATTTTACGTTACGCTAACGTTATTTTTATTCACGGTTCCTTTTACGGTTACGCTGTCTTTAAACTTCATTTAAACGATTCCAGACAAAAAGCAGAAAATCCACAAATTTTCTTAAATTATGAGGTTTTAACTTTTAACGAAATTTCTGGAAAATGTTATTTTAACTTTTATGCCATTGGGTGTGAAAGAAAGAGTGAATTATACTGAGGCAATAGTTACATAAGTCGACAAAGCATTGCCTATCTATAGTATTTCTTTTAAAAAAAAATATCTAGGGCTTTATTTTAAACTAAGAAAATATTGCATCGACGGTAAATCTTTGACTTTAAATTTAAAACATGAAATTTACTGCATTTGACTTTTTTTTATCAATTATTTTGTTGAAAAACTTGATCAATCATAGTCAAACTGCTTTTGAGATTGCTCAATAAAATTGCTTTACAGTGAAATACAGTCCATTTCATTATTTTATTTTGCTTTGCGCATGTACTGTAGACTTGGTAGTACAGTACTATTGTATATTGAATTTATTTTCGAGCATCTTTAAATTGTTCTTCAACAGTATAGGAAATTGGAGAAGTTTTGATGCGAGATAACTTTTACTGTTCAATTATTTGATGCTCTGTTGAATTTTATTGCTTGTCTTGTTTTAAAGGTCAAATTACTTTTGTTACAATGAAATTTGCATGTTCGGTACTGTTTTTTATTGTAGTCTATGTCTATTCTACAAAAGTTTCAATTTTTTATTATCTTGGTATACCGAACATCTAACCTGGATTAAATTATACGGCATAATCTCAATTTAAAACTTTTATTATTGCAGTGTTATCATTTTCAAAAATAAAAAACTATTTTTGATTTTAAATTGTTTTTTGATTACTAGCATAATGATGGATTTTAATGTCAAATGATTTCATAAGACCACTGGCGAAGGGTCTTTTGTTATGATTGAAATCATATCATAATTTGTTTTTATTTTTTAAGTGGAAAGTCTTGCAACTTGTGTACAGTATACTTTATACAGTATTGCAGTGTAAATATTCCAGAAATGCAGAGATTGTTTCTTAGATTTAACAAAAAAATACAAGAACTTGTTTTCTTATGAATTTCAGAAATGAACTTTAAAATAAACGATGTTTAATAATGGAATATATTTTTGTTGTGGCAAAACTAGAGATTACTTTAAATAACTTATATTTAATGCCATATTTTGACTCGAATTCAAGTTTTTTTCTTAAACTACTATATACTGTATGTAGTTGTTTTTTTTTATTTGAGTTGTACTGTAAATTGGAGTTTGTGTTGGAGTCTGTTGTTAGGTTACATTAATTTTTAATGCCATGTAACTTTCTATATGATGTATTGGATTGCATAGAACTGATTTTTCGACGTCATTTGAAATAACAGATTGAAATTAACGCTTTGCATTAAATCAGAAATTTTTTTTTGTAAATTCGACAAAAGGCTTGAATAGCAAATATTTGAAATCAAAGCAAAATGCAACCGTTATTGAAATTGTTATGTAATAAGTTATTAATAAATTTGTATATTATAAAGGGAAGTAAAAAAAAGAGTAACATAGTAAGGATTGTCCGGTTTCCTACCGTATAATACTGTATCTATACTACGTAAAGTGTGCTTAATAATAACGGTTGATGATTAACGTGGGTATTTATTATAGCCTGACTGCCTAGGCATAACATAGATTAAATTTATAGAAATACAAATGGAAGAGGAAGGGAGAGGTGAAAGTCATCGTTTAAATAAACTTTATCGATCGATTTTATTTATATCTATTGATCTATTTGGATCAAAGTCAGTCATGCATATTGCCATTGGGGTGTGTGCAATGTGCATTGCATGTGCCATATGAAAACGCTTCAATTTGAGCATGCGCGAAACTGCAAAATGGAAAATAGCAGTGACTATAATAGAAGGCCAATGGCCTCAATTCCAAAAAAGCGTTGCGCTCTGACGTCACCAATGTCGACGTGAAATAGACGTTTGACATTAACGCTGCTGCAACCTCAGAGCTTTGCCCGGACCCCAATCACTTCCGGTCTACGGTTTAATTGTTGCAAAAGCTCCAAATAAAATTTTTATTCTACTGTAGCATTGCAATGATAATTGTTAATGCAAAATTAAATTAAGTTTGTTAAGTTTGCATACTTGTATATATAGAATTTTTAGCTACTATGCAAATCTATACCGGTACAGCTTGAAATAACAATAATAGCCAATGTTTTTGTATCATTTCTTTAAGGATTACTTCCATTTAGTAGATTTAACGTTGAAAACTTTACTCAATACAATGCCAAAAAAAAAACAAAATTAGATTTGCATTTTAAATGCATTTTGCAAATTTAAACGCATTTTGCAAATTTAAACGCATTTTGCAAATTTAAATGCATTTTAAGTTAATAGTACCAATTTTCACGTTTTCATTTAATGCCTTATTTTGTATTTTTTTGGCTGCTTGGGTCATGGGCAAAATAAATACTGTAGTTAAAACAAATTTAAGAATCTAAATAAAGCAAAATGTTAGGCTTGATTTAAGTTTGAGTTATGTGCAAATTATGATATTTAAGCAAAAATTTAATTTAGTCTATTGCAACGGTTATACAGCTTGCTTTTACTGTGTTACTATCGAATGAATTATCAAATTCAAATGAATTTTCTTGGTCAACTCAAAACTTTATACAGTATAAAGCCTAAAAGTTTTAGATACCGAATCCCCTTATTGGGCATTAAGCGCTGAATCTTTTTGCTTTTGCGCCATGGCTTATAACCCTTTAACCGTTTAGTGTCAATTATATTGAATATGGTAGGGTTTTTGGTCTACTTAACGTTTTCCACATGTTGAGATTAATTATTATTACAGTATGTACAGTACATGTAGGTGAGAATGCTAGCTGTGAATGACGTCGACACTGACGTCTTATCCAACATGGGCTAAATCTGTATCTATTATTAGCATCCGTTCCCACTATTTTCACAGTTTGCCAGATATCCTAATAAATTATCCAGAAAGGGGGAAATAAACAAGGGGTGGAATGAATCGGGGCGATAAAATGGGTGTTAAATGTACACTGCCGTTTATGTTTTAATTCTACCCGACGACAAATTAACGATCGTTTCTAAATTTAACCAAGTTTTATAGCATTATTTTTTTTACTGTGGTCCATCAATACAATGCAAATTAAAATATTATGCTAATTTTATTAATTAAAGAGGTCTTGTAGTGCAATATGCTCGTGCAATTAACGTAAAATAAGAGCATTTAACTTAATGAGCATTGTCGAAATGCACATCAATTTGTTTTGATATCAATTAAACGTTCAAATTAAGCGCAAGGTGATTTTTAAAAACGAAAACAACAGCAGCAGAGGCGTCTATTTACGAACTTACAATCTGACACAACCTTTGCAGTTATAATCTGCAACACCGCATTTATTTATGCTTATGCTCAGTCGTGTCACGGTCAAATGTGACGTCATATTCACTTCTCAATGTCCATCAGGTGTTTAAATTTAGACTGAACATCCATGTGGCCGCTTTTAACCAATGGAAACGTTTTTAATGTTCATATATGTAAAGAAAAATCTATTATAAAATAAGAATAAAGCAATGCAATTAATACAGGATTTATATGCAGCAGAATCTAATCAATATATTAAATTCTTGAGGGATTTTTTGCATGTTTTGCTTTTTTTATTGCAATCAATTTTTTTAACAATTAAATTCAGTTTTAATGCATTTGAACAAATTCAGTTGCGTATCTAATTCTTATGGGTTTCTGCATCTCAAATCATTTTATTTTTATTTTTTATCATTTTTAATTATTTTTATTACATATCTTTGCACAATTTAGTCTCAAATAAAAATTCTGCATTACGGGGTTGAGTTAATTTACTAGTCCTCAAAGCTGGCCCTGGATTTATTACAATGAAGGCTTTTGTTATCTAGCGCCATGTGCAGACGACATTGATGTATAATGTCGCGTGTTGCTGCCATAAAATTAGCATAATTAGTTAGCAAAGACAGACTTTGTGAAATGGTGACGTCATTGGCTTTCAAGATATAGAAAGTATCTATAATGATTGTTTTGTCACCCTTTTATCATCTTGTTACGTTTGACAAGCTTGTTAACTGTTAAGTGAAGGACAACACATTAGCATTTATGATATCAAAATGCATGGCCATTGATGGCATCAAAAGTGTCATTGCCGTTTTGTACGTACTAAAAATATCCTTGGTAGCCATGGCAACACATTAAAATGTACAAGTAGCTCTTAATATCATTTTGAACGATGTATGTGTTATACATTATTATTTTAATAATTTTAGCATTTTGTGTTTTTATCGTGTATGGAATATTGAAGTGCATGCTTTTGATGGACAAAAGACCATGAATGCCATTTAAGCCGTTGTATATTTTGCAGAATTATGGCTGATAGTGAAAAACTTAATTGAATTGATTTTTAATCTAGAATCTTAAATTTAATGATAATTATAGAGTATTTTTAAAATAATTAATCGTTTTCTAATGATTTTTTAAGGTGTTTAAGCTAAAGCTTTGAGCCTTTAGTTTCTAGAGACTAAGTTTTTTTTTTTAATTGCTTATACGTAATAAAAATTGGACAACTGCAATAGCCATAACTATATTTCCAAAAACTTTATACTGTACAAGTACACACGATTTGTTGAGAAAAATTTCGATTATGAGGAAAGCAGGTTAATACAATAATTATTCTAAGTAACATTAGTGTTGTTATCATTTCAAATTTACAACTACAAGGGCATAGTAAAATTTTGCATTTGAAACAAAGTTACATGAACACATTTTTGTAATTAATTAAACATATAAAAGTTTAAAAGTATTAAGTTGCAGTTGTTAAAATTTCAATTGTTAGTCTACTGTACTGTACTGTAACTCATGGTAATACGGTAACTGGATTTGAAATTACCGCCACCGTACAGCTGATGGCAATGTTGTCAGCTTCTATTACTCGTAATTGAAATTTGAAATTACACTTTTAAACATTAAAATCTTTATTTAAACTAAATTATTATTAACATTACTCATTTCTTTAAGCTTAATAAGACTTTAAAATAGAATTCTGTTAGTATTTATGTATAGCAACACTGCAAAATATTACATCCGTTACAAAATTAGTCATATAGCGCCACCTAGCATCAATTAACAGGTATATGGATGAGTAATACAAGGTGAATTGAATTTTCGACTACCGAATTTGTTTTGTACAGTTTTATTTGTTTAAAGTTAGTTTTTAAAACAAAATGGAGTTCAGAATAAATTTGAAAATGGTATGTTTTTGGATTGCCTGCCTTACTATCACATCTCTATTTAAAAGTGGTGAGTAAATAATTTAGAAAGTGATATTAAGCCTACATTCAGGTACATAGGCGTTGGCCTTGCTTTCCACAGCCTTATTACAGAATTACGCTATCTTGCCATTATATGAAATTGTTTTTACTGTAATATAATTCAATGATCGTTTTGTCTTTTTGATGATTTTAGCCTCCGCTATTAGATGTTATCAATGTAGTTCGGACACAGATAAGGATAACGACGTTTGTGGTGCTTACACATCGTTTGATAAAGTTCGAAACGTGCCTGTAGAATGTTATAGCGAAGACGCCAGAACACCAGGAGTATTCTGTGTCAAAGTGGTTAAACAAGGACCCAGAGTCTTTATTTGTAAATATTATTTCTAAACATTATTCAGTTACGGTACTAACTTGCTTTGGATTCGTTTTAGGGGATGGGCGTTGGAGAACCGTAATCAGAAGATGTGCTTTGGTTTCCGAAACAGGTGTGACTAATTACTGTAATTGGGGACATGATGAGAACGGAGTTTATTGGGAGGAATGTTACTGTGCCACAAACGAATGTAATGCTGCTTCTTCACTAAAAATCCACCACTTCATGGCAATACTTCCCGCACTAGCCTTCCTTTTTACATTTTTAAAATCGTTATAGAAATCTCATAGCATGCTCAACAAATCACGTTCTATACATTCCAAAAACTAATTTTTTTATTGACGATTTTTAAAATATAATAATTTACAGTTTACTCGATGTCGAGTGATGAAATACAAAGTTTACATTCATAATTTTATAAAACACACTGAAAGAAAGTTTATTAGTGCATTCCCAAAAATGTTATTTCCAAGTTAGATAATGCTATTATTATGACGGGCTTATTTTTGAGACGTATTTTGTACAATATTACGTTTCACCCTGATAATACTGTATATCACTGCATAATAACGATGATTCCGTCCGCTTTTTATGCGTTCTCGGCGTAGTAATATTTTTTAATTACTGTTTTTGTACATTTTTTGCATTGTATATTTAATCAGTGGACAAATCTTTTCTTTTGAGATTAGTACTGAATCTCATTTTATCATTGCTAATAAGCAAAAATATTATTGTACCGTAGTTATTTTAACTCGCTTTTTGTATTTTTTTCTCGATTTAGAATTAAAGTTGTACTGTAATTTTTTAGGAGATTGAGTTTCCACTTAATAATTTGAAAATTTAAATATCGCTTCTGTGTAAGGAAATTTGGACTTGTACCGATATTTTATTTAATTTCCATTAATGTTTACGATTTTACTTACTATATGTCATTTTTATTATACTTTTATAAATTAAAAATCAGTATACAAAGTAATTTATAAATGAAAATTAGTTCCAGCTGTTAATTCAGTGAGCATTAAGTCTTATGAAGCTAATGTAGGTCAAAACTTTTATCTTCCAATCATTTTTTTTTTTCGAGAGTACGCTATATAGTCCTGTATTATAAAATAAGTGGTACCGATTCTTTCCTTTTTTGTTAAAAAAAATATAGTATTTAGCTCCTACAGGGACTCGAACCCTGAGTCTTCGGCTTAGGAGGCCGACGCCTTATCCATTAGGCCATAGGAGCCTACATCTTTACGGTCCAAATATTTTTAGGTTAACCCCTTTCTGTTTAAAACTAAAACTTAAATCGGCTTAAAATAAACAAAAAAAAAATTTAGCTCCTACAGGGACTTGAACCCTGAATCTCTGGCTTAGGAGGCCAGCGCCTTATCCATTAGGCCATAGGAGCTTCGTTTGGAGATGGTGCTTAAAAGCTATAGTCAATACTATAGTTACTACTCAGCATCTGAGTGAAAGGAAACAAAGTTTACATACCGGTATTATACTAACATTCATATAAAGTAATACATCATAAATTCCTTAATAGTTATTCGGTTATTAATAAACTTTTTTCTTTTTATAATACGTAATTATCTCATTAATTAATTTAACTCGTATGATCAGTGAGTGGTAATTGCTAGAATGAAATAATCATAAAGATAGGTCGTTCACACATCTTAGGACGAGTCCAAATATTATTGCAAGGTATCTGGGACCTAGGTACCGGTACATAAAGGGTTGAAATATCAATAGGTCTGGCATTCTCACAGACTGATGAAGAAAGCATTGTCATTGCTCAACAAACATCTTTGAATTTTTAATATAACCGTAAGTTATCGTATAAAACTTTATTTTATATAAATGTCAAACAGTTTAATTAATTCCAGATTACGATGCATATTACATTACTGAAATTGTAGTTTTTATTAGCTTTAATACAACTCAACCAGTTGATTAAATATCTAGGAGGCTAAAAAAAATTTTAGATTGTGTAGTGGTTTTCATTACGTCAATAGAGGCTTTATTATAAAAAGCTAAGCCGCCTAGACAAAATAAGCTTTCCAGTTATAAGATTCAAAAATCTATTTACTGTAGCGACTTCTATCGAGCAGTGAATCAACTAACATGTTAATAATTTGCCATTGTCCGCTAGATGGCATTAGTGTAGTGAGGCGTTGCTGGCATTTGTTAACGGTGTCTTTTTCCGTAGCTAAGAAGGCATCGTTCTGCATTTGACGTTTAGATACAATAATAAGAAAACACGGAGGAATATTAATTTTTAACGTCATATTTTACGGTTTGAAGTGTCTTTAGTGTGTGGTGTTGTGAGTGTATGTGTGTGAATTTTGTCGATATTGACTGATGCTGAATTCGTTTTTGAATTTGTGCCGCGTGTGCCCATCAATGCCCATTGATAAGGTAAGACGAGACCGAAGGGGGGTCCTTTTCCTTTCCTTCATTTAACATTACAGTACTGTATTTGCAAGTGGTTGTCGCCATCATGATGCGGCTACACATATCATAATACAAAACATTGCAGTTATTTTCCCTCGATAGTTATTTTTGGCCACTGAATCACCAAGTACAAATTGCAGTAGAAATGCATCAAAATTTAAAGCAAATTGATTCAAATGGTGTACGACACATTTAAATCTAAGAATTAGTGTCTCACGAGAATGGTAAAACTAACATAAATTGGCAAAGGTTTCGGGAACTATTTAGTATGAAAACATTGCCAAGTTACGTATAATCGATTTGATTGCCGTTTTGGCAGCAACAACCACGGCTGAAACACAGACATATCATTGCATTAAAAATTCAAACAAATTATAATATGTTTCTACTACAAAATATAACCTAATCTATTATATTTGATAGTAATTTTGGGTTTAAATTAAGATGTAATCAGCGTTTTGGAAACGCAGTGTAGCTGGCTTATACTACACTGTACAGTATCTATGTCCATTGTTAATTCAATATAATTATTGTGTGAGATAACCATTTTAAAATAACTTATGCGGCATGAATGTTTATATTTCTGCATAGTAATTGAGCCAGAGGTGTATAGAAAGCAAAAAAAAATTTAAAAAATCGATTCAATACGTTGGCATTACATGTACAATATCAGTCGAAAGGAGTATGCACTGCACGGCAAACAGTAGATCGCGATCTACGTTGATCTTGAGTGGTTGAAGAAATAAAAGAAATGTTTATTTATCTCGAAAATGCTATCAGTGGTAAATCTGTAAGAAGAAAGTTAATAATTTATAACAAAACTGCATATTATATCATAATAATTCTCAGACAAATCTTTTTCAAGTATTATTATTTTAATAATTAATAGATTCCATCAAATTTCTCGTTGGTTTTTTAAGATTCTCGTGGTCTGAAAGTTTAATGACCAAGGTAGTGAGACTACTGAGTATGTAGTGGTACAGACTGATGTGTCTTTGTACGCAAAACAATGCCATTAACTACACTTGAGGGAAAGCAGTCATATAAATTTGCAGACACCATCAACGATGCCGGTCACGTTTAATCTGTTCTGAATTACATAAGCACTTAATTGACATGTTGCCAATTGCTTAACTCCTTCACTCCCTCGTTTTTTAGCATCTTTTTATTGTATACGGCAGATCTCAATGGTCACTTCTGTTAATTAAATTTTTATTATTGGTGTTAGTTAGCTGCCTATGGCATATCGAGCTTTTTACTCTTCTTCTTTCATCTTTTGTTGGTATTATTAGTGTTTTAAGGTGTGAAATTAGTCGAGGGCTTGAGGCCTGATGTTTTGATGTTCTTCTGTTTGGTGTCGCATTGCCGTTTCACTTTCACTGACGTCATTACCTGAATTACGGTATTACATTAACCAACCAGACGAAGACGATTGAACAGCAGTCTAAATGGGTCTCTTAAGTAATATACCGACACTCCGAAAGCCCATTCATGTATTTGCTATGCAATTCCCTAAACTACAACATCTTTTGTGTACACAATGTTTTGTATTCACTGGCACCGCCGTTCTCGATTGTAATAATAACAAACACAGTGTAATGTTTTGATAACTACAGTATTTTCAATTTGGTTGCTAAACAAACATGTTAATATTGAGTTTATGTAAACTGTGATTTTAATTAATTTATTATAAAATTTGTATTTTTGCAGTTGCATTCAGAATATCGGACGAACTTTAGATGGCATGACACTTATCATACGCCAATTCACGAGGACGTGCATAAAACAACTGACGCACGTGAGTATTTTAAATCAATAATAACAATTAATTAATGATGAACATGATGTCCCTTGGGTCATGGGTTGGTGTCATTTGTTCCCCAGAAACTCCATGCTATTGCGACTTGCACATGCTCCTCCCTACGGTTTATCTTTTTTTTTTTGCACACTTCAATCATTTCCGTCAATTTATTTTGGAATTTGTATTGCGCAAGCCAAATTTGAGTATTTTGGCACAATTTCAATACAATTTTTTGATATTTATTTTTAACATTTTTTCCTTATTATTGACTTATGTTATACTTACAGTATTGATATCTTTTTTATTGGGGCCGACTACTGGCATTCAGATTGCTACCTTAAGCTAGTTTTACTCAGTTTTAATTATTAATCTAAAAAATGTAACTAAGTCATTTTATAAATGAAATAATTTTTTTTTTTCGATTTTTATTATTTATTTTTGCACATATAGTTTTATTTATTAATTCTCCATGAATGATGCAGATTTGCTAATTTAGGGCAATTTTGCAAGTTTATGTATTTTATTTAGGACATTTGAATTTAGGCAGTACAAAATGCAAATTTTTTATTACGGTATTTTTAAAAAAAAAGTCAATGTTGTTCTTTCTGATTTGTATTTTGTTTTTTTTTTCTGCAGTTTGTTTTACTTTATCTTTCAAAAGTTGGATTTAGATTTTAGACTATTGTAAATTATTATTTTTACATTGTTACTTACTGTAGAGAGTGTCATTATCTTTTATGAATGCCTTCCTGAACGACATTCACCCTGGCATTTTCTAAAATTTAAATAAGGCTTTGAATTTATCAGATTTTCAAGCTTAACTGACTTACTGTTACAACGGTAACTCACCATTATTCACTACTATTTGCTCAAAGTTAAGTTGATGATTTTGTAAACGAGCTATTGAAACATGTTTATCCTTTTATTTTTTACGACTGTAATGATCACTGTTGTGGTTTTGAAATGGGAAATTTATTAACCCAAAATTAGACCCCATAAAGTACAATCTAATCGCAGAATCCTCAATACGGTACTTCTTAGCATGAAAGGTTAATTTAATTTGAATATTTATTACAAATATTTATTACATTGTAACGTCAAAAGTACTTTTTTAATTTTATTAGACACTGTACAAGTAAAAGCATCTAAATTATTGTGGTTTCTAGTTAGCAGCAGCGGTTTTATGTTTATTAAATTAGTAAAAATAGTACCGGTAACAAAAAATAATTGGCATTGCTGCTGAAGTGGCGAAATCTGTATAAATCGCCTACACGTACTTTGTGATTATTTTATATTGCACTTGTGACGTTTGATAAACAGGTCAACGACTGTGTATGATTTGTTAGCTGGTTTATAATGTAATTATGTTTGTAGTTATGTGAATCACGTCAATAATGACTGGATATTATATAATGCTCTATGTAAATGAAGTTGAATTGCTTTTTCTCTTGGGCCATTTTCTGTATTTAAGCTTTTGTTTAATATACTATACGCTGATGGACATGTTACCTTTGGGAATTAGTATTAATTAGTGACGCCTATTTTATTTGTTAATTAACGTCAACTCCAAATGACGACTGGACTAAACAAAAAGATTGTAATATATTGTAGTTTCCCACGAACAGGAAACTACAGGAAATAGTGCATCCAGATTTTTTTTAAGTGAAGCTGGTTTTTTTGTTGAAAATATTGTAGCTTATTGTCATGAAAACATTTTCCGCTGTTTTGACAATGTATTGTACCAATAGTACGGTTGCTTAAAATTGGATGAGTTTCAACAATGGACAAAAATGCAACAAACTTTAAATTAATGTTAAGTTAAGAACATTTATTTGAGAAAATCATCCCTTACAAGTGGTTTGTAAGTTATGGGGTATGGCAGTACGAACTTAGTACAGTAATTAATATTTTAATAACATACTCGTAATACTGTACATACAAGAATTTTATAATTTAAACTAAAATTCTTAAATCGGTTGTTGTAATGAACCATATTCAGTTTGAAAATTTCAAATACAAATGATGCTACTGAGCATCTGCAAAGCGGTGTCATGATAAGAAATGTTATTCCAATATCAGATATTTTGATATGTCGTAAATTCGATCATTTGTCACCAGGTGTCGTCGATGTATCTGATCTAGTCGTACTTTATTCCCAGCGTCAAATGTTTACGGTGGGATGTATACAGTTGTAACAAAAATTACGCGGTGTTGACGTCACTTATATATTTTTTTGTGTCAGGCTGTCAGAGGATGTCCTCATCAAAGTATATTATCGATCTTCAAGTTGCATAATTTTATAGTCTTGTAGAGTAAAACAAAAGAAAAAAATTGTTAACACGTCTACTATTGTTTAAAGGCGTTAGAAAATGAAAATTACAAAGCTGATTGAATTTCCACGAGGCGACAAATAAATTTTCCACTGAATGGGCGTGGCTTGAATTGTGCATTCATATGAGAAGAGAAGAGAGAATATGAGGATAATAGAATATTACATGTCTACGTCTATAGTGCTTTGTGTTTCTCACTGGCTAGCGTAACGTCAACGGCTGAACAGTGTTGTTTATTTTTTTTTATTTCGCCTTGTGTGAGTGTGTGAATGGCTATGGTTAATTTGTAAACGTAGTCTGAAAATGAGTGGATCTGTTGAAGGTAAGGCAATGCCGTTCATATTAATTTTGCACTGGAAAAAACCGATTTGGTGTGTATGTTGATCCTTGGCGTCACTATGACAACGTTACGCCTGACGAAAATGACATGGATCAAATTCGGAGGCCACTGACACAACTTTCATGTCATGCACGCAAAAGCAATGCATTTTTTAAAAAAAGAATACAATAACAATAAGAGATTAGTTTTCACTTTATGCGGCTTTTCATTCTACAATCCAGTGTCGTCAAGCTTATAGAAATTTAATTGAAAAATCAAAGATGGTCTTTTAACTTTAAAGAACAAATTTCAGTTAAAGAGATTAAATTTGATTTCTAATTTTAAAGCTTAAAATGACTCAACTTTGAATTTTGAGGTACTAAAGTTGCTCAAGTGTTTAAATATTTAATTTGTTAAACTAATGTACTGTACGTGCAACTCCGATAATTCTCCTCTATGAAATCACGCAACTGCTAGAATCAATTTTTTGCTTTCAAAGTTATTGAGAAAAAATGGGGCAGATCTATCGATTTTGATTTTTTGTGGTTCCAAGCTTTGCACTGACTTTAACTTGCCCTGAAAGGGCGTCGACACTTGGTTTTACGTTAATTTTGCTCATTAGACATGACAGGCTGCACTGTTTTGGTTTTTTTTTTGTACACTTTTTTACCAAATGTAAAGTCAAGTGAATTTATTTGAGTTACATCGAATCTTATTCGCATTTCGAACCTCTAAGGAACTTGATAACATTTGATTTAAATGACTAATTGAATATTTAGTATAAATACTATATAATAACGAAGTTTAAAACCTATATTAGCGGACTTACCTTTAATTGATTTATTAAAAGTACAATAATTATATTCATTGTTTAGCCGTAGCATAATGTATTTTCCGTTATATCCATTTTTTTTTCAATTTTTATTTGAATTTCAGTGAACGAAAAGCTAAAATCTCATGAATTATGGTTTCATTTAACATTTTATAAATAATGTAAGGGAATTATATGAGTTGTTATATTTGATGACGTGATCTATTTCCACCAATAATAGCAAGCTCCATTCAGTGATAGCGTAAATTTTTTTAAAAAAAAAAACTTTCTCATAAAAAAATCGTAATTCACGCTTTCTTGAGTCCATTATTCATGCTAAGATGAACACAAGAGGGTTAAATAGGAGGGGGTTTTAACCATAAAATAAGTCTGAAGAAAAGTAGTCAATGCATAAACCACTTAAGAGTAAAAGTGTACACATGTTTTTGCTATATCATTGCTAAAAACAGCCGGCAGCGAGTTAATTGATGTTCTGTGTGGGATGATGCCAAGGTTAGTAAATATGCCGTGGTTTCAATCTTTTTAGCGGCATGATGTTATGTTAACTTTTTCGTCGATGTCACAGCTGAGCATTAACCGTGTAAAGGTGGTTGCCTAAGGCGAAACTACTGTACTGTAAGTGTAAGACATTTTTATTCCTCGTAGGAGTTTCAAGAGGATGATCATTAATTTGCATAAATGCATTAATGTAATAAACTGGCTTCATTGACAACTGGTGTAAACAATATTTTTTGTTAAGATTATTATACGTGAAGGACAGTGTTCCATATGGTTGAGTATCGCGAACAGTACAGTATACATGCTTGTTTTGATGCGGTTATTAAGCAAATTGAGGTTCCGGTTTTATATTTGCACTCAATGAGCGACGGTAATTATATTCGACCTATAATTGTACAATAATTACTTTCACACTTAAAATGTTTTGAAAGTGCTAGTAAATTTGAGTTTTAATGGCGTTGAGTGACGACTTCCTATTTTTTCATGCATTTTGAATTCAATAGCTAAGTAAAAGTAACACGTTGGCAATTTATTTTCTTTACAAATTTTTGTGTTTTTTTTTTTTTTACAATTTATCTAATGTACAGTGCTATGGTTTCGAGTAACACACTTTTTATTTTACTAAATTTAGTAATACATTTTGACTTACATTTTAGTTTTTAAGACAAAATTTGCATCTTAAAAACGTTGTTTTAGTGTGAGTTATAAGCAAGGTCGCATTTGAGGTTAAAGAAACAATTTATCATAAAATGATTTTAATGCCGGTACTATTCATGCAAATTTATGCAATTTGCAAGCAAAATGGTCTGTCTATTCATATATTGAACAAGAATATACAAAAACTAATTTAGTATTGTTTTTATGACGATTATTAATTGTAATTCATACAATAAGTTGACCTTTATTTCTTTGCCAGCCAATTGATTTAAATACATGTGCTCATTGTGAATTGTTTTTATAATGACTATTATAAATACGTTTTAATTTTTTTTCATTTATGTTTCTAGTGATCTGCAGTGAACCTGCGCTGCCTCGTAGAAAGAAACATCCCGAGTTGGCTTATCGTAGCCACGAAGTTTTAAGGATGTCCAATGGAACTGGAGAATCGTCCGATTCACTTGATACTGACTCAGGGTTTGCCAATAACAGAGCAAGGGTATTGTTATATATTTGATCGTATTTTGAAAATTATGCTGGAAATTAATGAATTTTGTTTGTGAATGATGTTAAAAGTCTGACCTTCGTGGTTCAGCCGGTCAACGAAGTAAATCAGTGGATCCATATTTAGGACGGAGACGGCCTTTCGTAAATACTGCATTTCAATCTTAAAAAACATTTGTTATTTTAACGGGAATTATTTTTAATGGAATAGTCTGCCGTGATACAATCTGGTGGTGCTGGGATTCCTTCTTCACGTCAGAATCTTCCACCAGAGCACCGTCTTCTTTATCTCCGAAGTCGTTTAGACCCTCATAGACCACTTGATCATGTATGTCTTGACACCATTTTAAACAGGTGTTTGGTGGCGTGAATTCCAGACTTGCATGTGGTTTTTTAGATGATGACCCAGAGCTATCCACCTGCTGCTGTGCAAGCTGAACATTCTATGCCAGTGTGCGCCAATGGACCTGAATCGGGTAAATCGTCTTCTAAGGTTAATCTTCGAAAGACCACTGAATATCGTTCCCAATTTGCTTGGCCAAAATTGTCTTCAGAATCGATACATCGTCCTGAAACCGCTGTTCCTGCTACCATCCCTAGAAAATCCATCTCCATGGGCGCCATCTTAGTAGCGAAACCTGTGGACCACGGTTAATATTTTAATAATTGAAATAATGTTAACATGGAATAAATATGAGTTGATTATTTTAATAGTGGACTCCAAGTTAGCTGTAGAAGAAGAGGTTATCGTGGCTGACAGGGTGCCCAACAGAGAAGCTTCTGGTCTACATGAGGATGGACATTTAGCGGAGGAAACTACAGACAAGCGCAAACTTAAGTATGTCAATTGGTTTTTTTTTTACAATTTGTCTCGACTTCCTTTCCTATGATTAATTTTATACCATACAATATTCGTCCATCCTGAAATAGAATCGCTGGTATTAAGTCCGAAATTGGGTTAGAAATGGCCAGTCCTATAATTTTAAGGATAGTTAAAAATTTTGGTTTTCAATCTAATCTTTTTCTGTGTTTTGCAATAGAAAATTTAAAACTGAATACAAATCGAAATTTAAGCATCCGTCAAAATACGTGTATACGAGAGGGAATTGGAGGCCGATGAGTCGGTCAGCTGAATCCACTGAAGTTTTACAGGTAAAAGTAAGTTGATAGCTATCATCATCATTTTTAATTTTATGGAGTTTGCATCATTTCATATCATTGCATTTAGAAATCTTTAAAACATAGCTTAATTAAGTTTGCTCAGATTTATACTGTGTTTTGCTGTACACTGTTTCTATTCATGTGAACCTTTGAAAGTTTTTTGAGCATGAATGAATTAATGTATTATTTATATGGGTAATTTGGTATTTTGGAGAATATTATGTTTTACTTGTTTTTTAAGCGTCGATATTTTACTTTTAATTAATTCGGTAAACTAATTACTGAAGGAAAGACGAAATGTATACTAAATTAATACTGAATTGTAAATAGGATGAAACTGTTGAAGGAGAAACATGGGTTGAAGAGGTAGTTGAGCTTCGTCGCAAAGCAGATGAATACAAATGCCGTTCAGTTGTTGGCAATTTTCCACTGACAAACAGCCGACAGGAAATGATTGATCAAGTCTCCAAGCGATCTAATTTATCAGCTTTGGCACTGGCTACTACTCCAAGGTAATACTGTCTATATAATACTACTGTGCTTGTTCTTTTTCATTTTGTTTTTACACCCAGTTTCAATTATTCATCCTTACGAAATTTACTATTTGAATTTTATCGATAAACTGTATTGTGCCAAGCGTGCCAACATATTTTAACAGTTCACTAACTGATTTTTTAGTGTTTCTAAGCAAACATAATTACTTTTTATAAACAAAGATCGAAAATCATGTAAATAAACATTAAACAATAGACTATCATTATCAATACACGTACCATAATTACTTGGTTAAAAATAATTTTTATAGCAATGTTAAGGGAGATTTTTAGCTTGATTTAAAATTACATTGCACTCGACGAAAAGTTTATTGCAGCGCAAAATTACAGTGTTGTGTGAAAGCCCTACATTTCCCTAATGGTTAAAGTACAAGGTTGAACGACAAATTTGGTGTTAAATTATACTTCTTATACAATAGTAAATGCATTTGTACAGTATATTTACACTATTTTTTAAAATTTATATTAGATTTTTTTTTAAGTACTAAGTTACAATTCTTTTAAATATAGATTAATCACATTACTATTACTGACGATTACATTTTTTTTGTGGCCATTATTTATTTCTAAGTGACAGTTAAGTTAATTGAGTATGTGGACAGCTGCAGTGTTTTAATAATAACTTGCAAAAATTGTTTTTTTGCAAATATTTTTAGGACGAGTCAGTTAAACAGTAATCGTACAGTGGTCATTCTTGTTTACGAGTATTGGGAATGGCGCATGATTGTTATGTTAACATACGCATTGCGTATACAGTTCGACTGTTATTACTTTAGATTTAAGTAGCGTCTTTGTCCAACTTTTAAAAGATTTCTTATCGCCAAGTATATTTTTATTATTTTAATGAAAGGCTATAGGATTGCATTGCAGTTTACGCAACTGTTGTTTATATTTAAATTAACTAGTTTCTTTTATATATAAAATGGAAATACAGTTCATTAATACTGTATATACTAGGACTTAGCTAGTGTAGCATTGAAGAGAGTATGACACTAAATACTGTATCAAATAAAGATTATTTAAAAATATTTGTTTCACAAATAAAATATTATACAGTTTAAGTATATTATATAGTACTGTATAATGGAAAACATTTGTCTTAAAAATTTATTTGGTTATTTGAAGCCAACTGAAATCAAATTTTGTGTCCTAAATTAAAATTTAGCGTTTGAAAAGTATTTTGGGACCATTTTTCAAGCGAAGTCAATGGCACATGCCACGTTCAATCGTAATCACTTTGTCACATCTATCATTCACAGAAAAAGGGCATTTGAATCAAATGAATTTCAGGTTCATTTTAAAGTTCCTCTCATATGTCATTTATAGTCATTTAAAAGTAGTTTAAACTGATGTTTATGTATTTACCGCTTCATTTATTTATTAAAAAATAAAAGGTAGAATTTTTAGTTGACATTAAGCATGATGTATTGAAGCGAAAACCAAAATTTTAATTTTGTTAGTTTGCTTGCTCGGGCATGTTAAAAGTAGAGTCGATTTTGTTGTTGTGACTATTGATGGCGATTTTGTCGAGTAGAGACAAAGCTAAAGAAGAACAAAACGTGAAGGCGAAGAAATCGCTCTTAAACGAACAAACGAGGGCCAAACGAGAAAGGGCCAAAAGTGCAAAGGCTAAAACAACAACGACCACCTCTAGTACTACAACAACTAAACACATCCCTTCTCATCATCCTCACTCATACGTGTACGTCACTATGCAAGTCATTCAGCAAAATACTGTAGTTTTAAGTGTCGCATTTCAGTTTATAAAATTGCTTAACAGTTCAGCATTTGAGTTTTCAAATTTTCAGTTTTTGGATTTAATTTTTATTTTGATGTATAATATAATGAATATTATAATAGCTTTAAATGTTGTTAGTGCTTGAAAAAAATTTGTGACGATTTAAATGCACTCATTTAGATTTAAATATTTATTATTTGTGATTTTTTGTAGCAGCATAAAACAAGAAAAGCGCATTACGATTGGAGAATCAATAGTCGATGGCCAGCCGGTCAGTGCTCGAACACCACAGTCATTAGTACGACATCATTTGGAGAGGACCACTCCTACTTCTGGTAAGTACCAATTGCTAAATACTGTATGTTGATAAAACTACAATATACATGTAGTACGAACATGAGCAAATTGGAAAATGTGTCAACGAACAATTACATCCCTGTTTTATTAAAGTCCTGAAGTTTTAATTACTTTTATGTCACATGTAGCATACGTTTGGCATTGTTATTAACCCATTAGTCATTTGAAGATTCTGGCAGCAAGTTAGCAATAGTTTGATAGTGTTGTATTGTTACAGGTGAAACTGGTGTTTTAATTACATCACCTACTCGAGATCATAAGTTGGAACCAGTTCAACTGCAGAGAAGTCGTAGTGCAAAGAAAGAAAGTAAATCTAAGACAACTCATCAATCCAGTTCGAAGACGGTGGATGAACATTCTACTCGAGCTTCATCCGTTACGCCTACTAGTGCTGTGGGTAAGTTAATCAATCAGAGTTAAATCAATATAATCAAAGAAATTTTTTTGATTATTGTTTGTTAAATATAGGTAGGACTGGTGTTTCTGCCACTCACAAATCACCAAAACGTGCTGCAAGGCCAATGTCTATGATTGTTCCAGAAACAAAATCAGTGGTCAATGGAACATGGAATAGCAGTAATACGCAAGACTCAACTGGTAAAGCTGAAGTGAAGCAAACAAGACCTAGTAATTATTTTTTTAATTTGTTTTTTGAAATTGTAAACTTTTATTGTTCTGATGCATTCGATCATTGAATTGAATTATTGGTGTAGCCACTTTGGCCACAACATCAACCACTAAACCTAAATCAGCGCCGGTTAAACATTCTATTGAAACGACTGCCAAAATACATTCCGCTGGTCAATCAAAAGGTAGCTTTTAAAATTAGACTTTAGCAGAATTTACTTATTGTCTCCATTGATTATAATAATTAAAGCTGCAACAAAATCATCGGTTGTCTCAAAAGAGAAACATCCTGTGCAAACTGAAGTAACAAGTGGTTCTTTGCTTAATGGCAGTGAAGACAAAGCAGTAACTAAAGAGCAAATAGGTAGAAGACTAAAATTATATTTTTAAAATTTCTAAGATTTCAATTTTAATAACAGATGAAGCGTTCCGTAGTTTAAGTAGTAAATGCCAGGTCACTTTAGAAAATGAACGTAACAAAGAAGAAGATGAACTAAGAAGAGAAATTGAAGAAACTATCAAATTAAAATCACCTCCAGAGCCAACAAGAGTAAAGTCTCCGGAACAAATAGTTGTGAAGTCTCCTGAAACTGTTAATTGGACAATCCCATTGGAAACTAGAATTAAATGGACAAGTGGGTCAACAAAGATAGAGGGTATACAATTAATGAAAGAAAATGGTTATATAATGCATTTTTTAACTTTTAATTGATAGACGAAGGGGAACGTTTGAGTCAAAGCGATCGAATTCGTAGTCCTCCAATCATTATGTCACCAGTCCAACAACCAGCGCCCCAAGTTGTCTCAACTCAACCATCTGGTAAAAGTTTTAATTGAAAACTTTATGTAAAGAATGTTGTGATCCGTGTTGTGTTTATTGTATAGTAATTGGAATGTTGATTTTAATTTTTACGTTATGTTTTTATTTTTGTTATGTTTTAATTTTTTTGAATGCTCTCTTTTGTTTATTTCTGAAATTTGGACGATGGCTAAAATTCATTAGACGTTGATCCATTGGACATAATTAACCGAAATGGAGTCAGTTCTCCTGAGCCGATGTCTCCAATCCAGGACTTCACCAATTAGAAATATCAGAATGCATATCCCCCTTCTTTAACTTTTCTTCTTAATATTTGGTAAATGCAAATTAATGGCATGTATTTCAAAATAATTGTTTAAGAGTACTTGAATGGTATTTAAGTTGACCGTTGCCCGTTAATGTTTTAAGGATCATTTTAATTGTGCCAATTAATCTCATAATGTTTATTATAAAATTGTAGCACCAATTTCTAAAGGCAGTGTTAGTGTGCCAAGTGCAGAAAGTTCGCAACTTCCACGTAGTCCATCGTTGACCTCGCCATCTTCAGGTCGGTCTTTGGCTTCTGACGTGCTAGAAAAAGCTAGAACACGGTTTGATCAATTTTGGGGTAAATCAAAGGATAAATAAATTTCCTTCCAAAACACTCATCATTGTTAGACACTTAAATCTCAAGTATAATGAGGTAAAAGCAATTAACATGTTAATCCAGTTAACAAATTACGTTTAAAGCGAGCGACAAAGTTAAAGTTTAAGAAACTTTAAAAGCTATTTTATATTGAAGGAAAATTGAATTAGTGCATATGCGAAGGCCTTATATAGTATGATGTTGGAAACTTTTTGGAGATATTAGCATTTTTGCATTAGTTTCATTATACGTGACATTTCGACAGTTAATTTCAATCAATATTAATTTAAATAATAATTTTTTAGTTAAGTTAAAGTTGAATCTCATTTAAATTATCTCGTCACATGAAATGTTTTTAATATTTGTTGCATCAAGGCAGGATATGACACAAAGAAGTTTTATCGATTGTTTACTGTTAAATTCGAAAATAAAATTTCGTATGTGGTATCCTGCATTGATTTTTAAAATTTTATTTTTACTTGATTTTTTTAATTTGTCAAAATTTTACGTTATTAAATTATTAACATAGTTATAATTGTCTACTTTAAGAAGCAGTTAATGATTTTACAAATTTAATATATCAAGTATTGTAATGCAATGATTTGGAAAAAAAACTTTAAAAGTGTTTTACACAAATCTTGTAAACGCTCAAGAATGGACGTTAACAGTTGCAGTACGTTTTTCAGTACGTTTATAACAAGTGAATTTTTTTGTTTTATATATAAATGTATTATAATATTTGTAGATTTCTTATTATACAGTACAGGTATAACAGCATCCAGCGTTTTTAGCTGCTAAACAAGGTTACCAAGTATGCACTCTTTAAATTAGAATAGCTGTTCTCGATATAATAGCCTCGTATAAAAAAAGAAAACAGTTTTCGAAATATTTCTCAATTTTGAAAGTCGGTCACTCTCTTTATGATCCGGGCCTATACCGCATAATTAAACATATTGCGTTTAATTATTAAATAAATTGAGTGAAGCAATTTTTAAGATTTTTTTTAATATAGTGACGTTTGTACGAGTAATAACGTTGTGTGCTTTATTAGTGTCTATGTATAGATAATTGGCTAAAAACGAAAATTTATTTAAAAAATTATTTGTGCAATCACATGAAGTTGCTCTGTGATATAGGCCTATAAACTAATGCATAAAATAAAAATTATCGGTAATAAATTTCTTTAACGCTGATGGTTTGAACATAACGATTGTAAAATAATAAATAAAACATTGCTGAAGAATTGCTGTTTCACTGTTGAAAAAGTTGTGAATTTATTGTTTAGCGTTTAATACGTTAACAGTGAATGGAATATATAACATGGTTCAGTACCACTGACGTCAATGCGCATGAGTTGCTAAAATAAGATATTACTACGCACCTCGATGAATTTCACTTTTTCTTCTTTCATTTCTCCTCGCATTAAAATGGCTGATAGTAGCAGTGAAGATGAGACTCCACAAGTTAAACCTCCACCATCTACGGATATTCCACTTCCGAATATATCCAGAATAAAAAATAAAATTAGAAGACAAGCGGAATATGTAAAACTATTAAAACTAAAGAAAAAGGTAAATGAGTTTGTAAATTGAATTGCGAAACTTGGAGAGTCCACGTGCTGATTTGTACAACCACTACAGTACTGTAACGAGTTTCAACATGACATGTGTTGCTGTTGTTTTGCAAAGTTTATATTAATTAACGTTTTAAATTTAGGCAAAATATGAAGCTAGAAAGAAAAGAAAAGAGGAAGCGGAACGCTTGGGAGATGCGGTAAAATTTATATTTATGATTGTTGGTTGAAGGTTTTATGTTTATGTTGTATTGTGCTTTGATTTAGGCTCCCAAACCAGTGACTAAAACCCTTGAAAATACGAGGGAACGAGATGAAACTATGATCGAAGGTAATGATGAGGAAGTTCAAAAAGATGAGGAAACAGATGAAATGGCTAGTTACTTTCAAAAATCATATGAACCAAAAGTTCTTATCACATCAGCAGATAATCCACATACAGTCAGAAGTTATTTTAAAATTTTTTTTGTTGTGAAACTAAAACTTTGTTTGTTTCTAGAAAACAAATCGTTTCTGTCGTGAGCTGAGTATGATTATTCCTAATTCTCAAGTGCTGTTTAGATCAAAAGCTAGTATTAAGAAACTTTCAGTCAAAGCACACGAAAAAGGTTTTACTGATTTGATAGTTATCAATGAAGACAAAAGAATGCCAAGTATTTCTATTATTTTGTCTATAACTTTAGTCATATTTAATATTTTATAATCTTTTTTAGACGCACTTTTGTTAATTCATTTACCTAGTGGACCTACAGCATATTTTAGGATGAGTAATGTAAAGTTATGCAAACAAATTAAGGTAAAGTAAGAGTCGGCTTTAATTTATTTTTAAACAAAGGCTAGTAATACCATTTATTTATTGAATCTAGAACGTTGGTGAGATGACCGGTCATCGACCTGAGACTATTTTGAGCCATTTCAATACTCGACTTGGTCATACAGTTTCCAGAATGCTTTCTGCACTTTTTCATTATGATCCACAATTTCGAGGAAGGAGAGTTGTCACCTTTCACAATCAAAGAGATTATATATTTTTCCGTCATCACCGGTATATTCCTGAACCATTAAATGCAGATTTTAAACTTTGACATTGTAATTTATTTCTAATTTTGTAGGTATGAATTTCGTAATGCCAAGAAAGTTGGCTTGCATGAACTTGGCCCTCGATTTACATTGAGGTTAAAATCGCTTCAAAAAGGAATTTTTGATTCAAAGTTTGGTGAATATGAGTGGGTGCTTAAGGTAAAGATTTCAATCGATTACAAAAAAAAACAGTGAGTTAATGTCGTTTTTATGCAATTTAGCGTCATGAAATGGAAACAAGCCGTAGAAGATTTTTCTTGTAAAGTAAATATAATGGAATTAATGCAAAATAATCAACTCAATAAAACTTTAAAATCTTTTAATGTATGGGTTTATAAGTTAATTGACTAAAATATAACTGTCGATATTTATCATAAATATAATTATACTGTAAGTTGATGTTTACCTGTACTCAAGCATAGGCGGGTATTGCACAAAATCTTTTTAAACTGAACTAAGTTGCAAAAGGGAAAGTTTAGAAATGTGAGATTGTTTTGTTTAAATATTGTGTTTCTTAAAAACGACTTATTAACATGTACAGCAGGTTATAAAATGAAATTTACCGGATCAACTATTAAAATTAATAATTAAAATAAGCTCTTTCCAAGTAGTAGTGTACTTGATCGATATCGAATCGTCATTCATTGATAGGTCACTAATAGATGGAGCTAGTGGTTTTTTCCCATAAAATTACTGAAAAGAGAAAATATTTCAGAAACTTCTTTTTTATGCAAGGTTGTTTCAAAATAAATGTGAGATTGTGTCCTATTTTACTGCTGTTTGAAGTTATGATTTCAACGCTGATAATAAAAGTGTCAAAATTTTGCGCAATGTACGCGTGACATTACTTGAGAACCATTTGTGAGACGTTCCTCCTCTGTGATTCTGGTTATGCGGTTTTAGCTACGGTAAATGACTATGGATGTACAGTAGGTGCTGTACTATTTAGGACTGGATAAAATCGATGGACTTCTCTTACCACAACTATTTAAAAGGATTTTATTAACTCCGTCTAGTACCAGAGGAAATGCCAGGTGTGTGAGTATAAATGAAGTGAAAATTGGCGATTGAATTTATATATTTTCATCGCAAAGATCATTTGGCTGCGTTTCCTGTACCCATGAAAATGTTGAAAGATTTTGTAAATATTCATGTATAACAATGCTTTATTTTGTATGCCAAAATTTCAGTAGTTTTATGACTGTGAATTGAGGACCATTGATTATTAGTTTAAGTATACAGTATCTCGTTCAAATACTGTATTAGGAATAGAATGTCGTTCGACATACAGTAAATAAATAGGTGGTGCAGTGCATCGAGTTTTTCTTTCAACTCCGTCACTTAATATTTAACAATTGTTTTAAACAGTTGAAAAGAAAAACAAGAATTCCGTGGTTGCAGTATAAAATGTCTTTTCTAAGTTGCTGTCTGGATCCAGACATATTTGAGAGTGTGCTCAAGAAGTGTGCTGATCCGCACTGTGAGTGCCATTTCAATCTTCGTGATGCACGTCATGTATTCATTTGATATTGATTTTATTAACTTACAAGAAAAAGTATAGTCGAAACTATGTTTTATTTAATAAAACGTGGCACGAACTGATAGTAGAATTTCGTAGGTTGTTTTTTGTTCTCTTTCTGCTTGCGGAATGTTATTAACTGTTATTTGAGTTGGATTGCGTTATAGGTTTGTTTGAACAATGATTTCATTTGGTTTTTATTTAATTAAATGACATGTATTATAGCGATTTGTTTTTGTTATTGTTAATGTGCTTAAGTTGTCGTTTTGAAAGCAGTTTAATTACTTTTATAATTAATTACTGTTGATTAGGTTGTTGCGGATGTTGTTTGGCTCTCAGGCCTAGATATAAACGACTAGTTGACAGCATATTTCCAGTAAATCCACAGGTTAATTAAATTTTATTATTTGGTTGGACAGTAAAATTAAATGTTAAAAATAAAAAAAAAATGTTTTCTTTTTAATTCTCGACTTAATAATGACCGTCAAATATTTTGTTTCGTATTGTAAAGGATGGATTGGTTCGTGCTAACATGGAAAGGTTGACTTTTTATGCTCTGTCATCGCCTGAAAAATTAGACCGAATTGGTGAATACTTGTTGCAACGGGTTTCGAGGGATATTTCTCGTCATCGCACTGGGTATGATTTATTTATTGCCTAAATAGCTTATATTTTATCATTATTTTGCTTTTAGATTTGTCATGGTGGCAGTTGAAGCGTTAGATCAATTATTGGTGGCTTGTCATTCTCAAAGTTTAAATCTGTTTGTTGAGAGCTTTTTAAAAATGGTGCAAAAGCTGTTAGAAACTACCGATTCCGAGTTGCAACTTTGGGCTACGCATTCTGTATTTAAAAGAATTTTAAAAGTTTTGAAGTGTTATTAATATTTAAATTTTTATAATATATAGTTTGTGAAGTTTGCTAATATAGAGGAAGATACGCCATCTTATCACCGTCGATACGATTTCTTCGTTTCGAAATTTAGCTCGCTTTGTCACAGTAATGCAGAAGACCCGGTTACCCGACAAAAGTAATATGCTTTTTACTTGACTAGAAATGTGTAATAATTGAACGGATTATTACTTTAGACTTAGAGTGGCTGGTTTAAAAGGTTTGCAAGGAGTTATTAGAAAGACCGTTAGTGACGATCTACAAGTCAATATTTGGGAAAAAACGCACATGGATAAAATCATTCCTTCGCTTCTGTTTAACATTCAAGATGAAAGGTCATGATCGATTTAAACGAATATGAAACATTGTTTATAATAATAGATCATGATATGTAGAGCATTTCCAATTTCGAAAGATGCGACTGATTCTCGCTCAGATGACAATGTACCAGCAACATTGGCAGAAACTTGTTTACGAGAAGTAGCAGGACGCGCCACGTTTGGAAACGTAAAAGCAGTTTGTCAACCGATCTTAAGGTATGTTGTAACAGATTACTGTTTTAGTTGGAACTTGATTTTAAATGACTTGTACTTAGACACTTCGATAATCATAAGTTATGGGTACCTAACGACTTTGCGGTTCATACATTGAAAATATTAGTTTATTCAACCAAGGTAGATCGTTACTCTTCGGCCATGATGAACAAAAACTAATTTTATCATGACATGCGCTGATTTTAGTCTCAGTATATGCCGGATGTAATTCAAATCTTGCTATCTCATTTGGATGAACATAGTAAATCAAGTGCAAAAATTCGTACTGGTATGGTAGATAGTTTGGCTAGAGTCATATCTATTGCGGCTGGCGAAGCAATCGGTAAAGTTTAACTTTGAACATCTCATGCTAATCGTAGTGGTGCTTATAATAATTTTTACATAGGTCCATCGGTTGTTAGCACTGTTAATTCCTTGTTAACCCATTTAAGACGCTCAGCTGATAATTATTCCAAAGAAGAAAAATTATTCCAAGATGCTGTAATCAACGCATTAGGTTGAACAATAAACCTTTATTTGAAATTATACCGAATATAATGCCATTTAATTCATTAAACAGGAAGTTTTGTGAAGAGTCTCCCTGATTATCAAAAGATTGAAGTCATGATGTTTATATTGAGTAAAGTTCCACTGCCAGATAGAGATCATTCATTGGCTCCAGGAGAAGTTTTGATTCAGAATAAATTATTAAAATCGCTTCTTAAGGTAAAAACTTCATCAAAAACGAAAGTGTGCAGTGAATGTATTTTTAATTTTAGGTGGCAACAAAATACTCAACTGTTCTGATGACAACAACATTTCAAAATCAGTTTATGCAGCCATTATTAAGGGTATCTTTAGCTCCTGAACCGGATACTCGTTTAGTTGTCCAGCAAATTCTTCACACCCTTATTGATAGACATAATAATATGTATAAAGTGCAAAAACCTAGGTAGGCATTAAATAATTTACTTAAAAAGAACTATTTTAGATAACTAAATCATTTTTTAGTTTGGATGTTGTGAGCGGCGGCGATTTAAACACAGAAAAATGTACACGACAGGACGTGATGTTTATGAAAAAGAACGGTCAAGATTTCTTCATGTGTGTTTATAATAATATACAGTTTGCCAATAATCGAAAGGAAAATTTTGATGCTTTACATGCTACTCTTTTCCTCTTGGCTTTGGAAGTATCAAATGAAGATATTATTGTTGATTTTATTCGCTTAACTGTGGCTATTCAGGTACAGTACTTTGATGGTATTGATAATGATTAGAAATTATATAAAATTTTAATTATTTTTATTTTTTGTGTTTAGGAGTTAGCTATTTCTAGTCCAATGACGGACCAGCAACGTTGTTATGTTCATGCCGCCGTAGCTTCACTTTTTAATTTGTATTCGTATTTGACATCCATTCCATCCTTTTCTCATTACGTTGAGAAAATAATAAAAGCAAGAAAAGATGATGCTTCGTACTTGCTTCCTGATTGTTCAGACATTTTTGGGGAAGATGCTCAAGTTCAATTTCCTGTTAAAGAGGAATTTTTGTTTGAAATGAGCGCTATTATTGAAGCTTTTAAAACGGATGAACATGATGCTGCTCGCTTACAAATGTCTTTTGTACCCAGACAGTCATTTGGTATAGTACATTTTATAAATGATAATTGAAAATGCTTAATTTATAAAATATTAGAATCATCTAATGTTACAAGAAGTATGAGCGATCTAAACTCCATCAGCGTTGAAGTGGACAGCATTTCATCTTCTCCAGGAATTACACGAGTGAACATTTAAATTTTTTAGTCGTAGTAGTCTATTATTAAGATTCTTTTGACATTATATTTAGAAACAACCTGAAGAGGAGATCACAGTCGAGTCTTTAAAGAAGATGATGGCAGAACCGCTAGATACTGAAAAGCAAGCTGAAGAGTTGAGAAGGATTCAAATTTTGGAATATTTCCGTACTGCCGCTTTTGAAGATTTGGTTGCCAAATCAGATGCAAAAGTAATACATGAGACAATCAACATTAGCTTTAAAATTTATTGTTTTGTTTTTAAAGACGGATCAGCTACAGAACCGATTGAATGAAATTTTTACCCGAATTGGTACTGGGACAATAACGGGTCAATATTCTGTACAAGATCACAGTCCCCGACCACCAGCTAGTCCAGTAAGTGGACATAAAGTGGGAGAGCGAACCGAAAACGAATGGACAAAATCAACTGGAATTCCGGTTTACGAGATCAGATTTCCAGAGTTGTTTGTTTTCTAGTCATAAGCAGATTAAAGTAGGAAGCATCACTGTTTTACTATATACCAAGATAAATTAACAAATAATACTGTACAGTTGTTATGCATGTTGCTCTTAATTATTATTATAGTCTTTCAGCAATATATTATGCAAACAACAATACTATACGCAGGGTCATTCATTACTCGATAATTCATTAACTTTATTTGTAACATTGTTTATAGAAACTCTTTAGTAATTAAGTTGCCAAATATTGTAGGCATATTCTAAAATTTTAAATAGCTTATCAAGTGGCGCTTGTGTAAGCATTTTAAATTTTTTTTAAGGATAACTGGCTAACTATTAACCATAATATGCACAAATTATTTAAATTTTAACTAAAAAATAAGTTGCTAAGATAAAAATCCATACATTATAAACGACATATGGTGTTATCTTGCCATTAACCGTCTGAATTTTTAAAATGTATGTGTTAATAGTAGACATTATTACGAAACAGCGTTACAATCTAATAACTTCTAATTAGTTATTGGTAATGAAACATGCCATTTATTGCAATACAGTGTTTAATTTTGCTCGTAAAGTATTTATATCTAGTAAAGAATAACCCTGTTATTAATTGAAGTCACTCAGAAGTAGTGTTTCCTTATGGAAACGCAATAATAATTTATGATATATTTAAGCTTTAGCTCGTGAGCTGTTTTATATACGAGTATAAACTTTTAATTATTGCAATACAAGATTATACTGAAATATGAATTTTGAGCAACGCTCTATTGTCATAATGGACTTATTTCATCATTTAAAGATTTAACGAATTGTTAGGAAAGTTGAAATGTTTATCGTTGTTTAATGTGAGTAAACTGTATAATTATGTAATGGCGATTATTTGTGGATAGTAATGCTAGCACAACTTAGTATTAAAATAATAATACAGTACTGTGACATAATAACTTATTGTTTTTATGCGATTACGTGGAAATACAAACATGTTATTTAGATTCATTGTGCGAAAAAAGCCAAACACGTACGGTTATTAATTAACAGCTGCGTTCTGAATTTTTAACATATGGTAAAGGAAACGTTGACATTTATATTTCGGTTTAAATTTAGGTGTTAACCAATGTCAGAGAAATGTTGATTTTTAACGACAGCACGTAATTGTTGAGAGCAATTATTTTATATGCACAAGTCTTTGATGTGAGTATTTGTTTTAGGTGACAATAAAATACCGTTATTACTAATGATTGACTGTTTGTTTTTCAGTGACGTAGAAGTCTGAATTTTTGTGTCAGTATTACAGTTTGGCAGTTTACAATTCATTGTTCAAGGTTTGGTTGTTTTTGTATTGTGTAACCGTGAGCTAATTTTTTTTGTGTGCTATGGTAATTTTATTGTTTTTGTTTATGATTATTTGGTGTAGTTAATGAATTATTTAAATTTTGATAAAAGTACTTGCCGGCAAATTTTTAATATTTTTTTTTTTTAATTTGTATAATCTTTTCAGCGTTACAGCATGACGTGGACTAGAAATGTTTTGCTGACGGTTGTTATTGTTGGTGCTATTCTTCAGAACGGTAAGTTTATTGTGTAACATAATTTTATATACAGTACATTTATAATTACTCTATGATACTTTTATATCGTAGGATTTGCCAATGATAGACAGCGGAAGGACGTGATAAATTTCTTAATTGTAATTGCCACTAAATCCGGTCATAATCCATTAGATTATTTAAACTATGGTCGATATTGTGGATATGGTGGAAGCGGATATACTGTTGATGCGACTGACAAGTAAAATATATATGCCGATAACATTTATCCGAATATTATTAAACTATAATTGTTGTCGTTACAGTTGTTGTAAATCACACGATGAATGTTATAATAAAGTTAAGAATGTAAAGGAGTGCTCCAACTTACCAGATGGATTTTACTATTTTTTGGGCTACAGTTGGGAAAAGACTGAAGATGGGGATATTAAATGTGGTAATGTAACATTGTTATAATAGGACTTTATCATTATAATATTAACATTAAAATATTAGTGTCAAAGAATGACACTCAGGAGAGTCTATGCAGTGCTGATCTGTGTCAGTGTGATGTTGACATGGTTCATTGTATAACTTCAAAGCCATACGATCCATCAAATCGTACGACGATGTTATGGAGAATATTTGAATCATTTTTGACCACAACTGTGGAGTTCATCTCCAATATTATGCTTCCATTTTTTTGAAGAATTTATCCTGTGAGCTTCATTGCTGTAAGTGACTGTTTAATTTTAATTTTTGATGAACATAACGATAAATGTCGAAATAGTTAATGTTTATATGTCGCATTGTAAGGGTTGTCTCTAAAACATTGGGCAGCTGTTTTATCGCAGTTGCAAAGAGCATTTGCACAATCAGACAAATTAAGTAAATCGCCAATGAATCCAGCTGAAAAATCCCATCGAATGCAATTGAACTTCATTGTAATTAAGAATGCGTAACTAGGTTATAATTGTTACCTCCACCGCAAACGACACTGTCGTTATCGTGACTCCATTTATAATGAAAAAGATAAACTGCTGCCATGTGATAAGTGGAACACTGATTGTTAGAAACTTCATCATAGCAATTGTCATGATCCTTGCAGCACCTCACCATGAATAAAGTTTTAATTAATTTATAACTAATAAAGTGATAAAATTGATATTTTTACTGGTCTAATGAATCTACTGGATCACCTGATCCTCCAAGACCACAGTAATGGCCATAGTGATCGTAATCAGTTGCTCGCCGACCAGTAACGACTCTGATCATTTTGGCAAAGTCTATGAGGCCTCTCTTATTAATGGAGGAGCAATTGAATTTATCTAAATACCGGGCATATACAGACATTAAGTTGGTTAGACAATTTTTATGCAAGAGATTACTTAATTGTGACTATCAGCTAAATTACCTGGACAAATGTGGATAATTAAACATATCGTTATTAGAAAGTTCTTCATTGTTGTTTAAAGTTGCTGAGCTTTAATGGTGATTTGTCGATGATCGTCGTTTAAACGCGTTTGATGTAAAGAGATGTCATACCAAATGGAGATCATTGTCATATAAATAGGAATATATCACTAAAATACAATGAACTTTGAAACTCAGCTGGAGATTTTTATATTTATAAGAAAGTAAGATAGGAATTTATATAAACCTCTATTAATGCAATAATAACATTCATTTATATTATTATACAGTTTTAGGAATTTCTATTAACGAAATGGTAAATAATTACATTTTGTCATTAGTAAATTAAAATGTCGTTTATACAAAACTAAAAGCAGCTGTCCGATTTGAACCAATATACAACCTACAATCTGAAATCCGGTTTTGATTATTGGAATTATGCACGTTTGAAAAGCTGAATTGGCTTGAACAGATGGTTCCCCATTAACGAAACCAAATGATCCGAGGGTAACATTGCTACTGGGCACTTTACCAATCTAAATTAAAAAAGAAATTATTATTGTAATTTTTTAATGAATCTGCCAATATACAGTAAAAAGTAATTACTTAACAAACAAGTTAACTTGTTTGTTATTAATCGACTATTGAAAACAAACTTTTGACTAAGCCATTTAATTATAGTGTTACAATTATGGACTGACCATATAAATTTATTTCAATTTCAATTTTTTTGATTAATATGATTATATTTTAAGTAAGGAAAATATTTTGTTTTTTTAAAAAACACAATATAAATGATTACCACAGCAGCAATAACATTACTGTATTGAAATTAGTAGAGTGATTGGCATTGACAGTACAATTTTAAAGACTTGATAAATAATTTGCTTTAGCAAATTATTAAATCTCCTATGTTGTACATAAAATTAATTGAAACTTACATAAACATTGCAGATAATTGCCCCAATTAAAATGGCACTAAACGACTTCATTTTCTTTACTAAGTAAAATCTTTTTCAAGTTAGACTTGTGAGCCTCAATTGGCAGACTAATTTCCGAGTCTAAAATTTCGTCGTGTTTATCAATCTTGTGAAAAGTAATAAATCGCCGATTTTTTTGATTTTTATACGTAGATATGTATCATTTTTACTGCTCGATATTCAGTAGCTTATTAATTGTTTGAAATACTAAAATTGACAAAACAAATAAATGTATTGTGTACCGTATATGAACAGGTGAAAGTTAAGTCCATACTCGGAATGGGTATAATATTTTGTTTCAATCTTTTAATTGTGCTTAAATTGCGTTGAATTTGTTATTGTTTTTAATACCATTTGTCGTAGAATTTATTTTATTTATCTTTATTTACTACATTAGTTTAATGCCACGGTAGAAACTGAGTGTGTGGCAATAATTGGAAAAAATCATAATTACTTTGTTTTTACCGAATTATCTGACTGTTTCAAAAATTGTTATATTGTATTTTTAAAAGCCGGTTTAAATTGAACGATTTTTACGGCACTAAACTGTAAATTATGGATTTTATTTGTGATTTGTACTGTACAGGGCATCTTAATTGTTGTTTGGTGATGTTGTACCGGTAGTTGATCGATTTTGTTGAATTATTCTATATATTTCGCTGTACAGTAAAAGAATTTCAATTGCAAGCTATAAATAATGAGTGTAGTTTTAATTCCCTGTTTAAGTTAACGTATTAATCTGATGAAATTTACACTATAAGTTACTTTATGATCGGTTTAAAAGAAAGTGAATTAGTTGGAAAAACAAAGTATTAAAATATTAATTACATTCATAATCTTATCAAGAAATCGTTAAACATTTTGTACAGTTTATGCATTTTTATTTGTCGTTCACTGAATAGTTATTATAGTATAATATTATTATTTTTCAATAAAGCATTAACATTTTGAATAGTATTAATATAACATGGTCATTAATCGTAAATATTTGAATGAACACTTTCAATTTTCTCAAAAATTTGTTATTCGTATACTGTCGACATGGAGAGTCAGAAATTAATGTAACCGAATTAAACTATTTTTTGAGAAAAAGATTATTAATTATATAAAACAGAGAACCGAATAACAAAATATATGCATATGAAAATGATTGTACGGATATCGGAAATGTCAAACATGTTGGATGGTATCAAATTTTTACGATTGAACAATTGTTGGATAATTTCAGGAATAATTTCAGTAATCGTTTCAGGAATAATTTCAGTAATCGTTCCAGGAATCATTTTATGAATCATTTCATAAACTTTTAAAATGCTATCTTCATTGGTAGCATACTTCAATGTATTTTCAAACACTTTGGACACTTTGTTTTTTATATCCTAAACGTATAAATAATCGTTTAATGAAAAACAGTGAAATGGACACGCATTTACATTTTCATATTTACTTTGTAATAAGATACATCTGGCACCCAACTTTCTAATTCACTTTTGTCGATTGAATTTGTTAACAAATTCTCAGCAGTGGCACCAGTATTAGCCATGGCATCAGTCTAAAACATAAACCATTTAAATAACTGATTCTTGCGGATATTCCAATGATCGAGATGAAATGTGTTATAAAATGCAATACCGATCTACTGTACTTTAGATGCTTACCACATCAGCTGCGTTGACAATAGATTTTGCAATATTTGATAGATTAGACTAAAATATAAATTTAAATTATTTTTAATACGGCACAGTAAATGTGTAATGAATGTTTTAAAGCTAAAGATGCTTAATGGTACGTCAATGACTTTTACATTGGACGCGGGATTTGACGGATCAGATATGGCTTCAGACTGAAATTTATAATTATTATGAAATAATGTGTAATGAGTTTATAAAATCTAAAACGCTTACGCCAACAACAGGTACTTGACCATCGGGGTTGACCGGCTTTTCTGCAGTATTAGTTGGTGTAAGCTAAAATATAAATTTAGATTATTCTTAAGTACTACTATTAAGGTGAAGTGCGTTTTTAAAAGCTCAAATTTTTACACCGTCAAGAAGTTTCAGTGAAGGCGAAAGACCACCCTAAAATGTCAAAATAATTATTACATTAGCATTAAATTAAATATATTAGAATTTTAATGCTAACATTGGCGGTGTAGATGATGGTGCCTAGTATAATAACAAACTTCATTTTTTCCTCGGTTTGGTTAAACAATTGGCTTCTACAAGTCAGAGTTTGTGAAGGTCGAATGATAGTGAATGAGCGTTAGAGCGTTATATTTATATTAAAATATTTGCTGTTATTAATAATGTTTTGATATATACTTCCAGCAGGTTTTTTTTTTCTCAAAACTGAATAGTGATGTACTCAGAGTATTTGGTAGAGATGAGATTGATAAATTATTTGAACACGTATCATATGGGGGGGGAACAGATGCGATGAATCCAAGGTATAATAAAATATTGTGTGCTAAACTGAACATACTGTAGAATAATATTGAAATAATTTTTTTTTAATTTCAACATTTAAAACTGATGTTTTAATTGAAGGGCATAGACTAAACTATAACTTGTACAATAACTCACTTTTTCAAATAACAGATGGATTTATTGTGATTTTATTTGTTTTAACTTCATGTTCATTATTTTATGGAACAATAAAACTTTGAATTGTATAGCAACCGATTATACAGTATAAAAAGTTTTAAAATTAAAAAAAGAAAAAAAATTGAAATGAATTATACGGATATAACATTTACGAATACAATTACTTTACATCGATTTTATTGAAAATAACTTTTTTTTTTATTTTAATTAATCATGCATTTAGTCCCAATACAGTAGTTAAACACAAAAATCAATGATATAAAAGTAATAGTGTAGCATTTTGTAAATTCGTTTCATCATTTAAAAAAGTTTTGTCAAAAAAAAATCCTGGGAAAATATGTCACAAATACGTTTTCTCGCAAAATTTATTAGCTTACAAATAGCTTTATAACAGAAATTTCAGATCGTATACACGTATGCAATCACTGAATGCTTATATACAGGGGCTAAATTGCTTTTAACATTAGCTGTAGGAATATGATGTTTTCTTTACATAGCGTAGCATTAAAGTTGAAACGACTATGCAACGTCATTGTTGTTATTCTAGATTTTGTTGGGCAACAATTTCATACTGTATTTTAAAAAATCTAAATGGGATATAACTTACAGTAATACTGTAACAATTATTACAGTATATTTTAATTTGATGTAAATTGTCAAATAATTGCAAAAGAATAATTATTGTATTATAACGACGGTGGAAAAATTATAAATAATGTGGTATAATTAATTCTTCTTATAGACTCTGATTTTTACAAACTTCTGATCCAAAGTATAGTTATTATTATTATTAAAAATAAAATAATTATGTTCAACAATAATTTTTTAACAAAATGTTTTGTAATAGTATCAATGGGAATATAATTATGGTGCTATAATGGGACTGTGGGAATGTGGTTGCATCGTCTGCTGAAAAAAAAAACAAACATGTGATTTAAAAATCAGTCATTATTTTGTTATTTATTTTGGCATATAACTGATTTTTGGATAAAACATTTGGAAGGATTTTTGGAATTGATAATGGATGAAGACGGATTGCCAATTGTTGGTGCAGCCGTTGATTTAACCAAGGTAAACTGTAAACATTGTATGTTTAATGTTGGAGAAGTGTCAGACTTTTAAAAAAATGTCTGAATTGGTTGCTGATGGAGGCGTTTTTAATTTCGCAGGTTGCGCCGATTGATTTTAAGAGAACGCTAGCATTTGTTAATCATTTCATATGTCATACAACGAATTTTCTTAACAAATTTTCTGCAGTATGTGAAACTAAATTAGAAGATGTCGGCATTCGAATTCAGCGTATAGAAACATCTCTCAGTATCCTGGAAGCAAAGGTTGTTTGACTTAGTTTGAGCAGTCATACCTGGTTACACTTAATCATATTAATGTTCAGTATTTGATTTTTAGTTGGCTTCTATTCCTGGATTGGAAGATATTCCATTAGCTAGTTCAGTGGATTGTAACGAGACTGGAACAACCACTGTAGTGACAACACCACCTACTACTACGTCGTTTGTATCTCATTCGGAGTTATCTTCAACAACTGCTGATAACTCCAACATTGAAAACGTATCATATTATGAAACTAGTGTTATTTTTTAGTTAAACAGTAATTGCAATGACTTCTTTTATTGTTTAGATATCGGATGAAAAAGACGCCGTTAACGAACGGATTGAAAATTCACCGAAGGACAATATCGCTAACGACGAACGTTATGCAAAATATGTTAAAATGATCCAAGTAGTAAGTTCATGCTAAAGCTTTTGTTTTTGGTTACTACAAACCAAATTTAAATTTTATTTAAATCGAAAGCAATTCTTGCTTCTCTTGATATGTCGAAGCATGATTTGACATGCGTTTCATTTAATAATAAACATTTTGAAATTATATAGGGTGTTCCGGCTATGGCGTTAAGACCAAAAATGATTGCTGAAGGGTTGAATCCTGATTTATTAGGGTAAGTTTCTATATACATTTTTTTTAAAAATAATTTTAGCATTTGGATAACATTTTCATAATAAATCTGATACACAGATGTGTGAATTAGGAAGTTTATTATAAGCTGTTAATTTATTATCTACTTTGTGTAGAAATTCTAAGACGGACGCTTCATTACCAGCTAAAGCCAAAGTTAATCTTAACAATTCGGAAGGCAGCCGTAGCGACAGCTCTAGCAGTAACTCGGACCATGAATTTTCTGACTAATGTATTACAGTATACCGGAAATTCGTTTATAAATTTCTGGAACCCACGAAAAATGACCAAAAACATAAACTAAAATAATGTTGAAACATTCGCCAAAAAATTGATAAAACTCGAAAAATACTAAAGTACGATATTAAGTCCTGCAGATTTGGATTTCTAGCACCTTTTTACGTTACTTTCGCCCATAAAATCCGTATGTTGAATTTTGGTAATTTTTGGAAAAAAAAACACAAAGGCTATACTGTATATAGCCTTTGCACTTTTTTAAAAAATGACCATTTTTGAGAGAAAAAAATAAAGTTGCTTAAAAATGCTTAAAAACAAATTTTTTTATATGTATTTTGACCTGCTGATTACGATTCCGCTGTTTTCAGATCGAAATTCCGACTCAATTACTGAATTCAACAATTATTCTGCCAGCAGAAACGATCAAGCAGATTTCAGCTTCATACCAGTTGAACAGGTAAGTCGATTGCATTTTAAATGAAATTGACATCGTTTTTTGATAAAATTGATAATGATGATGAAGAATTTGTAGACACCGAACTGTATCTTTTGAGGTTAACCAGCATCCAATTGAAGTTCTACAAAAGAGGTATTGAGAAAGAGATTCCACTTTTTTTTTATGTAAAATAATGGTTAATTTGATTTGTAGATGCATCGAGTTAGAATTTCCTCTTTTGCCCGAATATAATTTTAGAAACGATATGTGAATCCAGATATAAAGTAATCTATTTTAAAACTTAAAAAGCCTAACCGGTTATGTGCACATTTTCTAATTTTGCAGTATAGAGTTAAAACGTTGCGCTATTTTACGGCTTTATCAAGAAAAACGTTTACGTAAAATGCTTGGCTATGGAAGAGCTCGATCAGGAGTCATCGTACTTCCTTGCGGTATAGTTTTAAAGATCGAAATTCCGTCTCAATTACTGAATTCAACAATGACTTTGCCAGTAAAAACGATCCAGAAGTTTCCAGCTGCATTTCAGTTGAACAGGTATGTCGATTGCATTTTAAATGAAATTGACATCGTTTTTGTAAATTAAATATTTTTTTAATGAATTTTTTAGTGCTGGTCAAATGATTAAGACCGTTGGAAAGATGAAGAAGAGTTGATTCGGTTTTTGGATGAAAATGAATTGCAGTTTGACTCTGTGATTGAGCTTCCACCTGGCTGAGTGAAAATTGATCGAAAGCGCGTTTTATCGTTGTTGTTTAATACGTTTGTCTTAATGTAAAAAAACTGGAAAATACTTGCGTTTGTCTTTGCGATCGTTGAATGTTTGTTATAAATTTATATTTGTATCGTTGTAAAACTTGTAAAAATCAGAAAACGTTTTGTGTGTATAGACAAATATTGCGATTTCTATCGGCTAAAACGTAGCTTGTAAATTGTAAATGTTTCGCAGAAGCTGCTGACACAAATAGTAATTTTTTATTTTTTTATTAATGAAGTGAAGAAGAATTGTTTACACAATTTATTGAATCTAAATTTATTAATATGGTATATACATATTAAAATGTACATACTGTAATTGTAATGGCAAATAAATTTTAAATTAAAAAAGTTACTTATCGAGTTTTATTAACGAAATTAAAAAAAACTAGTTGAATTCAACGAATAAGTTGTTGAAAAAGTAATTAAAAACGCAAAGTGGCCCGTTTTTAGAAAAAAAAAAGAGAGACCCGGAGGGCATAAATTTGATGTTTAACTTTTAAGTGAAAACCTAAATAAAAGTTTTACATCAAATTTATGCCCTCCGGGTCTCTCTTTTTTTCCTAAAAACGGGCCACTTTTTTTTAAAACGGGCCACTGTTTTACTGTGCTCCCATCTAGTGGTAAAATCTTTTTTTAAAGCTATTCACTTTTATTGGAACTATTGTACAGTAGTATATACAGGGTGTACGAAAAGAATGTACTCCTTATAAATTTTAAAAAATTATAAAAAAACGGTTAACGGGACACTTTCTCCGCCCTGTAAAAAAATAAACCGTTATTGTATCATCTTATTGGTTGCTTAACATGTTTTTAATATACACTATGTCAAATATACGATTTATATTGGCTAATAAAATGTTTTAATTGTTTAAAGTGCATTCCCGATAGTTAATTCGCATTTTCTATTATTTTAATCTCGTATGTGGGCACGGTATGCAGGATATATCGCAGTTGTAACAGTTGCTATGAAACAACTATCGTCGAAAATATTTTCAAAGCCCAGTGATTTGTTTTACAGTATACTGTAATAGTGCTAATTGTAAAAGTTTTCTTCACTGAACAACTTAGAAATATTTTAATCGCTGGACAACTTAGAAAATATTTAATTATCAATGGAAAATAATTTCGGAGTAAATGGAAATTTTTGAGTGACCATGGATACAGTACAGTACATTTTCATTTATTATTTTTTTAAATTTTTACACAATTAGCAGTAATTTTGTTATAAATTATTGGGTGCAGTATATACGAATATTATTTGGCTTTTGGGTAGAGAATCCAATAATGGCAGACAGTTATTGTACAGTATGCCAACTTTTAAAAAAATAAGTCTAGTGGTTTACTATTTTTAACGAAAATATTACGGCAATAATCTCCCAATTGCATTATCTCAAAGAATAAATCTAAAATCAGCGTAAGATCCTATGGTAACTTTTCTACAATTTGATCAAAGTTTCTTCAATAGATTAGTACTGTACCAATATTGGCAAATACCGTACGTATAATTAGATTACTACAATTTTTAAAAAATTAGCGATATACAATCAAAGTAAAGTTAATTACTGTAATTATGCGGATGCGAAATGATTTACTATACATTCAATAGTCAAGTTTAAAGCGCTGTTAATGCCAATTACTGTTCATTAAGCTCAAATTCAATTCAAACGAGAAATGAACAAAAAAAACGATAAAAAAAAATTATCAAAAATTCACTCAAAAAATTATCAAAAATTCACTCAAAAAATTTATCAAAAATTCACTCAAAAAAGTTAATAAAATTCGAAAAATACTAGAGATACGCTAATAATTCTTGCAGGTTTGAATTTCGATCATCCCTTCACGCAATACTCGCAAATTAACGACAATTGTAAACTACTTTAAAACTACAACTTAACTTTGAAACTCAACAATTATTTTTTATTTATAAAATTCTTATGTACCGATTCACGTTCAAATATACTATAAAATGTAGTCTAATGATCCTTGTGCAATGGAATCACTTGCATATGATCTCATCAGTTTACGTTAGAGAACGGGACAATTATACTACAACAAAACAGTTGATTCTTTTTAAAATTTTGAATACTAGACTTAATCATATGTATTTTTTTACTTCGATCAAATAATATAACAGAACATGATGACCATCAGGTGAAATACAAGACTTTCAATGTTATTTTGCGGATTACCGATTATACCACCACGCAATTACAACGAGTAAAGAGAAGTAAATGACGGAACCTGTAGGAAAAATATTTGAAACTCCATTACATAAATCCCCCATACAGAAACACATATAAACGTTTCGTCGTTCGTATTGGGCATCTGCACAACGTTCTTGATTATCATCAGGTGGACGTGGAAGGCAGATTCTCTCTGTGGCCACAGTCAAATCTAATTCAATCAAATGAAATATATAATGTAGTAAACCAGTCATTCATTTTAGCTGGCGATGCAATACCGTGCTCATCAGAGTCTATGCAGCGCAATGTTATGCATTTCCAATGACATTAAAAGTACAGTACATTAATCTCCATAGGCTCTGGTATATACGTAACTTCTCAACTGTAAAATGTCTAATTCTTTTGTCTAGCAATTATTGACTTGTGAAATTTTTGTCATAATTTTATAATTCATTAACTTAAGCGTTTCCAATGTTTATTAAAATTATATAGTTTTATATCGCAACAATGAGAATTGTACAATGGGCAGTACTAATTTCGTAAAGTTAAAAAATTTCCAAACCTTGGTCGTTGCTCTCGATAACTTTTCCACACCACCCTGTTGAACAAGGAGTTGCCTCAACACCAGGGTATCTATCCAGGGTTGATGTGGAAGCGGCAAATGGATCCTTACAATCACCATATTCACCTCTTGAACGACACGTCCAACAACGCCTTGTGATTCCTATTCAAAATAAAAACCCTTTAATTGCGCTAGTAAAATTAAGAATAAATGACTAAGAATGGGTGGAGATGACAGCAAATGACTTATTACACAAATCAAAAAAATAAACATAAAACATGGGCGGGTCAAACATTTACTGTATGTAACAGGAAATTTTATTAATGTACACTGTAATAACCATTTAAGATTTTCCTCGTAAATAAATATCCTTGTAACTTTCGATATGTCATGCTTATACATTGTTTTTTTATCATACAGTATGTTAAATAACAAGTTCCAATTGAAAAATAAAACATCTAAACTCTTGATAAATTTTTCATTTTAAAATATTGAGAAAATAATTCCTTTCCACTGCAACTACATAAAATCAATGACCTTTTAATTCAAATCGGTTTGTTTACATTTTATTTTATAATACTGTACTTATCAGAATAATCTTACCTTCAATATGTGGTGCCATCAACAACAATGAAATCAATGTAAATATCGCCACAACAAACCACCTGAAGTAGATCGTCATGATGAAATTATTTTCTTAAAAATGTAAACAAAATATCAGTGTTTTAAAAATGAATTGAAAAATTGCACTGTTTACGCCTGTTTAAGCATTACATTTGAAAATGTAGGGCATTCAGTGATCCTCGATTTTATATATTATGCAGGTATGGCCTCTTGGCCTTCTCAACTCCAATGGTTCCCTCCTCTTCTACCTCCTTCCTCTTAGTTTCTTTACACCAGTCACCAATATTTCTTCTCACAATTAACCTCTCACAACACCTGACAATGCCACGCCTTAAGGAAAACATTAGACACAGTATTTCACAATATTTTCTAAACAAAACAAGAAAACCATTTCACTATTTAATCATTTTAACTTTTAATAAACCTTATAATCTTACCTGAATAATCGTAAAAATTAATTACAAATCTCCTTCAAGTTACCTAGTAAAACAAAATTACAGTACAAGATTTTCATAAATCGTTTAACTGAGTAAAATACTCGACTTTATAATATTTATCTCTGAAAAAATGACTAAAAAATACTTGAAATTCTAAATATACCAAATATTTAATACAAAAACCAAGACAGTCATTTAATTATACACACAAGTGAAATGGCGGTTTTTTTTTGTCGGGATAAAATCTACATTTAAGAACAAATTATGGACAAGTTCCATCCGAATTGGTTTTAAAGTCGAGAATTTACTGACAGTTATTAAGATGTAGTTAACTTAACCTTCAATTTTTCAATGCTGCATCATTTTCAAATTGTTTTATCCTTGAATTAAGCGACATCCGATAACGCCCAATTAAACTCATTGTTTAATATAAATCATTAAGAAATAAATTATAGCCTACAAGGATCTTATAAGAGAGAATATCCCTTACATAGAAAACTTGACAAAAGTTAAGTCAACAAATTGCTTTGTTTTTATTTGCGTCTTTTCATATAGCGCTAAATTATTTCATACCACTTTCTTTCTGCTAAACTAAAATTCGCCTACAATTTATTCCCAGTAATTGCCCTGTGAATGCAGTGGGCAACATAATCCACATTTTTAGTGTTTAGACCACACATATTAGCACGTCCACTGCTGAGCATGAAAATGTGACATTCTTTAGCCAAAAATTCCACTTGAGTAGCTGTTAATAATAAAACAAATGATCAAACCATACATTCATAAATTTGCAAAATAATGTTAAAAACATAATAATAATAGTGCTATTTAATCTACAAATTTGTCGTGTTAAAAATTTCTAAAAGTTTTGAAATAATTCATACGTGTTAGCCCAACGTAGCTGAATAATCCAATTTGTTGAGTTATATGGTCCCAAGTTCCTGGAGTTCCCAACTCTTCTAATTTCGATCGCAATGCTTGACGCATTTCTTTGATACGAGTCGACATTATTTTAATGGAAATTTTCCTAACGCAGAAACGGCAATTGCGTTATTTCATGATGACGATCAGTCATTTACAATAGCCTACCATTCCTCGTAAAGCTCCGGATCATTTAAAACTGTAGCCACAATTCTAGCTCCATGGCTTGGTGGATTTGAGTACATAGCACGAATAATCAACGTAATTTGCGTTTTCAAATTAGCCACTGGTTTTGGATTATTCATAACAATAGTCAAGTTTCCAATACGTTCATCTAATCATTGAACCACAAATGAAATTTTGAATAAAATTGAAAAAAATAAGGCCTTACTGTATAAACCAAAATTTTTGGCAAACGACTGAGCACAAACAAATTCGAATCCTTCAGAAGCAAAATAGCGAACTGCCCAAGCATCTCTATCCAAGTCTCCAGAAGCAAAGCCCTGATAAGCGGCATCAAAAAACGTAAACAGTTTCTTTTCCTTCATAACAGCAGCTATTTGTTTCCATTGATCTTCAGTTGGGTCCATGCCGGTTGGGTTGTGAGCGCAAGAATGCAATATAACCACACTATCTTCAGGAAAACTCTAAAATTTGGTACCCCGTTATTACCTCAAACTAGTAGCAATTTATAAAAATTGACAAGTAATTTTTACTCTTAAATCTTCCAACATTCCTTCCAAATCAAATTTTCGATTGGCAGCATCCCAATAACGATACTCCAAACACTTTTCAAACCCGGCGTTATTGAAAACCAAACGATGATTTTCTACCCAAATTAAAAAATAAAAAAATGAATATCTTCCAAATTGTAAATTTAAATTACTCGTTACCCCAAGTTGGACGCGAAATACAGTAAGTTTTAAACCCAAGAACTTTGCACAGCATTTCAGCACCCACTCTTAAATCTCCAGTGCCACTCAAACCTTGAACTCCAAAAGCCTACAGATGCAAATTGTTTAATTAGGATGTTCAATTTAATGGTTACTGTAGTTACATTAACATACTGTAACTATAACTTACACGATTTTCTTTTAAGGCTGGATGATCACTTCCCAATAGCATTTTAGTTGCGGCACTGCTAAGGTCATCCAGACCCAACACCGGCAAATATTCATGATTTAAACTCTCATCCTGCGCTAATTTTAATTCCACTTTCCTCACAATTGGCAGAACCCATGGTTTGCCTTCATCTGTCCTGTAAGCTAGTTACAAAGTGAAAGCAAATCAAGGTTAGTCAAGGTCGAAAAAGTGATTAAATGATAATAAGCATACTTTTCAAACATCTTAAAAATAAAAACTTACCTCCAATACTCAAGTTGACTTTGTTTGGGTGAGTGTCATCTAAATATGCTTTATTGACAGCAAAAACCTCTATTGGAGGACCAGCCACCACACCAGCAAAACGGGAAGACATCTCAAACTTTTCAAAAATGTCTGGAAATGAAATTGAACAGTTGTTATCACATTGAATGCAAAGATTAATTATTCAATGTGACATCATTGACACTTGAAGGTCAAAAAGATGAGTCACCACTACGGCGGCGGCTCACAGCAAAAGTCATCAAAGCCGGCGCTTTCTAATTTCTATCTCAATGATTACGGCTGTGTTTCTAGAGTTTTGCAGCATGTTTTAGCAAAATTGTATAACATTATTAATTATTCTATACAAGATGCTTTGTTGGTACAGTACATATCATTAAAATCGAATCAAGCATCTTTTGAGTGTGAACTCAATTATCAAAACTAAAGTATACTGGTATTGTAATGTTGCTGTTAATGTGCAGATAACATTGTTGGTTTCAATTAGTTGGTTAACGATAAAGTTAAAAAAAAAAAAAATCAGTTAGATACCCTATACGGTAATGCTTATTCAATCATGAAAGTCGTATGGCTTATGGAAATAAAAGTTATAAATATTTGATCTCACTGGGTTATTCGTTTCCAAACGAAAAAAACAATGATAAGAGCAGTTTGACTAACAAATAATTTTAAATAAAATTTTTATCTGCAACACCACTTAAAGTGCATGAATTTTTCTACAACGTAATATAAAATTAGTCAAATTATTTTATTGTTGTATTTTTCAGTCATATTAAATAAATCTGTATTTTCTCAACCATTATGATTATTTTTATAGTAACGACACATGTTGAGTTTATAAATGATATTTTCTTAATTCTGTTAATGAAAATAATAAAAAGTACCGGTACCGTAACTTTAATGAATCAACTCTATTGGCAAAATAAAATAATAAAACCTCTGTCAAATTAACAACTTCCGGTTTTCACACACACATTTCCGGTGGTTTACGGTTGGGTTAAAAATATTTCCTGGCCACGTCTTGTGAGGAAAACATTGTATTTACAAATTTTTCAAGAAGCACGCGATTTTTTATCTTCAACATTATGAATGTTTAATGATTAGTTGCTCAAATACATGACTAATTCAAATTAATTAGTCCTTTGCTTTTCATGGTAAATTTCATCTAGAAATGGATTAGGCCTGGAAGGCCCAGCGACAATAGCCTTCGTTTTCAACCTCATTCGCCATTTGGCCCCCTACTGATTACAATTTTATTTTCCTAGTTCATATTTTTACGTTAAGCTTCTAGAAGTAAGTCAAAGTAAACTCTCTTTCTAATTGTAACTATTTTTAAATGCTAATATGAGCTGTCCAAGAAAATACTAATAATTTTGTGCTTTCCTTGGTTGTCAATTGAATAATGTTTTGATTTGCCAAATGTCAGATACTATGCCGTGCTGTGCAGCTTCTCACTGTTGTAATCGTGAAATTGGAGTTCGATTATTTCGATTTCCACGGGACGGTAAAAGAAAGGAAATATGGAGAGTTTTTTGCGAAAGGGGCGAATGGCAACCCACAAAAAATCATAAACTATGCGAAGTATTTACCTCGTCAACTATAAAATAAATGAAATATCAATTAATAATATAACTCGTTAAGGTACATTTTGATGAAGATCAGTTTGAAACTCAAGCGCTGACCACCAAAGGAAACCGAAAACTAAAAGCTGAAGCTATACCAACTTTATACGTGGATCAGCCAAGCGTTGATAATTTATTAGTCAGACAAATTAGAAGAAATCGGAAAAAAATGAAAGAAGCGGCAGCGCAGGTTTATCTTTTTTATTGTACATCATCTAAAATATTAATTGACTGACTTTTTTTCCTCAAAGAGTAAAACTACAACCATAAAAGTTGAGAAAACAAAGTCACCAACTCAAACCGATCAAAGAAAAAGCAATGTTTTTGTTTTAATGCTCCCTTCTGGTGGACCGAACAACAAAAAAATGGGAATTGTTTTAAAGGGGCCTAAAGATTTAGCTAAGATTAAGCAGCTTTATGGGGATAAACCATTTCCTCCTCTCAAGCATCTCAAAATGAAAGCAAATACTTTCAATCAAATTAACAAACAAGTCAGTTTGAAATGAACGGTTTGAAATTTTACTCGTTTAAATAAATTAAACTGTGATTAATTATTATAGGTATGTACAACTAAGCTGAAACTCTCTGATTTAACTAATCAGAATGCTCTGGAGTCATTACAATTACGTGGAGCGAAGAATATGATGCCATTAAGACAAGCATCAACGTCGAATGTTCATATAAACTTAAACCAAACGAAAAATATTTACGATAGAAAAATTCGACTTTTAATGGCTCAGAATAATCAGTTAAGGAAAAAGGTTTGCAATGTTGTTAATTGGAAAATGTTAATACCCTTGGTATAATTGCAATCATTATTTTTCTTAGTTGGCTAAAACTAATCTTCAGCTATATGTGCAGACGAAGTGCATGAATCAGATATTTAACGAAGATCAAGTCAGTGTTTTATCAGCAAATTTTAAACGACCTGTGCAATGGTCTGGTAAAACAATCAGCGACTGTACTGCACTTCGACAATCTTGTGGTAAAAAAGGTTACCAACATTTAATTGCCATGGGATATCCTTTGCCAACAGTAACTGCTTTAAAGATGAGATCGATTATGAAAGGCGAAGAGGAAGAAATGAAAATAGTCAATAGTATGATCGAGTGCAATGTAGAAATTACTATTGATAATGAGTCTGAACCAATTTAAATAATGAATGTGTAATCTTTCGCAATATTTTATTTTACTTTCATATTTTATGTAAATACTCATTTTTATATGAATACATCTACATAACATACGAGTATAAAATTATACGAAAATAAATTTTTTTTCTTTCAACTATTGTGTTCAGATCAAATTATCGACTTAGATTCACTAAACTGAAATAATAATAGTCGTCCAATAAACTACTGTAAAGTTGTAAATTATTGTATAACAGCACTATATTTCGAAAGAAAACGATTTTAATGTGTGGATTGAAAATAATTAACAGCGTACTGTGTTGTTAAGAAAAAATTAATATTCTCAGAAGTTTAAGAGGCATAACTTTAATAAAAAAAAAAGAGTTGAATACGCTTGTTGGGTCTTTCACTCTTTAATTAAAGAATTTAGTTTAAAGTTAACTAGACAATTATAACAATTCTAAGTATAGCATTCAACTAACTAATAAAACGTTTAGGAAACCAGTTTATTTAAGGTTATCAACTACTACAGTATACTGTAAACTGAGATTTTGAATAAACCGTTGTCAAGGTTAATACAAAATTTAAAAATTGACGAACTGATAGTTACCGGTAGATTATTTCAAAAAAAAGTGAAATAACGTAGTAACCATAATAAGATAAAATATCCATAACTTTTACTTTGAACAAACTTTAAATGTTTAATGCAGTATCAATAAGTCATTTTTGGCGAATTAGATATTAGTTTTCCAAAAAGTAAAATAATTGGTATTATATAATTCTTGTTTCTTTGTATTATTATTATGAAATTGTGTGCATTGCTCAATAACACAAAAAGTTGTTTACAAATTTCAGTTCCAAGAAGGAAAATTATTGAATTTTACGGCTTCATAAGGAAATGAGGCCTAGCTATTACTTAATATTCATTACCCAGAACCGAGAGCTCCAGAAAAACATACGAAAGAAGCCGGTGAAATAATGTAATTAAACAATTAATGTCTTGATATACTGTATATTCTTTCATAATTATTTGCTAATAAATGCCATGTGTTAATAGAGTATTACAGAATAATTACCTGGTTAACTCTTGAGTTTTACTGATTCCACTAGTTACAGCCGATGGTATTCACCTAAACGTGGTTTTGCACTTTAAAACTTGAACAGTTGTTTTTAAAACTGCATCATACAAGAGATGACAAAACTTAATTAAACCACTCTACCGAAAAACATAATGTTAACTTTGTTATTTAAATACAGGTGAAAATTAATAATTGTAAACACGCAGAGACCGCCTCTTATTCCAAATCAGGTTTGCTAAAGGAAAGGCCATTCAGTTGCTGAATACACTGGATTCCACCAATGAAACCAATTCAATTACAATGGGAGGGTGTTTCGATGGAATACGGGGGGGGAGAGGCGAGCCCAACAATGACGTCATACATAGGCTTGCAACAATTGGCAGCCATATTTGGGTCTTCATTATTTTGTAAACAAAAATATTGAGTTAATAGAAATTAACGATTGAAATGCCGTATTGTGCATCACCTTACTGTAACAACAGCACTAACAAAGGATTTCGATTATTCGCTTTCCCGAGAGACCCTGTTAAGAGAGAAAAGTGGCGACAAAACTGTGGTCGTAATGATGACTGGAAGCCTAGCAAAAATCATAAACTCTGCGAGGTAAATAAGACGCTGAAATTACAAGAAATATTGTTACGGTTCATTGTAAAATAAAATATTAATCAATTAAAATCCTAAAATTAAGTAGGTTCACTTCGATGACACTCAGTATGAAACTAGAGCACTCACTTATAATGGAAATAGAAAATTGAAGCCTTGTGCAGTTCCAACATTATTTCCAAAGTCACCAAACTTGTGCAACAACATACAATTAAAAAAAGCATTAAAAGTAATTTATAATGACGTTAACGTTTTGAAAAACTTAATTATTATACTTTCACACTTGTCAGATTAAAGGCCATCCAAGTAAACGCAACCAACCTAGTAAAGCAAAAACCATTTCAGATGACTTAGAGGTACTGTATTGTATGCTTTTAAAGTTTAACTTCTATATAAATTTAAACTATTAATTTATGTTTGTAGAATTTAGATAAAAATGAAATTGATGGGAAAGCAAATACTCTGGACGAGTCTGCTGTCTTTAATCGTGACATTAGTTCAGACGTGCAAATTAGTGAATCCAATTCCATAACATCTGCTGCGACAGAACGTTTTGCTGATGCTTCAACATCCACTCACGATTTAGAGGAGACAAACGCTGACACAGATAAAAACATCTATGAAATAAAAATGGAAAAACTATTAAATAAAGTAGTGACTCAATGCACAACTATTCGGCAATTAAAACGAAAGGTAAAGTTTAGTTTATCCAAAACCTTGAAATTTAAGTTACTATTTTAAGTTTTGTTTAGCTATTAAAAACCCAAAGGCAGCTGAATGTCCAGTTTGATTGTGTAAACAAAATATTCACACCTGACCAGTTAAAAGCTCTAAGATATACAACTAAGGGACGCTTTGAATGGTCTGAAGAAACCATCAAACGAAGTGTTCATCTCAGATTAGCCTGCGGACCAAAAGGATACAATTATTTGGTGTCAATAGGGTATCCATTTCCATCGTATCGAACTCTCTGTTCTAGAGCGGAACCACCGAAGCAACCACAGTTATTAGAATTTCATATTGAAAATGTTGACGCCTCCACAGAATTATAATCTTTTATCTATGAAATAAAATTTATTTTTCTTGTTAATTAATGACTTAATATTAAAATCCAAATTTCTTGTTGCTTTTTTTAGCATTGGACGACTTTATAATATAAATTATATAAAATAATTAAGAGAACATTGTGTTTTTATAGTGGTTAAGTATCCCCATGTAAAGCAAATTTGAGACTGAATTATAATGGAGTACAATATAACATTTGGATTATTTTTAAATACAGTATTAAATATGAACTAAGTAGTCATATTTAGACTGCTAAATTCAAATAAAAAACAATGATTGAAAGACGAAGTCAGTTCCTTTAAAAGTACACGTATATGGAGCTGCATCGAATAAATCAATCATTCCAATTAATAATACCCAAAAAAATTTACCACCTATTTTTTTCATTTGTCACAATAAAACAAAATCTTACAGAAATGATTAATTTTGGGTACGTTTTATCAAATAAATTATTCTACCAAATCTAGATAATTTGAAATAGTTCTTGTGGTACAAGATTTTCGGAGTATCATATATAATTATTATCGGTATATACAAGTAGATTATCACGATTCCTGTGAAATTGTAAACAGTTTTGTGAACCATTGTAATCTGTTAAAATTTTATTCCCAGCATTATAAACAATGGTTTGCAAGCAAACGTTCAACTATCAGTCTTAGCATACCATTGTTTATAAATGCATTTGAAGAAATACTTAAAAAAGAAAAAAAAATATTTTCTAATTGAATAACTTGAGAGCGTTATAACATCGATGATCGTGCCGTTGAAAACCCCAAATTTTAAGACACTTTACATACAATTATGCCGGCATATTTTCAATACATTGCTTATGAAGTAGAATGTGAAAATCTGTTTTTTTTAAATTCGACGCAGCTCAAAGTCATCAAATTCTTATATAAATTTTAAAATGCAACCGTTCAATTACGTAATATACAGAATACTTAAATTAATCATTCTAGCTGGTGCTTCGGTCTTCGGACAATGTTTCTTGACTCTGATTTGGAAGTAAAAGTCTGGTGCTAGACATACTGCTAAAACTGTCTCCGCTGCTTCGGTTGCTGCTATGACTAAGCGGTGTTCCTGGCAACGAAATTGCTTCGATATAAGTTGGTACTGCTCCTCTCAGTGGTGTTCCTTCGCTTTCCTCGTCTGCCAAGCCATCACTGTCCATTGTTGATTTTGACGGTGCTTCTAACTTACTGCTTGAACAACTATGACCAGAGTTATTACTGCTTCGGGCACTTCCTCCTGAAACAACTCCGATGATTCTTTGTTCTGTTAAAATCGTCGTATTTGGGTCTTCTGGAGTATAATAATCAGACTCTTCGCCACAAGGCGATACGTCTAGTAAATAAATACAACTGTTAAATAAACATTACTTTAATAAATTGAAGTTTATTTATAAACTTACCAGGTTGATAGGTTTCTTTCATCTGAGATATCGAATTTGAAACGTCCTTTAGGCTTTCACATAAATTCAATGAATCATTTGATGATATCTTTTCGTTTATTGCAATGACCGCCGAGTCTGGGGTGCCTCCTAAATTAGTTAAAGAAACACCCATTGGAATTCCTTCCTGCTTTTAACATTACTAAATTACAACTTCTGAATGTTTCTAGAACGATAACTGATTAAAAACTTCACCTCAGAGTCATTCGTTTCAATAGTAACTTTCATTGGAACCATCGGAATCGATTCTTCTTTGTTAACTACAACTTTTTCTAACGAATTAGATTTCGACTTTCTCAATTTCTTAGAAAAAGTTGACTGAGAAGACTCGTTTTTCTTTTCCGGTGTTTCAGGCAACAAGACGCTCAAACAAACCTATCAATCAAAATTTATTTTTTGTTAAATAGTTCAAAAAACGATAGTTCTAACTTCTGGTGTATATGGACTGGTAGTTATAACTTCCGTTGGGCTCATTGGGCAATCGGTTTGAGCAGCACAATCTTCCATTGTTGCGGCTACTTGAATTGACGAAAAACTTCCAGTAAAGTTACGACTACAATTATCAAACAATCTCATATAAATATTATAACTATGATTTATTAAAAAGCAATAAAATTGTTAACTTTGCTAAATTTCTTTAAAATGTACCTTATGTAATGCACATAGTAGCTTGGAAAATAAACCCAATAATTAAACGATTAACAGAGCTACCAAGCAAGTAAAATATAAAAAAAACTAAAATTTTAACTACCAGTTAGATGCATCCACTGGTACAGGAATTGATGGCGATGTAATTGCTTTAAAATTAAGAGATAAATGCAAAATTATTACTAGTTAGTCAAGACATAAAAATATTGTTGCACAATAAAAATATTGATTACCATCTTGTTGAGTGACTTGAGGCTGAACGGGATTCTGAACAATGTTTACAGGCTGCGATGTTGGAAGTGTAATTCCAGTTGACAATTGCAAAACGGAAGGTGGTATAGATGGAATGTGCACCGGTGGACCATTCAAAGCCTCTATTAAACTTACTGCTTCATAACCGGGAGGAACGTTCTCCTTAAAATGAAAAAACCGATAAGTTTATTAACCTTTAGCACATAATTAAAAATTGGTATTTACGTTAGCGTCGTTGTTCTGCGTTGGTCCAATGGCTTTCCTAACCGCTCGAATTTGTAATAAAGCTCGAAACGGTGATCGACAAATTGGGCAATTATTGGCTTGGAATCTTAATGATTCAGCGCAACAGTAACACAAACACAAATGTCGACATGGCAAAATCAAAGTATCACGCATTTCACTCATGCAAATAACACATTCCGAGCCATTATCCTCAATCTCATCATCACCTAGAGCCTGTAAACATTAAGTATAGAATTAAAATTAGTCAAAATACCGGCACCTTTAAAAATAAACAAACCTTGGCGTATTCCGCGTTTTTATTTTCTATGCCATAAATTTCTTGTAATAAATAACAAAGTCCATCCACAAACTGTTTTTGTTTTAAAGCTTTTAAAGTGTAGGTACAGTCGGAATTTTTTTCAACTACACATATGGTAATGTGTGACTGCTTTGAATCTATAATTAAACACAATTTAACATACGTTCAAATAAATAACTATTAAAACTTTACCAGCTGCTCCATCAGTGTCTTCAGTAACGCACTGAATAACAATTGGAAAAATTTCCTTTTCTAAGCTGTAATTCAGCTGTACAAACAAAAACAAAATTAACCTTTGTTATTATAATGTATGTATACAAAACTGACCTCATCATCCAGGTATAAACTCGGATCAAAAACATGACTGACTTGCACAAATTGTTGATTTGCGCCTTTTTTATAGTGATAAGTTTCTGAATTCATGCTTACATCTCTTGGCGTATAGCTAAGATTAAAAAGTTATTATAATAAAAAGTTTAGCCGGTACATTGATCCAAATTCCAAGCAACACTTACATGGCACCGTTAGCAGTTATGTCCTCAGTACAAAAATACGAAATAGTTATTGCACATTTGGTGTCACAGTCAAAAGTAAATTCGATATTGTAAGTTGTTTTTGGCATTGGAACTGCGTCTTGCACCACTCCATTAGCGCGTGTATGATGATCATCTATAATTCTTTAATCAAAAAAAAAATTAAATATTTATTGTATAGAACTTTTGATGACAGTGCTTACTTTACAAAACGTACAGACTCCTTGCGAATATTAACTAAACTTTTCAATGTTTTTGTTGGTTCATTTGGCTGTGGTGCCGGATATGGAAACTATTTAATTCCTTTATTAAATTACAAAAAAATGTACATGATAGATTTTAAATATATTACAAACCGGAACAGGACGATTGCCCAAAAAATTTAAGTCCGAATTTTCTCCAAATAGATACGCTTCAGGCTGAGGAGTGTCAAATCTTTCGCCTCCCATAATAAAATGTGTACCAAAATAACTACCTGTCATTTCCACAATTAATTCGTTATTATTAGAAGTTTTAACAACTACGTGTGCACTTTATATATAAGAAGATTCTCGTTCAGTAAAATAATTTATGTTGGTACCTGATTTAGGTGGATAACGATAGGATAACCTGGGAGATACATCCTGCTCTTCCATTCCAATGTTTTGTCTTGATGTTAACGCGCCCATGTTGCTCACAAATTTACATTCACAGTATTCGTAATTACCTATATAATTACCAACTAACTATAACAAAATAATGGTACATTTGATAGTAATTTATCACAACTATACAGCTGTTTACGAAGCCTGAAACCATAACAAATTTTTGATTTCACAATAGCAAATCTATGAAATTCTGTAAATCTTCAAGCCTTATCGAAACTGAAGATTTACACAAATGATTTTCTCAAAATTTAAGGATACAGTATTACGGTAATTTGGTAAAATTGTAATCACAAGCCTTTATCAGATACTGTATACAGTATTTTTCGGTTTTTTCCTCGATGTTGATGCTATTTTTAAAATAAATGTTTAACGTAAATGTTCTTAATTATCATGATAGGTGCATTATTTGTATGAAATCCAATCCCGGAAAGTTAATTTTAAGTGTTTATTTACACTTTTTAATTAATAACTACCAATTAAACTTTTCGCTTAAATGAATTACGGTATCAACAACGAAAATGGTGCCTGTGTTGCCAATCGGAATTACAGCAAAATGCGAATTTAATTTCTTTCGTTTTAATTAGGTTAAATTATGTCAGGTTAATTTAATCATTTTTCTAGGTTAGGTTAGTTATTTTTAAATTATTTCCAGATATCATTTTAATTTCAAATGTAAAATTTATCTCGATTGAATTCCACGTAAGAGTAGCGCTTCTGCAACACGGCCATTTTATTAGCGATTACGCTGTTCGATTGCATTGCATTGGATAGGAAGTTTTAAATTAAAATAATTAATTAAAACATTTACCTAAATTCATAAAATTAGCTTTCCGGTATTGTATTTTAACAATAAAATGTACTTTACATGATAAAATGGCTTGAAATAGCTAAACATTTATTTTAAAAATAGCATCAACATCGAGGAAAACTCCTTCTTAGTTCATTAAAGAGATTACTTAAGAGATTTTATCTGATAGAAAAACTAAAAGGAAAATACCGTAATCAAATAGCTTTACCTGAACAACATTTTCACGTTTTCTTAAACACTAAAAAACCTAAAAAAAACATCGATGAAAGAAAGTTTCGTTGAAAAAACATATTAAGAAAGGCCTCCATTTCTGATTTTGCCATACTTTAGCCAGGGACGCCCCAAAAATAGAGATTAAAGCAATCGATTCAATGCCACCGTATAGCTGAATCTTAAATAAAGTTTAGTATGTACATTGTTGACTACTTGTTGATGATCTAATCAGACATTATTATTCATACAATTGTTCACTTCTTTATAGAAATACCTTCTATTTTTTTTAAAAAAAGTTTTTTTGAAATTCAATGTAGTGGTCAAATCAAATCTTTTAAACTTAAAATGCTTAACAAATACTTTTAAATTATTTATCTTTTTTTCAAAAGAGCAAAATTCCTTTTAAAAATTTAATATTTGGAATCTATACTACAAATTCAATACCAACAACCACAAAGGTAAATCATTCAAAATAGTATTAACCAAAAACTAATTAACAAATACCAAAATCCGTTTCCTTGTGGGCGTATGCAGTAGTTATTGTAAAAAAAATGCTTATTGTTAATTCAAATGCTTTGTTAAAAGTCATAACTCGTCTTACTCAAATGCAAGAAATGTTAACAATGTTAACTCTTTAACGCCATATAATGAAATTGACATTAAAGTAAATCACAAAAAATTCAAGAATAATTTTTAATTTTATAATTTCTGAATCCAATTAACGATTCAGCCAAATTCCAATCGGTTAACCCAGTCTCATTAAATACAAGTAATTACGGTTCAACTCGCTCAACAAATTAATTTTACCGCAATTGTAACACTTGGCAAGCAAACAATTTTAATCTTGGCAAGAGTGGAAATTTCGCAACAGTATGCCAGCCAACAAGCATTAAGTCCAAAAACAACAATATTAAAATTTTGCTAACCAAAATAAAATTATACGTTCATAATTTTAATGAAGCGGAGGGACAGTTTCATGGAAGAATCAATCTCGCTTAGAGTAGGCATTGTCAACTTTAACTCCCCAGCTGCTGTCTCCCCAGTCATCCCAACCAGCCGAAGATGATTTGGCATTCGTCGAAGCAGCATTATCATCAAAATCGATTAACAGTTTATCAGAAGCAGGACTCTTGTTTACTGATTTACGACTATGTGTGGAGTTGGTCTTTTTTTCGGAAGAACGCGAGTCAACTCCACTTTTTACTTCAGTTTTAACGTTATTTTTAGGCTTACTTAAACTTACATTTTCCCATTCATTTACATTCCAATCATCGTCTGTACCGCCTCTTGGTTTTTCGCTCTTGAGATTCCTACAACCATTTAAAAATTTAATGGATTGCTTAGTGTTTTTAATGAAATAATTGTTAACAAGCTTACTTTTGAGTACTTTTTCGGTTTGTTTCCTCCCAACTCCAGTCGTCAGATTCATTACCATCTGATGGAGATTTCTCAAGTAATGAAGCTTCATAATTTCCTTTTCTACGACTAAAGATTAACTGTGATAAACGTCAACTTTCAACTGTATTATTATGTAATCGTATTTTATACCTAGACCTAACATTTTGAGTAGATTTTCCTGTTAACAGCGATGTACTTTCTTCTGGTAAATCCTCTACAGAATCCAATGTTGTTGGTTTCTCATAAAGAATATTAGAGAAGTCCTTCCAACCTCGACGGCTAACATCTTGCAACTACAACATTTCAAAACAAAAAGTGAATACCTTCTCTACTTTTAAATTAATATAAAAAGAAAATTAAAATAAACATAATAAAACCTTATTAGCAATACCAGACACTTGATACTGAACGTCATTCAATAATGTTCCATCTTTAACCTAAGTAATCCCCCCAAATAAACAAAAATAAAATAAAAAAATAATAAAAACCATAAACAAAAAAAAAACAATTTATAACCACAATATTAAATAACTTTTTCACCTTTTCACTAACAGTTTCGCTTATTTCAGATACTTTTTGAGTAGCAACAGAGCCAATTCGTACAGCCTGAACATCAAATTAAAATTATTTTAAAACTTAACAACATATGCGTTTAACAAACAAATTAATTGATAACATACTCCTTCAGAAGCTTTAGATGCCATTTTCGTTGCATTAACAGCAAGTGAACTCCAGCCCTGTCAAAATAAATTACATTGTTAAATATTAAGTCATTACTAATAACAATTAAAAAATATCTTGTACAAACCGATGCTAAAGATGACATTGCAGTGTCAAAAAACTCTTGTGAAGAGCTTCTAGGTGGCCCTGTATAATATGAATTTCCAAATCCAGAATAGCGCCCGCCTTGACTGGGTGGCATGTCGCTATTATAAACCGTAATAAATAGCATCAACTCTAAAACTAACCAAAAACTATAAAATCAAAAGCAAAATTTACTCGGGTCTATTGGCATTCTCTAATTGCTTCTTATTAAAAAATTCTTCCTTCTGATATGACTGATATGAATCCAATTCCAATCTAAACAAAAATCATTATGTAATGGTATTGGTAACAAGTCGACGACTGTCGTAAAAGAACACACTTTTGAGTTCCAAAATCTTCCCAGTTATCGGCAGATTTAAATTTCGATTCAGCTGGCAAAGTGTAGCTGGAAGATTTAGTGATTCTAGATGGCTGATAATTCCTTGCAGATGATGTTTCTTCCGACCAGTCTTCTCCTTTTGCCAAAGTACTTATCTGGAAAATTTAAACAGAAGAATAAACACCCCGAGAAACATAATATTAACTATACAACAGTAAAGCACGTATTTACTTTATCACGATAAAGTGCGGCTGCCTTGGTATTGTATCTGTCCATAATTGGCATTGAGTCGTCCCAATCCGGCTGCGAATCGAAAAATTCTTTAGCTTTACGGTTACCGCCAACTTTCATCTTTTCTAGTTCTAAATCTTTCCATTTGTCCATCGTGATTGACCGAACAAAGCTTAAATTTCAAATAAAAATAAAATAAAAACATTAATAGCCAGGGTCAGTGATCGATCGAAGACGGTAACGTCAACAACTCTCTCGTTACTCTGTTCTGAAACATTAATTAATGCTGACGCACACATTTTAATTAACTTTTACACAGCCGTATATTATTGCCTTCTGACTTCAAAACATCAGACAATTACATCAAACCGAATAAAACAAGCAATTACGGTCAAACGTTAGGAGTAGTGACTAGTGAGAAAATCGATTCCAACACAGAAAAAACATCCACATTATAAAACCAGAAAGTAGCTTGTTTTTAAATGTAGTTCAGCAACTGCATATCAGCTGTGTATTGTGAAACTAACCAAGACCCACAACAAATAACCTCTTTTTTAAATAAACTTTTCCTTCTAAATAACCTTTCCATGCAAACAATACAAATTAAACCTGACTTAAGTCCAAATAAATTTCAAATAACCTTGCCTTGCAATTAGATAGTCAACATCCGATCATTATCAGACAAAAACTTACTAAAGCCACAAGAATTTATGCACTAACAGTGAAACTGTCTGAAGGTTGTCGTGTCTCGATTAATTCAAACGTATCTTTACAATTAATTACCCCTTATTATATTTTTTAAACAATATGCTTTCCTTGTCGCGGTGGTCAACGCCTGTCCACTCAACCGAGTTCAAATACTTATAATTCTCGGAAGCACTTAAGTTTTGTTTTTTTAAAGTTCAACCGTTCAAAAATATTAATAACCCTTCACATCAAAAACATTTGGCCGAAACGTCAAAATTAATCAAACTTAACAAAATAAATTTAGTTGGAAATACCGATTGTGGTTAATCCACTTTAAAAATATTTTAACAAAAATTGGAACAAACACGTTTCACAATGTTCACTTGGTTCCTAATTGCAATGCATATGCGTCATTCATCTCTAAAAGAAAAATCACTAGAAGCAAACAAGTGAAACCACAACTAAAAAAAATAAAAGTAGAAAGAAATATTCAGTGTAGGCGTAAAAATCTTATGGATAAAATATTACTCACAGCTAAATTTAAATAACTTGCAAAAATTTGTTTGCCATCAATTGTTAAATACAGTATTTTTAGCAATGTTTACCTTAAATGAACGCCCAAACTTCGATGCTTCCCAGAGCACTCCAGACAAATCCAGATGCCGTAGGATACGCTCACCCACTGTGGATTATGCGTACCACATTCGAAGCATCGCTAAAACAAACAAATATAGTCCAATGTTAAAATTGTCATGTCAATCACTATACAATATTATAATGCTGAGTAATCCATATGCAAGTGGCCTGACTCTGAATTGAGACCGACCCTTTAAGTAGCCGTCCACAACAAGTAATCCTATTCTACAGGTATACTTTACAACTTACAGGCAATGCTCCTTTTCTGCCGGCGTACTTGAGCAGTAAACATACTACGCAAACGACGCCAATAAAAATTTTAACGGGAGTGTCAATCTAACTAACCACGCCTATCTTAGTATTAAACAACAACAACAAAACAAAAATTAGTTAAAATCTCATGTTCCAGAAGTCTAAAATTATGGCTAAATGAACAATGACGACCACTTTGCACGCATATAAAAGCGACTACAAAGCACCAAAATTAGAATGAATATTATAGTTTTTATTGCACGTCATCTGAAGACTATTTCTGGCATCAATCCACCTGGAGTATTAACAATTCCTAAACTGTGATCAAGGACACAATCGAAAATCAAATTAGATCTAAGTTTACAGTTTCTAACGTGGTTGAGCATTAATTAATAACGCTATAACAACAATGCCATTTCACTTTGTACTTATAATCCTTTGCCATTGGCATCTGCTGATTTAATTAATATATTTTGTAAACAAACACCGAAAATCAATGGTCAGCTGACTCATGTATAAAATCAACAAATTTATAGACGTTACGTAATCATTTGCTATTGTGTAGTACAGTATAATACATGAAATCATAAACCTATTATAAAAACAGTGAATTTCCGTATAGCGCACTGTAATAATTTTGAAATTTTATAGTGCTTATTTAATATAAAAATAACTTAGAACAAACCCAAACTCTATAAATAGCTAAAATATGAAGCAACTAATATTACTTGATTATTTTCATCATCTATACACTAAGAAATCAATGGTACGCACCAAAAAATAGCGTAATATTGTTATTGTAAAGCAACAGCATATAATAACTATACCATTATAAAACTAAAAGCATCCTGTAGTATATAAACTCCAGATGCCTTACAATATATCGAGACAACTACAGCATGAAACGAAGATTTCATTGCCAATTTTTCATTGTGGAAGTTAGTGCATTGTGTGCACCGTATTATGAGAAAGTTCATCCCACCTACAGTATGTTTATGACAGGCATAAAAATGTCATTAAAGCCCTTCCTTGTATCTAATTTAATTTAAACTTGGAAAAATGCTTTCCACACCTATACCATGAAGTAAAATATTGCAAACACTTACCCAATTACCGAGAATTAGACCTGCACAGGTGCTTCAACAGCTTTTACAATTTGTTATACAAACTTTACTACTTCGTCAATTTCAAATTCTAACAATCAAAACGTGTTTGACAATATAAATCTCAAATCGCGTTGATTTTTATATAAAAAAAATAAATCTGTTGTAATGTTGCCAAACAAACTGATTGTATTTAAGTGTGCCAATACTTTCCCAGCTGTTAATTTGTATTCAGAACTTTTGGTTATGGATAGCTTCCAAGTTGTCGGTATTCGGCCATAAACATTATCTATAGATTATAAAAACCTAGCTCCTGATTATGCTGTAATCCCATAATATAAATTGTGGTATATGCGCTTACAGTATAATCGACCAACAGTGCGTTTTCATAGGCGTTGACCACTCAACCAGCACCTCAATTTACGCCGTTTACTTTTGTTTAAAAATGTTTGGTAGACAGCTTGTTCCAATTACAGTAACGAAGCACAATAGCAGTTGCATTATCGATGATGGTGTGTTGTGCGTGGTTCCGACAGTTCTATAGATTATACAGTAGAGTCTGCTTTTGTTAATGGACAATAAATATTTAAAAATGTTGTTACTGTACTACAAGAGGAAACTGTCAGAAAGAGAAACTTGGAAGTGGCAAGGAACAATTAGCTTAAGCTAACAAGGTAAACAACTACACATTTTAATGCCGTAAATTCATACCAAAATTAATAAATATTTTTCAAGTACAGACATCACATTCAAAGTGAATTTAATACCACAATGTAAAATAAAGTCAAAGTATTCATATGAAAAGTATTTTAATAATTCTACTGAATTTATATCAGTCATAACTATGTAGTCATCGACTATCTACCGCCAACTGAACACATTCTGAATTATTCATTGATTTTTATCACAATTGAATAATGAAGCTATGAATAATCAACTCGGATACTGTAATGTATTTTCTTTAAAAAAGTTAGCAACAAATCAAAACTTCTAAACTAGCATAACCATAGGGAAATGCAAAATTCACGATAAAACTAATAAAAATTTAAAATACTGTAGTAAAATTGTTAAAACAACGACAGCCGACTTAGATCGTATTAACAGATGCTTCTTTTATTAAAACAGCACCAAGCATAATAATTTTGCATCAAAAGCTATCTTACAATGAACATCGACTAATCGGCTACACTGTATATACAGTATTTAACATTAAATGACTGCAGAATATAAACAAATTGATCACAAATCATTTTCCTCAAATCTTACTGTAACGGTTCTCGTTAAGAACTTGACATGTTTTACAAAACTCGACTAAAAACCTAATAAAAAATGTTTAACCTATTTAAATTAACCCAATCTAATCTAGCATAACCAAAAGTAGTCGTCTATCGTAACATTTGCAGTCAATTCCATTGTGCAACAATGTTCATTATTGTGAATTGACTAAAGAAATCTGAACAGCTGCTTTTGCTTGATGTGGGTCAATGAAAGCTGAACTTTGGTAAAACGCTTAAAACGTTACTTCAACGACCTCTAAAGTCTAAACTGTTGAGTGAAAGGCCAATATACTGTACGGTGACGTTTTCTTCAAGTCATAGCTAACATCCGGATTCAAATGTTATCTGAATTGAAAACTCTACTAAGTCTATAAATATAAAAAAGTTAATACGTGTAAGATTATTAATGCAATGCTAATTATGTTTAGTTTATGTTATTAATCATATTTGAAGATGCCAGCTTTCTACAGTATCTATAATAAAAATAACTAACATATGCTTAGATTAAATACAATGAGACTAGTACAGTACTGTATGAAATGGTTCATTCGTGATTCACCAAACGAGAAACGCCATGATAAAAGAATAAAATTACCACCCATATCCGTTTTTCTATTAAAACCGGTAAACAAAGCATGACAATGGTCGTATAACCTGCCCCTAACTTTCAGAAAAAGCACCTTGAAATACGAATTTTATGTAAAGTTGTCATTGTTATGCTGTGTATACCTGGAGCGAATAAGCGACCGTTTCCTATTCTTCAATTTCAGACTTCAATACGGGTATGTTTTCTACTCAAGCCATCAAATATTTACTGCATAATTATGTAATATTATGTTTATTTGGACGACCACGATTATACAGCATTAAATCACTTTCAAATCATAGTCAGCAATACTTACAGTATTGTCACTTGTCGGTTTCAAATCCTGCAGTACTCGTCTCGTTCTTGGACTCGCCATTTGTCAATCGTTTTATTGGATACCCTTTCTTTTTAAGTATTGTTGCTGCCGACTTTACGCGAATAATTTCAAAATTTTTAAACTACGGTTATTTCAATTTCACCTGCAATCACCGTTCATATCGTTTTATAAATAAAGAATTAAAGCCATACTAGAATCACAAACATAAGGGACCACCAGCGTCCTAAATCGTTCAACCAGGCAACCTACTAGAATTTATAACGATGACATGGAAGTGAGCAATTTCAAGAAACCATTATTAACAAACTGTCTATGTGGCAATCTACGATTACAGCGCCACTTGCGGTTCCAATTTCTGCACGTATCCACTTGATGCTGATGTTCAGTCACCAGAGGCGGTTGCGTTGCATTGCAATTAAATGCTATTTTATTATTTTATCTAAACATTATCTCTGTATTTAAATTAAGGTCATTAGCTCTTTGAGAAGTTATACGAATTCCGCTTCAGGTGCATTCCATACTTGCATAAACAATGCATTGATGATCAGGTCAATCAACAGGTGAAAATCCAATATCAATTTTGACACTAAACCGGTAAGACGTTGCTTTTAAATACTATACCTTTATAATAAAACAACTACCCTAAACCCTGTCTCATTTACATCATTATTGAAAGCTCAGAATTAAACGTAAAACTGGATTTTTTTTTAAATCGCTAATAAAATTGTCAAAATCACATCATTTAACTTGTTTACGAACATTTTGATTTGTTATAATTATTATCAAGCATTACCAACGAAATAATTTTTATGCGAAATAAATAAAATGTTAGAGATTAAAAAAAAAAAAAAACTTGCACACAAAAAAAAATTCAACAAAGTACTCTGAAGTTTCACTTTTAATAAGTTTCATGCTAATATCATTTAAAAAAAAGGTGACGTAAAAAATGATTGGCACACCAGCCTATATATTATAAACACCTCTTTCATTCATCACGAAAATCGCCCTATCGGTTCTTTTAAGTTTCTTCTCCATTATAATCAGAAAAATATCTGAAAAAGTTCCCGTAATTGAGTGGATAAAAACGACGAGAGAAAAACAGGAAACATAAAACAGGTTGTGTGGACTGAATCGCAAATTATAAACATCACATTTTGTTTAAAATTATAGAAATATACTGTATGATGAAAGAGAAATTTGCTGTATAACATTTTCAAACGCTGTTTTTGTTCATTTTGTTTTTTTTTTTCGATTGATGATGATGATAACATTCAAAACGGCACCTCAATTTTTCAAGTTCTATTAACACAGTCTGTCCAGGCTGTACATAAGAACAGTATATTAAATCACATTTAAAATAAAAATCGATGCAAAGTCTCTTCTTCCCATCTTTGGAAACTTGCACACATTAACATCCATTGTGAGTGTGGACTTTTAATAAAGCAGAGAGGAGAAAGACAGAGGACATCTTTTTTTAAACTACAAGTGTCACCACACTCACGATAATCTTTTTTTTGTTTGTTTCCAAATTTTCAATTTTTTTCTTCCAATTTATATCTATATATATATATTTTTTATTTATATTTATTTACATAACCTCCCGTGATAATCACAAAGCGTAGCTGCTGTTTTTCTTCCTCATCAGAGTCCTCTTTTTTATAAAGCTGCATGACGATGAGTGATGATAATGACTAAGACACTTTAACGTGTCCTATATAATTAATCGTGTACATTTAAATAAACCATCTGGTCGCCCACTGCCAACTGATTTCGTTATCATTTCTTCTGTTATTTTCAGTTTTTTATCAACTGATTTCTGTGGCACTTTGGTAATATCGACGCTTACTGTTAAAGCAGTAGCCGTATAAAGTCGTATGAGAAGTTTAATAAACGCCTCAACAAGCGTTTTGGTAGATTTTATAGTCAGCACGTTGATGTTTCCTCACCTTCTAAAGTACAAGCTACATTGTCTAATTTGTGAGCCAGGTGTAGCCTTTTACATTGAGGATCTTGATCAAGAGCGTCAAGTATCTAAAATATTAACAATGTCTCATATTAATTTAATTATTTCAAAATAAATATAAAAAAAACTTACGTATTCGTTGTATTTTGTTGCATAAATGTAAAGCTCCTTGAGCGCACTAACAGTGTCAAATTCACCAGTGTAAACTAATGACAGCTGCTGCATTGTTGAAGACATTTCTTGATCAGTTATTTGAGGCATCAACTGAATGTCGTCGTAGAACCGGGTCACCATTTCTTTATAGTGTGGAATGTCTTTGGCAAACAATAGTTTGTTGGATGGAGAATCCTATCGAATACACACAATTTATTTAATTTATGTTGCATTTTAAAAAAAAATTATCTGGCAAAACTAGAACTTACTTTGCCCAGTCGGTGTTCTGATGTTGAGCAGCTATCCATAAATGTCTGAGCAATAACCGACAAACAAGCGTCGACCGTTGGCGTTTTATGAATGTCAAAAATGAAATCTGGATTCTTGATGAAATTTACCCAAAATCTCAAAGGCAAGCTACAACGATAAAATACAAGCTTGTTACTAACACGAATTAAACCAATACAAAATGCGATTTTACAAAAGTAATATTCGTTACCTGTTGCTTTTCCAGGCGTGAACTACTTCAGGATTAATAATCCCATGTCGTCTAGCCGCCTCATCAAATGTGTCGAATAACCATTTAATAGCATGTGGCAAGGCTTCGTTGGCAGTTAACATAGTATGGAAAAAGTCGTCTATAAACTTTTGCAGGATGCCCTATTTAATGAAATTTTTAAATTAATATAATTCCCTTTATTCACCTTTAAAATAAAAGATAATATACCTTTGTTGATAATAATCGCGTAAGAAAAATTTCTGGAATTGCTTTTGGTGCTCTGTCTTTACAATTTTGAATATACAAATGATCTTCAGGTTTCACTAAATGATAAACTTTAACTCCCATTTCCACGTCTCCATTAGCGTTATTCATCATAGGAGCAACTGAATTGGACGAATAATGCCCCGTACCTGTTTATTTACCAAAAGAAATATCATCTCATTAATGAGTTGAACACGACAGAAGACTAATACAACTAACTACAGACGCATTCGAAAATGATAATTAAAGGAAGGGAAAAAGAGAAAAACCGAATACCAATCACCACAATAGTTATGAAAATTATCATTAACGACACGCTTCCAAGAAGGAAAAAAATGAAAACAAACAAAAAGTGCGAAGAGAGAAAGACAGTGAGAATGCAAAGCTTACAATTGGAGCAAGGCTGCTTACAGTTGGAAGTAAAGCTGTCATTTTGTTTAGCAATTAAACTCATGACAGCTGAATCCTTGACGCCATAATGTGCTAATGTGTTTAATTGACGCCAACCGCTAGTAGGTTTTGTGGTCAAATCTTCGTCAGCTAACGTCAGATGTCCACCTCGTCCATGCCTCCATTCTATATTTATACATCAAGCAAAATTGATTATTAAAATATCATAACCAATATTTCACCAAGTCATGCAAATTTCAAAAATAAAATAAACGATAATAAAATGTAAACGATGCACTACCTGGCCACATACCCAGATCGACTTCGTGAATTGATGGTCGCAATGAAAATGGAGTGTTTTTGTATAACGCGTCCAAGATTTTGGATTTGACCTGACTAATAGTATCACAGTCCAACACTTTGCACTGAACTTTTTCATCTAAATCTTCTTGAATAACTTGAATAGTCTAAATAAAAATTTTAGCGTTATTACAAACAATTGCAGTTAATAAAATGTCGTAGTACAATTACTGTATAGGAATATTTACCACTATTGTATGGTGAATTTGTTCACGTAAGAGCTTTTCTTCAGATAGAGAATACCTGGCATCATGAGTAACATAATCGACGGGACCCTTCTCTATCTGATGATTTATGGCTTTGTACAGTAAAAACAATGAACTTCCAGCGTAATCCTTTACGAAACAAAGTCAGCATTTTAATATACGAATTTATACTAAAAAAATAAAAGAATTACTTACCCTTAAATAAGTGTACATACAAAGCGCCATCCAATTAGTAAGCATTTTCTCAACCACTGACTCGGTTCTTCTTAGCATCACTTGAGGATGCTTATTTGCCACTGATTTATCAATAAGTTTATAAAGCAAACTTTTTAATACTCTATAAAAACAAAACAAAACAATAATTATTAATGATTATGGCTAAATCGTATCATAAATAATTTAGCTTACTCAGTAGCATATTCCATATTGTTCATTAAAATTATCATCAATAACGAAGCAACATTAACTCTGGAAAAAACGAGTTATTAAAAAATCGATCTACAAAAAATTATTTCGTAAATGGCAGATTTTGACTTACTTATCTCTGATACCAAATGTGGCTTGGCTTTCTAGAGTATCAATGAAAACAAAAAGGAAGTGTTTGTTCCTCAAAAGTTGGTCAAATTGTATCATAGCGGTGTCGTAGTTTGACCTCATAGAAATTTGTCTTCCATTCTGTAATTCATAAATAATAACTTAGAAAAATGGTAACCTAATGTGCTACAAACAACAAATTTACAATGTAAGGTGGAAGATTGGCCGCTGCAGTAGTTTCAGGAAGTAATTTTGGTTCTTGTAGAATTGGATGATCGGTCACTCCAGGAAAAAAGACCTTCATCACGTACGTTCTATGATCCAGCATTGGAATACCAGTTGCCTCCAAATCACTAGTCAAGTCAGTCATGTCTGTTTGCAGTTCGGCAAACGCTAAATTGGCAAAGAAGCATAAGCAACTTAGATAATGGTCGTTGTTAACGAAATGAAAGGATCATGAGTAGATAAATTCAACAACGAAACAATTTAGTAATTGCGTGCAATTGAGTAGTGCGCATTTCCGTTAATGTAAATGTACATTTACTCCCGCACCATCAATAACATCATTATTATTATTATTAATATAAAAGCACTGATATTTACAGAAGCCTTATCATTATATTGCAAAATGTTACATTAAATAAAACCAATTCATAATGATATGAAAATTAGACTTTTAAAGAATTACGTTTAAATTGTTTCCTTGTTGTTAAAGTTATACCGATTTCCTGCTTTCTACATTGTATTTTGCTATTTTTGTATGACCATTGCTATGTTTACCAATGTCTTAGTAATAAACTTTATTTTGCTACTTAAAATGTTCACTTCACTTTATGTAATCTCAAATTAATTGATGTATAAACACGGAACTAAACATAACCACTTCAGACGTTTTGCAAGTAACGGGTTCTTTACACTCGTAAACTGGTTCGTTAATTTTTAAGTGTACACAATAATTGAAGAGTAAAGTGCTGTCATCAACAATTTCATAAAAAGAAAATGCAATATGTAATAATAAAAATAAACGATACGATTGCCTAAACCGTGTAAAAATTATGCACGACAAAAGTATCTTATTAAACGAGTACCGTAATACTTAAGTATATAGTACTGTATAGTATAACAAAATGTAAAAAGCAGGTAATTGGCAATACTACCAAAATGCACAATTTCAAGCAAAATGATGCATGCATTTATGCAAACATGAACAAAAACAATGCATAAAACTTGTTTGTCAATTTAAATACGAGCAAATGTAAGTGCGTGATTTAATCATGTTATCAAAATAATTTATTTATAAACATACACGATTCATAACATATCAATTCATGTAACAATTAGTAAAGACAATCAAGTTAGCATGCTTAATAAAATAACCCCCTACATGCAGTTTTAGTAGTAAATTATGATTAGAAAATTAGATAAAGTATAAAATAGTAACTAAAGAAAAACTAAAAAAAAATCAATACCGAGACCATCATCCTTGCGAGGGTCCCATGTACACATTTGAAGAAAAGCTGAAATAAAACCGAAAGAAAAAGAAAAATACAAGCCAAAATTAAAAATAAATAAAATAAAACTCCCACCAACTCGTGTCATATAAAAGCGCTTGCAACATAACACTCATAATGTAATCCAATCGAATATATAGAAACATAGAAAAAACCAAATAAATGGGTAAATTATTGAGAACGGGTGATGCTAGTGAAATCGATGTAGTCAAAAAAGCTAATGTTGTTCCACTTGTAAGTGAACGATTAAAAATTGATTCAAAAGCAGTCAAGAAAAGTCAAACCACCATAATAGTTTTATAAACTAAACTAAAAAACTAAAGGCAATAAAATATATTGTTTTTCTTACCTTGCTTGCATTCCATACGAACGTTGCTTTCAAGAGTATCCATTTGAATCTGAATCCGCTTATATTCTCTTTCCGCCTGTGTACTTTTTCGACGATAAACGATAAGCACGACAACGAAAAACACAATTAGAAAAGCACCGCCGGCAGCAATGCCTCCAATTGCTTCTTTGGGAAATTCGTATCCTCGTATCACTTCGTAATGAAGATAACCAATTGGAAAACGAAGATTATCGCCCACACGAACCTACATTTACAACCAAAAGTTAAAACAGCAATCTAGGACCATCATAACACATCGACAAACACAACTGGAATGCAATGCAAACATAATAAAATGTAGTCACTCACCACAACAAGCGGAAGACGATTTTCTGTTGGTCTACCGTTTTCATCTGTTCCTTTCGGTTGGCTAATTGGTGGCGTACAAACAAGCTGATTCATGGCCAAAGATGTAACATTGCATTGTTTGGTTCCAATTGTTACATTAACGTCGTTTTCATCACATGCTAATCGCAAGTTTTCACCCTAAAAGTCATTTTAATTACTAAAAAGCTCTCGAAAATTGTCTTATAAAATATAATCTACTTCAATGACTAGCGTGTCACCCTTGTACACTTTAACACGACTCTTGTCAAAAGGGAAAAACTGCGGGTCTTCGACGTATTTTAAAATAGAATCAACCGATGGAAAATGATACGATAGATTCATAACGCTAACTACATCATCCATGATGAAACCAATTTGTACGCTTGTTTTATCGCCATTGGTTTCACGACGACGTCTCCGGTTGTCTTCAAGAACTTTTCGATCAATTGGAGGAGTCGGACAATCCATAGCAGTGTTGTTCAGCACAGTACAAACCTAAAGAAATTTTAAACAAATTAGTTACGTTAATTAATTTAGTCAAACCTAATATGTATTTACCGATTCATTAAAGATTTTATTATCGAGTCCAAAAGCGGCTAAACGTGGATTCAAAATAGCTTCCAAGTTTGTTCCCTCAACTAAGATGTGCCTTCCACCACTGAGAAAAGGTACAATTTTAGCATTTGAATCATGCATTGGTCTGTTGTTACTCTACCTTGCAAAAGTCTCGGTTGGAAAAATCTTGCTAATCGTTGGATCATGAACGTAAGTAAAGGGACTGACAATCTTCCTTGTAGCACCATCAAGTACAACTCTTAATGTATTAATTTTTCGATTAGGAACAGTTGAAGCTGAAGTTAAACAGCTTATTTGACTGCTTGCAGTGACCGTTCTATATAATAATAAAAATTACATTAAATATGGTACAACTAAAACATTTAAAAAAATAATTTATTACTTGTCAACTCGACATGGAAGTTCATCTAAATAGGCTCTTACTTCATTACCAACATTCAAATTGTTTCCTCTAATAGTCAACCTTGTTCCACCAGATGTTGGTCCGATTTTAGGAAAAACGTCATAAACATCAACTTGCTGTTTTTAAACAATCGTTCGATTAAATATCTATAAGATAATTACCATAAAATATTTTACCTTGTATGAAAATTGTTCCGCCGACACAGTGAAATTTCGTTTGTTGCCAACTTGAACTGATGCTGTCAACTCTCCAAATCTACTTGGACCAGCTCGACATACAATTCTATTGATATTCAAAACCGATTAATTCATTTTATATTAAAAATTTAACATACTATATCTACCTGACTGAAACATTATAAGCCACCAATTCACAGGGAATATCTCCAATGCTAATGTTGCCACGAACTTCGTCAGCTCGGCTTCCTAAATTACCACCTTCTATAGTCACCAAAGTTCCACCTTCCACTGGAGCACTTAATGGTCGTAACTACGATATAACTTATGATTAATTAACCTCTTACAACAGTATTATACACCATCTATTACGCACCACATCAATTCGCGGCTTAGGGCAATCATCAGATATTGGAACCAAACATGACTTGTGATAAACACAGCCAGAACCACACCAAGCGCAATCATAACGTTGATGTTGAATTGTACATAAACTACAGTCAGGTCTCATGTGATGACTTCCAAGAATTGAACATTTGTATAAAGTTACTAAAAATTAAATAAATTATAATAAAATCGTATTACAAAAAGTTATTATTTTTGCTAACCTTCCGTTGTGTCAATATGATGATTATTATTCCATACCACTGTCAAGTTAGCTTTAATCTCACCAACGGCTGACTGATAAGTATACTATTTTTTTTAAAATAAAAAAAAAAAATTAGAAAAACTGTTTCCAATGTTATGTCTACTTAAACACTACCGCTCGTTCTTCACAGACGATTTTTGATCCAGTCATTCTGGCATCAACAACTGCTTTGGCACCTTCGATCTCAATTATGCACTGAAATCCTGATTGACCGATAAGAGGTTGTGGTAAATCGACCACTGTCACTTCGATTTGCTTGGCAACTTCATTAGGCAAGAGTATCGTATCAGTTCTAGCAAATCTCGGACAACTAGGGACTTGATTAGCTGTTGATGGTACTCGTCCACTCAAGGCGGCAGGAAACTATCGCACACATATAAAAACACATTAATCACAATACATAATCAAATGATTATGTTACAAGCTTACATTATGCGCACTAGGAACTGCTCGTCGACATGTCGAAGAGCTACTTGTGCAGAGATTCTCATAGATGCACCAATTGCAGCCCCACCGACTCGTTGTACAAGACTTGCATCTATTAATTGGATCAATTAATACTTATATTAAACAAAAACCGTAAAAGTAACTTACGTTGTATGAGCTTTACAGTCAAAAAAATGAAAATCTCTACTAACAAAATCGGTATTTGTTTCACTGGATCTAACTGAGAGTGGCACGGTTACATGATCTGCAAAATTACAAAAAAAAAAAAACATTTTAACTTTATTAAAACTTGACAAAAACATTTTTCAAAAAATCTGGTTTAAAAGCAGTTCATGTTTTCGCTATTCAAGTGCAAAACTATTTAAACACTGCATTGAAGCTTATTCATATAAATTACGTGTAATTTGTGATAAAACCAACCAAAATTTCAAAATGAAGCTTTAAAATAGCTTAAAAATGAATATTTCTTGGTAATGTAGAATATGCGAATGGTAGCTAATATGTTCGTAAGTGTCAAACAAGTTCCAAAAACAACTTCCTCAACTCCCTTTCGTGCATTTTAGTAAAAAGAAGAAAGTATGTAGAAAAGCAAGCAAATGGTACGTGTCGGTGATGTGGGTGTGATTGTGAAGAGTCGAATTGAAGAGGAAATCAATGAGGCAGAACCTCGTTTAACATGTCTGGCATCAAGACGTCATAAATCACTTGGAAAAAGTAAAAAGTAGATGGAAAGAGAAGAAAGAAAAAAAATTGTTGCAAGTTGATGATGATGGTCACTTAAGTGTAACAGAAGCGGTGCCAAAAAGTAAAGTCACGAACTCGTATATAAACGTAGCGTTAAAAAAGAAATCTTTAAGTGAAGGAAAAAATCTGCTGCTGCTTCAGATTAAAGTTGAAAATCCCATCTATTCTAACACAAGCCAATTTTCGTTTTGTGTGGATACTACAAACTGATTCAGCAAAAAAAAAACATTGCTAATGTTTTTAAAAAATGCCCAAAACCGCGATTACTAGAAATATAAAAACTAAACTTTACAATTAGATATGCCAGACATAACACTTAAAAGCAATAAATATAGATTTGAGTTAAATTGTTCATGAAATGCAGTGTACAAGAGAAAAATTAAAGAAACATTTTAAAAAGAAAAATACTGTAGGCTTAAAAAACCTATAAACATAAAATGATCTTTCTTTTCACGTGTTACAAGTTAATAAAAACCATTCATACTGAGAATTGAGTTTTAACATTAAACCTCGAATTGGCAAGAATATAGTTCCTTTGGGCCACTCATTCAGATACTTCACTAAGTTATTATACTGTTGTACGGGTTTATGCATTCCCATCAACATGCTACAACCGTTAAAAATTATTGCTTATTTAAAACATCTCCCTAATTCAACCCGATGCAAAAAAATTAATTAATAATTATAAATAATCTAAAGAATTCCTCTCAAAGTGCATCAAAAATCAGGAAGAAATCACCGAAAAAATTGTCTGAGAATGTAAAATATTAGCAATCATTTTCTTAAAATAATAAAATTCAACCAAAACGATTGTAGTGTATTGTAAACTTGCAGTGTATTACGATGTATTTCCCTAATTGAAAAAGTTACCGAATGACTCACCTTGTCCTTTTGGTATTTTGGGTCTCATTGAGAGAGGTGGTGTTCGACAGCTAAGGCCAGTAGGAGTGACAGTGGCTTCCATGGGTTGTGACTGTCCAAACACACATAAATATTTGGGTCCAGAAGGCAACTCGTGAATGGTTAAATCCAGCTATTCAAAAAAATATATATATAAAGTCAAAAAATAAAGTACCGAACATGATCATGATTGTAGTAGATTCAAAATGAATGTAACAGAGGTTCACGAAAAGAATTGGCAGCGACTAGGCAGCAATTTTTTATATTTTTTTCTTTATTTCAGCAGTCACTTCACGAAGCCCATCAAGTGATTAGTATTCCAGAAGACAGTTCAAACCCCCTCCCACCAAAGCTATCCTAACGATATTGCTGCATCAGATACATTTATACAGAAAGACACGCACTGACTCAGATCTACAACTAAAAAAAAAACGACGATCTTCCCTGAGAGGCGATTCAAACGGGAATGAGGGGGAAAGGATCAAACTGATCAAATCTACGTAAAAGGACACATGTCCTTATAACCATTTTGACTTGAAGAAAAAAATTCTTCTATATAAGCTAAAACTGGACATGCACATTGTATAATACTTTTTTTCGCTTTCACTTTCTCGCCTGTCCGATTCCTTCTCCTTAAAAGTTGAGATTACAGAAGAGGAAAAATCGTAAAGTATCTCGAGTCAGATTTGCAATGGCCCTCATGAGACTCACTCTTCCTCCCCAAAGATCTAACTTAACTGTTTCAATAGCAATTTGGCAAAGTCTAACCAACAGACCAATGCATGTTAAGACCAATACAACTCTTTATTGGTTGGTGGCCATGCCGTGTTCAATTGGAAGAACAAGCAAAAACATAACACAGGATTAAATGGATATAGTCTAACAAAAAGATTATGGAATCGTGTCAAGTTCTGGTATACCGCAACTGTACAAATACAGTACACCCGAAAATTATTTGTTTAGTCATCGATTGAACATGACTTTACGTAAAATTTAAAATGTTATAAGATGTCTACAAGTTTTTTTTACAAAGTACCGGTAAGAGAAAAGTTAAATTCAACCAAATGTTATATACAGTACTTATACCTACTGCATATACTTGAGCATAAGATGACTAGTTAATATGTATTTTATTTTTTTGGATTTTTCCTTTATACTACACTTAAATTATTTTATAAAATGACAAATTTTTAGTTAGCGTGAATATTTAAAAATTACCGTATTTATAAATGTAATTTCCTGTTAAATGTGTTTATATAAAATTCTATAATTGGCATCCGAACCATATACAGTATTTCCTTTCCATTTTAATTTTTTTTTCGAGCTTATCAAATCAATCTGCGCCTATTTGATAAATGATAAAAGTGGCAAAAATAAGTCGACAAACTCGTTCACTTACATTAATTGAATACGGAGAGTTCTTTTTATTTAAATTAAGTAGTCGACGTCTACTTATTGAGATTTTGAAAAATGACACTTACAATAGGCATTCATTTTACATGATGTGGTGCTGAAGCGAAAAGGAATAGGAAGCACTCTCGATTTTTCATTTTTTTTATAGATGATGGCAGAGAGTAAATTTCTCAAATATCCCGACAAATATTGTGCGATTAAAATAAGGAAGAAAAAAACTCAGGGTGAATGATGGAAGCAGTAAAAAAGTGATAACAATCCATTAACAGCAAATACACATGCAAAAAGAATCGTTCATGCAAATCAGCCTTTAAATGCAAAACACATTCACATAAATGCAAAGTTTTTAATTTCAACTCAAATTTCTCTTCATCGTTTTCCTTTCTCTCTCCCATTTGGATAATTGAAATTAGCGAGTACACGTTCACAAGGCTGTGAATTTTTAATAATTAATAATATTTTGTCATACGCTCGTTCTCTCTCTTTTACTGTTATTTTTTTTACCATTGAGCATATTAGCAATTTAGCACTCAATAGTTCCCTTACTCTCGCTTTTCCATCGTGTTTTAATTCAATTCGCAGGCTTTAAACTTTATATATAACCCCATCAACGCATCTATACAATTGAAAGTTTTTCCTTTCTCTCTCTAAATCGATTCTGTGATATGTTACCATTTTTATGTATGAAGTTATGTTATGGGAGCACCATTAACAGCCATCGATCACCTTCCAAACTTTTGACAGCGCCCTCTACCTCAACATACCGTGAAAAAAATAGACTCAAAAGCAGAAACATATGAGAAGCGTGATCCAAGGCAACCAACCGCTTTTAATGGATTATTGTAACCGCTATAGGGCAACATTATTAATACACTAAGTGCTTCAAACCCACACCCACAATCGTCGGCCATACACGGTACTGTATATTCATTCTACATCCCTCTGATCCCCTCACCCCACATCTCATTCCACTCCGCTGTGCATCTTCAACCCATTCAACTTTTTACATCCAAGATAATAAAAATTAGTAAAATCAAAATATCGAACAAAGTGCACACTAGAGATAACTTTGATTAAAGGTAATGCGGCTGTATACAATCGTTTCATCTCAACACCAATAAAATTTAAAAAATCACGGACTAATAACACATATCTACAATAAAAATTATTATATTGACAAAAATAAAAAAAACTACAAGTTCTAACTGCAAGAACTAACAAGTAACATCTGAATTCGATTACGTAGACAAAGTTTTGTGTGTTATAAATTACCAATCAATTTTACTTTGCTACATTATGTCCTATTTTTGTGTCTATAAGTCATCTGTAGCGCCCGTCAAAAAATAACGACCATAACAAAAATTTTATGGTTCTCATAAATGCGTCAATGTTTTTGCTTTTACATGACATTATACTGCAACCGTCATTTGTAAATTAATAATCTATTCAAACATGAAGTCGCTACCGTATTAAGTACAGTATTTAAACTAATAAAATAAACATTTACCAGTGCAAGTTTTAGTTGGTTTAACAGTCAACAAGTGATTTTGTTACCAACCATTTCAACCGTATGCGTGTGAGACTAAGACGTTTGCCTTGAAACACCGAGTGGTAAGAGTGCAATGCTTTCTGTGGCATCTTCATAGCCAGCTCAAACGCAATTTTACTAATTTTTATAGACCTCAAGCAGAGAGCTGGTACTTTAAATCTCAAAATTCATATTCAGTATTTATACAGTACCGTAGCTATTTATTTTAAAATATTTCTTGGCCCCACTTAATAACTTTTCTGAGGGCATTGCAAAATCAGCAGCCAGCTCTGGGTATTTTCCAGATAACTTGTACAGTAATAGTTGGAAGTCGATCACCTGTACCACTGGCAAATCTAAAATGGCAGTTTAAAATGGGAGGGGGGTGTTTGAAATCGGTGTTTTATATAAGCAAACAGAGTTGCAGCATAACTCGCAGTTCAATGAGTCAATAAGCATCCCATTAGTCGATTTGGCACATCGTTTCTCTTTTGATATTCCGTTTCTACAGACGTTGCTATGACAACTGGACGGCTCAGCTGTGATTTGAAAAGCTTCAACGCATTTATTTGCAAATCGATGCCTATACATTTAGTGTACAGTATATTCAGTAACATTGCGTAGTGTTTCCCTCTTTATTCGGCGACCCCTTTGCGTCTGTTGTATGTACACAAGACAAAATTTGAAGGAAACACTAAGAAATCCATAATGTAGATAGCGGTGTCACGTAGCCTATTACTTTTTCGATTTACACTATGTTATGCTGTTTAAGAGGCAAGCCAAAAGTAGCATAATTGTAAATTTTGGCACACACGCACGCACCTCTATACTGTGCACACACAACCTTTCACGACCCTCTGTACCAAAGATGTATAAACGGATTGAAAAGAAATGACTTACGTTCTTAGTGTCGTTGATGGTCACCATGTTTGGGCGGACATCTTGAAAATCGATGCACTGAGAGCCAAGAGAAAGCCATCTTGGAGGACTTGGACTAACTTCAGAGATTTTTGTAGCATTTTGGCATGTTGCTTTAACAGTACATCTATATAAAAAAATCATACATTAAAAAAATGTTGATAAAACATTATATATTGTAAGTTAACTATCAATACTGTAATCCAATTGACTGAAATTCAAAACTATGTTTCGATAAATAAAAATGACTTTTATAAGAAATTAGCAATGCCCACTTGACAGCGGACAGAAATGTCCAGTCCATGTCCAGTCCCCATTGAGACCAAATATATAATATACTGATATTCAACAGTTGAAACACAAACCTTTAAAGAACCACATCAAAGAAAATCGTTTGTAGGTAATCGAAAGTAAAAATGTTTAACCATCATTTATTTACATGTAATCGGATTTAATGATTATGTTTAAAGAAATGTCTGGAATTGATTTTATGAGGCAACTACGACAGCAGATAACTTCAGCCAACAAACAAACGCTCTAAATATACCACACAAATAAGCTAAATCTAAGAAATATTCATCAGCGATATTATAATTTCTTGAATAAGAGAAAAGCATAATAATAGAAAGCTTCTTCATCTGAAACCAACGTCAATAGAAAGAGAAGATGCTTCAAGTTTTGCATTGACATACTGTATTTCATAGCATATACGGTATAGTAATTTGACACCAATATGTTTACCGATATTTCCTTGTAATTAAAGTAATTCACACGGGAATGAAAGTAACAAAAGACTAAACACGACATTGGGGCGGAAACATGTCACAGTCTGTATCACGGATCGATGACGTCACCTCAAAACTTGTTCGCTTCATCAACGACACAATGCATCGACGCCTGTATAGAAAACTTCCTACATGTACAGTACTGTATGTGCAAAGAAAAAAGGAAGTTGAGTGAATAGGAAGTGGAATTAATCCAATCACATCCCCTCAACCTGTCACACGGCTTAAAACGCCTTGTTTTTACGCCGATGATTGGCGATAGCAACTTTGCAAAGCGACCGATTTTTCTCTATTGTTTCACATATTACAACAACGTTTCATGCTTCGTTTTACTTAGCAGCACAGCTTCAAAAGATTATTTTAACAATAAAATGTAATGATAACAATCGGTTCACAAACAAGTAGCATCAAACGCATTGTCTCTTGTTTACACAACAATTTACACCCATCTTAGTTTTTAAAGTCTACTGATTTTCAATACAACTTTTAGTGAGAAAAACACATTTAAATTCCAAGCAAAATTACAAAGTGTTTATAAAGTGACGCAATTGTATCTCAGTGGCAACTCAAACTTGATGGATTTTCACGTGTTAGTTAACTTTAATCGTTTCTCCTTTTATTAATTTAAATGACATTTAAAAAAAAACATTTTTCCAATGACAGCGAATATTTTGTACATCTTCCCCTTCCCCTAACTTGCAAAATAAAACAGAGCACCATTTGATCTGGTTCTTAAGACTTCTTAAATATTAAAATAGGAATCTGGTTCCACGTAGCCCCCACCACCATAAAGTTGTGCTATTTTATGAACACTCTTTTTAACAATAGCGTTACATATGGTGTACCTCACTGTGGGAAAATTCATTTATTTGAAAAGAAATAGAAGCAGACTTGACGTGCAATGTGGAATTTGTAATTTTTATTTTCCATCATCATTCTTATCCAGTATCCATATACAACAGAAAAGGTACAGAGAAAGAGGTGGATATTCTGAATGCTGATGATATACTGTATACATCTTATATAAAAAAAAACTGGCGCTTCCATTAGGTTCATTCATTTAGTGTAGGAATTGTCATCTGGAATAATAACCGGTTTTGTGTGCAGCAGTGCCAAAGGTATAACTTAGTGTTGATGATGATAAAAGAAAAAACTAAGAACAAAATAGCGCATACAGCGCTACCTAGGGAGCAGACGGAAGTACAAAAAAGAAAAAAAAACTAAGCTTTCAAAGAATGATAAAGAAAGGTGGTAGATGAATGCAAAGAGTAAAACACAGTTAACTTATTTTTTATACACATTTTTCTTTTTCCTTTTCTTTTTTTTTATTTTGCTCTAGTAAATCGACCCTTGAGTTTCATCATCATCACCATCCACTTTTATTTCTATATCCTATTCTTTTTATATCATCTACTTTTGTTATTTTGGCAGTTGCAAATTGGGACAGCCACGTTTAGACGGCGCTTTTTATTACATCCCCACCCCATCAATCCCCCTCCCCTTTAGCTGAAGATTGATTCCGAATCAATAGACAACTTAATTGGAAGAAGAAAAGATACCAAAAAGTGTCGAGAAATGTCTTCTTTCTTCTCTTCCTCTCTTAACAAATACTTTTTACCCCTTGCTATAAAAATATTGTAGCGTCATATTGCAGTGATGCCACCATAATCTTTTATCCCCACCCCACATTTTTTCCCCATCATTTTCTGTCGCTACTTAAAATCGTATAATTAATAAAACAATTTTGTATGACATTTTGGCGTTGACAGGCCTTCCATTTTTTTTTTAAAAAATTTATCAATCTGTTAATCACGTTTCAATTTAAATCGTGAGCAGTGTATTTAACGCTTTTAATGTTTGGCAAAAAAGAATGAGAAAAAAAGCCCAACCCGGTGTGCGTTGTTATATGACAGTAAATAAATGTGATCTTTCAAAAATTTCACGCTCGTCTATCTTTGTTTCTCAGCTTCCACCGTCTTCACCCTCCCTACTTTCCAGCCACCATTTTTGTTTCATTTTTAATCCTTGTAAATTTCAGCTTCACATGTTTTCTAATCATCCCTTTTGTCACGCCGTCACGCTTGACGCCACCCAATGACATAAGATTGAAGGCTGAACACTAACTAACATATACTGTAGCAAACAGTAATAATACACACTTTTATATTATTATGTCAACCACCCTTTTGATGTCATATTTGTGACAAAATTACGCCATCTATTGAACACATAGATAACTTTTAATCTTTTCGCTTTCCATTTGACTTGAATGATTTGATTTTGAGAGATAAAATAATATTAGTTGACCAAAGCCTGTTTATACAGCAGTGCTTATGAAGAAGAGGCAACTTTCAAGGGCTCCAAATACATATTACACTTAACAAAATTCCATATTTTAAAGTTATTTGTAATCTATATTAAATGTGTATAAACAAATCCTTTTAATATATAATTTTTTTAAAATATGGAAACCAAATTCAAATGTATACTACATTTGTTTTGATCAGGGCCCTGCAATACTTAAGACTGGTGTTGTTTAGTAAAGTATTGTGTAACGTTACTAAAGTACAAAATTGCAACACGTAGAACTGTATTATAGTACAAATAAAGTAAATCCAATTTCATTAAATAAAGAGAAAAATGGCGTGCAGAACATAAAAAGATGTTGCAGTGACTTTATTATTTTCACTTGGTTGGGCATTTGAAGAGTTTGAAAGGCAGGAGGCGGAGACATGTAGTAACAAACATAAGAGATGGCCTTTGTCAGTTATCAACGCCTTGTATAGAAAAATCCAGCTTCGACAACACCGTCACTTCCGGTGTCGTCTTTTTCCTTGCCAAGGCCCAAAACGACAGGAAATAAAGGCCGTCAAACATCCTTTTATGCCCAACCAAATCCACCCCCAAAACACATTGTGTGTCAGAACTCAAAGATGACCGAAAACCCACACTTTCAAATATAAACAAACTCCAAAATTGCGCCTAAAGAATAAAAGACGTTTTGCTGGTATAAAAATCGATTCCACGTGTTCATTAGAGAAGCAACGCGCGCAACAGGAGCCAAAATTAGCGACAAAAGTATAATGACAACATATAAAAAAAAACAAAACAAGACGCAACGTCTCAAATAGGAAGACAAGATACAGATCCACTTCCGCTATCTCACTTCCTTTCTGCAAAACGTCACAGGAAAAGAAACAAAATCCCAAGTTTTGTAATTAACAACTAAGCTTTTTCGCCCCAAGGATTAAAAGCAATGCTACAGTAGAACGAGATAGAAAAGCAGTAAATTGGACAAAGCTTATAGGGAAATAGTTAATTGAATTTAAGACCCCTGCATTTTATGATGTATTTTCATAAAATCCTTACGTTAAAGTAACTTTAATTAAATCGATGTTTGATGTTTCACTATAGCCAGTTAGCCTTGCAGATTAGAGCCACATTTTGCTTTTAATACCACAACTTGGCATTGCACTCTGCACAGACTACAATAATGGTATGATTGTACAAGAAGCTCAAGTTATATCTTCTTTTTTTTATTCGTTTAATACTAAAGAAGAAAAGGTAGTGTATAAAAATAAAAGACAAGAGAAAAGTGGAGAAAAGAATCGGAAATTTCACCCGAGGGAGAAAACTCGCAATTATGACAATCTAATCATCCCTTATACCAACTTGTCATGTTTCATTTCTTGAAAACGCCATCAGTTACGCCCCCATGCGACGATGTGCCAGTACCAAAAAGTATTTTCTCAAGCATAAATTGTGTACAAGTTAAATAAAGACGATGAGCCAAAACGAAAAATAAGTGAGAAAATAAAAAAGGGGTGTAAATATGCCTTGTAAAAATAATGCACAACTATAAATAAATAAAGTAACATTTTTTGCTTACAAATAGATAAAATGCTCAATCTGCATTATTTATGGCGTTGCTTCAAACAATTTGTCGTTTTCATTACACACCGTATTTCAATGGAGTTTGGAATGTTTGAAAAGTAAGTTTCTTTTTTTTAATTTTTTACTATTGCAAAGCTTGCATACAAAAATAATAGTATTTTAAATAAAATAATTTAAAAAATATATACCGTAAGGCGAAACCTGATCTACTTAATATACGTTTTTAATACAAATCACACGATTTAAAATTTCGAAATAATTTCAGAAGTAAAATAATTACAATAATTATTTGAAAAATTATATTTCTACTTTGGTCTAGAAAAGGTAATTTCTAGTTTCCGGTCCCTTTCTCGCATATGACTACCTGTTGTGCGCTATTAAATTACAGCATACAAATTTATAAATGATACCATTACCGATTATGAAAGTTGTTGTGCATCTAACATGTACGATTGCTCAAAATTAGCCGTGCCAAAAGTTCTGTCACTCGAAGATTTCGTAGAATGCCTCGATAAATGCATTGTAATTTCACACAAAAAATAATAACAGAGGCAATTTGCAATTCAAAATTATGTTTAACCTTACAAATGTTATTCAAATTGCAATTCCTTCACAAAAATATTACTTAAAAAAATTGTCAAAATTTTCATAAAATGGATTCAAAAAAATCCAAAAGCATTGTTATACAATTGAATGTCTATATTTGTATGGCTGAACAATTGGTTGAAAACATTAAGATTTCCTTCCTTTGATATACACCGACATAATACAGTTGTAAGTAACAACTGTTAACAATTTTGACTTTAATTTTTTTAATGCCTTAACGAACAATACCGTATGTATCAACAAAACATAAAAAAGTCTATAAATTTAAAGCCCTGTCTGGTAAATATATGGTATCGCTAAAACAGCTTTAACAATATGACAGTAATCGACCAATTAACTAAAGTGCAATAAATTTGAAAACCATGATACCCATTGACACATCAAAATAATGTGATTGGCAATCAGTTACTGTAACATACTACAGTATAACTTATTTTCTACAGTACTATTGTGCATAATTTTCACTATATTATTAAAAAAAATTAAAAATCACGTAGAAATCCTTTCTATATGTAAAAGTTCGTTAATAATATTAATGTTAAAATTGACAACAATGTGTATAATTACCAATAAAAACCGTTCCTCGAGCAACTTACAAATTTACAAAAAAATATTCACTGCAGTAATGACTTTCATGAATATTTTTAACGTGTGCAATTTTAAATTTACGACTCAAATGAACTTGAAAAAAATTCAAATATTCATCCAATTGCAAATTATTGAACGGCATGCCATAACTAATTCACTAGTTATTCAGCGCGCAGTTAACTAAAAGTTAATAACTAAAAATACAGAAAGTAGAATTCTACTAAAAAACCAAACTTAAAACAGTTTATTTTTTAAATTTTTTTTGTCTCCTGTTTTGTGAAGGTCTAGCGAACACATTAACAATTTAACCGCTTACATTTGCAGACCTAATAAACATAAAACAACAAACTCTTTTTTTAAAAAATAAATAGCGTCTTTATACAAAATCGAATTAAAATTAACAACAGTTAAATATTTAACAAAATGGTTGTTTAGCTTTTTAATTGCTGGAAATTAGCTATTATAAGTCAAATTATTTCATTTCCTTGCACTCCATCCCCCACAAAAGTAATTAAGTATTTTTTTTAAAGTATAGTAATGATAGATATTATCCTAATAACAAGAAAAATGCTTAAGAAGTTTGCATAAAAACTTTCTAAAAAATAAAGTAAGATTTAATATTACTTTTTAATTTTGTTATCCTCTCCTTCCCCGGAAATCGTAAAAACATCTTTGTACTTCGAAAAACCATTTTCTTTTCTTAAAACCCCTATTGTGGTCATTTTTATTTTAATGTATGCTTTATAAAATCTGTTTAATTTTTTTCTACATAAAAATACCCCAGCATTTCTTTAAAAAGCTTTGCTTCTTGACTGCTTTTCATTATCATTCCAGTTGCACTCGACTAGAACCGACTATGAAAACTTTGTCGATCAACAACTTCAAAAAATATTTTCTTTTAAAAAGCTGTTTTCTCTTCTCCATCTTTACATAATTGAAGTTTTTTTTAAAAAAAAATTTAAACTCAAGATCAACTGACAATTCTATAACTATTGTTAGTTTTAATAGCCTCCTGCATTCATAATGCAGTGTAGCAAAAAATTGGAATTAGCAATATCCGAAAACAGAGCACAATCATTGTATTAAAAAATTAAAAATAAACACAATAAAAATAACACAGCATACCGTATACTGTAGTGACTAAAATTAGACGTCAAATCTGTCTGCACTAAAAAATATACCTGGAAGTAACTTAGTTTCCTTAATAAAATATTTTCATTTCATTATCATAAATTTGTTTTTAATGTTATTATATTCGCCATCACAATACGTCATAACATGACAACTAAAAGCTCCCCATCGTTTTTTAGACCATTTTTTATATAAATAACTTGCAGATAATCTAAATTTCTAATTTAAATTCGTTTTAAACTCTTTTGTGTACTTTGTGGTGTTTCATATTTAAAGTTACACGCATAAACGACAAGTTGAATTTAAAATATTAAATGATTGTAATACGCGTCACTAATACAAAAAAAAACTGCATTTTACGATCCAAACTTGTTTAACGCCACTTCAAATATGGAAATTTTATTTTTATTGCGTAAATAACGTCAAGAACTAACGTCTAATCAACGTTTTCAAACGCCTCAAAATGTCAGAAAGTGCAAAAATTTTTTGACAACTTGAAAAATGCAGAAAATTAATCATCTTTTGAGAATAAAAATCCCCACACACCCATACATACACAGTTTGTAGTTTTTGATTTTCAGGAAACTACTAAATTTAACATTTTCAGATCAAACGAAGGAAACAAGTTATCTCACTAGCAGTAGACATTTAAAAAATAAGTAGCGTTTAAAAGATTTTAAATATTAATGATCATTAGCTGCTATCGAAACACTTCCTTTACCGTCAATAAATAACGAGATATTATTCAGCTATCTTTAACAGTCAATTAGATTCAGTGTACCTTATAAGTTTACTCTAACTACATTATATACTATTGGATCTACCAAAAAATAGCTCCAGCTTCAACTCTAAGTTAAAGACTGGTAACTTTGTCCAATAAATTAAAGAAATAATAACAAATAAAGTGTGCTTACCGTCTTTCCAATGAACACCACCCACAGTATGGATCCTTAGCTCCAATACAGGCTGAGCAACTGGCATACTTTGTACAATTTTCCATCCTTAATTTAGTCACCTATGATAAAAAAAATATTAGATTAAACAAACAGAAGAAAACTAAGTTACAAGACAAAATAAGAAACGACAACATTTTTAAATGTCATTCTTTTGGTGTCAAAAATTCTCTTTAAATTTTTTAAATACTAAATTTCGTGTTCAGTTGGTTATTTCTAAGCAAAGTGTGACTCGTGAACTATTAGCATAAAGTTATAGTTTGGGTCTGTGATGTAACGCTAACTTTAATCAAAAACTGACTTCAAAAATGTTATTTTCATTTTAAGAAATAAGCAATTCATTTTGAAAAACACACTATCGATCAACAAAAGGGTTTTGAAAATAACGAAATGCTATATTTGAACTTGTTAACGTTTAATTTGTCAACAAGACGTCGTTGTCAAGTAAATCCGGTAAAGATTAAGAAGGAGGGGCAAAGGGGCTTGTTAGAAAGGTGACATAAAGTAAAGGAGTGTGTATGCGCACGCATGTGTGTAGGTTTGATCGAAAAGCCAATCTCAAAGATAAATAAAAGTATCGGAATAAAAACAAAAAAAAAGCAGCAGCTCTAGCATATACTGTTAAACAGCAGGGGAAAATATATTAACGAAAAAGAATGAAAAAATGTAAAGAGAAGATTTAAGGAGATAGCTATTATATATTGGCAACGTTTGAAAATGCATGACACAAGGGAAATTTCTTCGGTGCCCCCTTTTCTCAGGCTGTCTGCAATATTTTTTATTTTTGTTTTTACGTACAGTATTTTTTTAGTTTACGACTAAATCCATCAACATGTAGAGCAAAGGAAAAACAAGATTGATCGAATAAAAGTAAAAATACTGCGTATTTATAAAGGTAGCATTGCAAAGATAGAGAGACAACGACAGTTTGTTAACAACGCTGGATCTGTCACCCACAACTAAGCACACGCAATTCCCAATTTCCCAATATTTGTAGGTGATAAACAAAAAGAAAACTTCCTTTGCCCCTACAACAACCACCAATTCCCCATCTCTTTACAAACACAGGGAGCAACTGCAACAAATGAATAGACAAAAACAAACAAGCGAATAACGTCAAATATTGAAAAATAAATAAAACATAATTCGATTTCAAAGTCATAAATTTACCTAAAATTGGAATAAAAATTGTTTGGCATGAAAATAAATAGATAGGGCTTCACATATATCACGACAAACATTTACTCTCCTACTGAATTAATTAACAATAACAGTAGTAAAGTTTCAAACAAAATTCTTATACATTAGTAACATATTCTTAATGTAACTTGTCGATAAACACGGCCAAGTATTCCATTGAACACCTTTGTAAAGCATCACCGTTTGAGAAAAACATTATTACAAGACATTTATATACAGTAGTGTGTGTATAACACGCTATTTGATGGCATCTCGTGTAATCGGCCAATTTGTTCCTATCAAAAGCTTCAGCTCCTATCGACCCCAATTCATTTTATCACATAAAAGAGAGATGACTTTGTGGGTGGATGAATAATAAGTTATTCTATACTACCTCAGAGCTTATAATAATAACGTACAACACGTCCCTAATGAATAACGTAAAAAAATTATACACAAAAAAAATGAAGAAAAAAAGTCTTCCTAGCGTCGATAAATCTTCCACACAATCTCAGCCTTACTTGTCTTATAGTTTTAACACTGGTTTTAATTTTCCCCCCTCCTCAAACACAACACGCCTCCCCTTAACGCTAACATTTTTTTTATTTTTTAAGTTTTTACTTGCCCTGTGAACATGTACGAGTATATTTGAGCATATTATGCACATTTTCTCGCCATCCTTTTTTCTAGCTCTTCTTCATTTGTCACGTTCAACACTGAACGTAAGGAACGCCATTAAGGTAAATACTTGGCATCTTTTTTTACACCTTATATTGGCTCTTATACCGTATAGGTATTTGTTAGTCTAAACAAGAAAAACATAACAAGACCGGATAAGAAATGTAAATGAACCTTTCCCTCCCCCATGCCTATTTTTTTTCTCCCTGCCACGATGCAACTTCCATCATCTAATTTAAATCCAGTATAACTATTTCATTCTTCCAGTGGTATCTCCCTATGTATAAATGCATTCACTCAAAACACACAGAAACGATGTATCGAAAATTGGATCTACAAATATCCGAGCAAATAATCCGATTGGCAGGATCAACATAATATCTAGAATGCCGTCCCACTAAGAAAATAAACAAAAGTGTGAGAAATAGGTATAATGAGCAGACGACAAGAGGTGGCAACAGCGGCCATGTTTGCTAGGTTAAGTACAGTGCTACTATAAATAAATAAATAAAAAAAATTTGTTTTAAAAGTGTTGACATTACAGAAATTATTTTACAATGTAAAATATCTATCTAGAATTTAATACTAAAAAAATATTTGCTGACAGTTTTACTATTGTACTTGCAACGTTGCCAATTCCATTATTTTCTTATGCAAGTTGAACAGTAAGCTTACAAGACAATACAAAATTACAATAAACATATAAAACTTTTTCCTTATTCTTTCAAAGCAATCTACAGGCAAACAATTTCAGTTAAATCTGACTAAGAATTGCCGAAAATAAAGCAGTCATACCGATTCTCCTTTAGTTTATTTATCCCTACGTTCGTAATAAAATAAAAGATGGCGTCATTGAGGATCTCATTACGCCACTTGCAACGCCATTGCAAATAATTCCAGTTAAAGCTTCAAAAGCAGCGAATAAAAAAATAGTACTAAACCATTTAAAATAAAAAAAAACAACAAACAAACATTGAAAGAGAAAGGCAGCCATTAAAGACTGACGCCATGTTAGAAAAATCGATATTAAGGGTGAAGCGGGAAAGAGAGAGCAAAGGGATAATTCTTCGAAACGATATAACTCAAAAAGTATATATAAGCAAAAGACGCTTATAAATTATTTTGCTTCATACTACTTAACAGCACACATGCGCACGCATATCTAATAATTCTTTAGTTGCGAGTTGACACCATTAAAGCAAAAGCACACATACATGGTAGATTGTAGGCTCAGGATCGATACATGAGCATAAATAGATCTATAAACAGTTTACACCACTAATGCGTGCGCACTAGCTCCCTCTTGCGGTAGCAAATAGCGACGTCTATCATCCATTGGGACCACTGCTCCAGTGATTTATGAATGAGCCTTCATTTGACAAAAGACCTTCCACTTAATGATGGTCTTCTCTAATGTTCATGATACACACAACTGACTATAGCTGTCTTCTAATCTTATCGGTCAACAAATGTATCCATTGGCACTAGAAAAATGCCCTATAGGATACAGTGTCCTGCACTTTAATATACAGTATAATAAGGGAGAAATAGCGTAGATGGAATTGCTTTTGTCACTACTGTCACCAATTGTATTATGAACTTCCTAATGGCTAAATTTGACTTCATGAAAAATAAAGTATATTGGACACCGAAATTATTGTCTGACAAGCCAAATTTACTATCAGAAATGTCAAGTTCAGGTACAAAAGTAGAAACCGTATCAGTGTCACCTAATTGTGTACCCTACAGTTTTTCAAATGTCCATAAAATTTGTTGGTAATTTAGTGGAAACATCAGTTGATATGAAAATGCCTTGTAAAAATTTCCATTGTGCCAGTAGTAATAATCTTATAAATGGTATCAAATTCATTTTATTGGTGCCAAGTGGTATATAAAGCGCCATCTTCTTGAGACGGCAAGTGTTCCGGAGATAGAATCCCCCAATCTCGTTTTCTAGATACAACCTCAGCAGACAGAGACCATAAATGGATGGACATGACCCCATGAGGGCACTATCTACAATGCGGATTTGGATGGTAGTCGTGGCAATAGTAGACGACTACTATACTAATACTCGAAATTCAGCCAAAGAGTTTTGCAAGGATGGAAAGAAAGTGGGAGGGCAAAGCAATCTATCAGCTAAATCCTGGGCTCGACTCAGACCTTTTCTATGTGGATGGATGTATAGGGGAAGAGTTTTAGGTTAAGTTTGCTATAGAAAAACAGAGCCGATAATCTTTCATCTCGCTTACTCACTACTTAAACTGCGTTACCCAATGTTGTTTTTCATTGTCACAGCCTTCAGGCATTTCGGATTTATGCTAGGCTTAAGTGTTTGGCGGTTAAAAGATGAGAAATAATTCACATGACGTCACGACAAACAGCTACTGCCATCAATCCAACACAGGTTAATCTATTGTATTTATAATTCACTATTTATAACTTCAAAGGGCGTTATCTCACGATATCTAAAGGCGCAGAAAAACATTTGCTTAAAACAGGATGACATGTACACTGCCAATTATCCATTGTACTAAGAACTCTCCAAAAAAAAAATACGGTACTTTAAAAAGTTACTAAAATGGTACAAAGTGGTCCTAAAGCGTAACTATTGTATGATCAAAATCGAGATTTGCAATTCTACACAGAAACACTGCAGAAACGGTGTTGATGTTTGTTATAGAAAATGATTGTAGTATTTAATGCGCCTTACCTTGTGAGTTGTAAGAGCATAAATGTTATTTCCGTCGTAATCCAGCTTGAGATCATTGACCATCTGTCGGGACGGATCAACCGGCACTTCATCGTACTCCACAGCCGCAGCAACGCCAGTCAGCAATATCTAAATAGAAAATTCAGAAGACAAAATCAATCAATGTCACGACATACAAAAAAAGTCAGCTATCATCAAAGTTAATTTACGGTGTTTAATTACAACCACCACCACTATTCACTACTCTTAACACAAAACAGAACACACAAAAAAATTAAACAGAAATAAATCCATCTACATCGACTAATAATAATAATTGGATGCTGATAAACATCCCTCAGTTAACGATTAGCTTAAAACTAATAAACAACTTTTTAATTACATTCTCAACCCCACAAAAACTACTTTCATTTATATTTATACTTTGTATTTAAGGAGACAAATTGTAATAATAATAATGGTAATAGTAATAATAGAAGTAAAGCGAGCCGAAACAAGTTTTGTTGTCGATTGAACTCCATAAATAACAAAAGCCTTAAAAGATTTTCATCACCAATTGAGGTGGTTGAGGCAAAGCAGACGAGAAAGAAAAAAAATCGTGTAATAAAGAATAAAAAAAAGCCAAAGCACTGACTCTCAATCTATACAAGCTATGAATTATTAAAACCAACTTGAAAACAGTCTGGGCTTCTTCAACTACAAACTACGGCTGTTATTGTGCGTATATTTACAACCTATACAAGCACAGGCATAAATTACCATAAGAATAAGCAAAGCAAACGAGTTGAGTTTTTAACTTTTTAAGAAGAGATGAGGCGAGCAGATAAAAACGATAGTTGGAAGAAAAAAAAATTCTTTTTATACATTCGCTTATTCACTTGCCACATATAACAACACAGACTAATATATTGTTTAGGTAATAAGATAAAAACAAACAACATTTCACTATTTTTTTATATAAAGAAAGATGCTGTAAGTTAAGGTATATATTGGTATAATAGGCATATTGTAAAAAAAAATATTGCCTAAAAACATCCATCTACACGCATGCATGCGCTCCTGGCGGCGTATTTCACGCGCTCAAACCTGATAATTAAAGCTAATTAAAAATGGTTGAGACTTTCGCACGCCTTTTTGGTTCTTCAACCCCCTTTTCTTAAATATAATAATGCAACGTTGAAAAATATTTGCAAAAACTTTCTATTCTCTCAGTCTCGGGGTGGTGTTTGCGCTTTTCCACCCCACGAATCCATGATCCATCCCATTTTCTAAATGAAAAATGACTTTAAAATTTAAATGAAAATCCCCTCCTCCTCCTTATTTTGGTTTTCTTAAAAATATTAATAAATAATAAAAAAAAGTTAATAATATTGCTGCCTGTTGTTAAAAGTTGCAAATTTATCCCCCATCAACATTCATTTTCCAACATGTTTTGAATTAATCTCGTCTAGACTATGGTTTTCAGAAGGATTCTATACAGTTCAATATTACGTGGATCTTTCAATGGAGAATGATAGACGAAAAATTTAATGATGAATCCGTCTAATTTAATACGATGAATGGTAAATATGACAGAAAATAGCTTAATGTATATTGACAAATAATAAATAATCGTGTTTTGCAATGGAACTGTCTGACACTCTTTACGCATAATTACGAAATTATAATCCAAGTATTTTTTCATGAAACTGATTAACATCAACCGAATAATATACTATTAGATAACCAAAGTTGATAATAAAATTAGTTTCAATCTTTTCTCACGCCTTTCTTGGAAAAATTAGCATTTCTAGTTACGCAAAATTTTCGAAAAAAAAAATTTAAAACAAATAACTTTAAAATACAACATTTCGTAAAACTAAATGACCAATTTTAAGATAAATAATTGAACTAAACTATATATTACATCAACAAAATTTTTTTTAAAGAAAAAGTTCATTAAAAATTCAAATGTAAAAAAAAAATATATGAAGTCGATGTTTTATTTTTCATCCCCATTTTTTATGTCAAAAAAGTAATATAAAGCTAATCTGGTAATGTAATCTGATGTTATTAAAATTCAAGTAGAGTAAGTGCATATAGTAGTATCGTGGATAAGCTAAATCCATTATCATAATGAATGAGAATGGACTAAGAAGAATCGAAACATTCCCAAAAACTGAACTCTCGCTTCAAAAGTCTCCTTATTTTTATATTTTAACTAATTGCATTACTTTGAGCACCAGCAAAAAAATGCAAAGTGATGCAAAATATCATTATAAAACAATTATCAACAGTGTTTGCACTCGTTCATAATGACTATGTAATTTTTTTTATTACTTTTTGCCGCTATTTTAAATAAATAAAAGCGTTTTCATGCTAGAACACAAAGTGAAAATAATGTTGACCTTCACATAAAAAACCCTACATCTATTATTACATTTTGGCTAATAATATACTGTAGGACAAGTCTGCTTTTCCTTAAAAAAAAATTTCTTTCTAAAAAAGTTTTAAATATTAATATCAGTAAATTTAAACTTTTACCTGAGTCCTGAAACAAAATTGCATTATAATGCAAAATTTAACTAATAAAAATAATGCAAGTGTCAAAAAACGTGAAATGCAAGTGCAATTAAATAAATAAATGATCTTTTATATTTAAATGTACACGCTGTACGTGTAATAATAATTTCTCAGCTTTTCTTATTTATAGCTTTGCCAGTTACGCGAGCATTAATAGTAATAATAAGACACCGCCGAAACAACTCCTTTATTCTTCCGGATACCAAAGTACCAAAAAAATTCAGGAAACACTTTGAATTCCTTGAAAAGGCGCTAAACGTCAATGCAATGTGGCTTTAAATGACCATAATCATAATATATAGTGTGCAAGACTTTAAACTCGTAAATTCTCAAACTTCACCTCACATCAATTATTATAGAAACACCTTAACTGACACTTTTAAAACGTTTTAAACTATGTCTATTGCAACACTCAGTTTGTATTATTTAGTATTTTACATAACAGACAGTTTTCAAAAAAAAATAATTTAAAAAGCGGTTACTAACATTAGTGTCAACTGTCAGCCAGTTCAGAATTTCAAATAAGGGACACAACCTTAGGAAAAATACTAACAAGAAAGTTAAACTTATCCATTAAAACCAACGAGCTTAGTGTAATTGATATAGTTATCAGACAAAACTAATTAAGTTGCTACAAATTTTATTATTAAAAGTGTGCTTAACATCTAGAAATTCAATTTGAAAACTTCCTAGCATTTACTCCTTGGCAATATTGCACAAGGGCACAATTTTATCACTCGAGTTTATTTTGAAGAGAGGAAGTAAATATCGACAGTTAAGTGGGAGTACTGGGTGTAATATGACCTAATCAGAAAAGTTTAATGAAGTCCATTTCATCCTCTCCCCCTCTCTTTTCTGATGAATTGCTAAACTAAAATCGGCTGTAATCGCATCAAGCGTTTGAATAGATCAACGTCAAGCGACCAATCCAAAGACCTTTTATATTAAGTCGTTGAATAGAGACATTACATAAAGACCGAGGTTATATTAGCCCAACAAGGGATGAAGAAAGAAGAGATATGCAGCTTAAGGAATTGGGGAATTGAAAATAAAATCAAAATGAAAGTTTCAGCTCAGACGCCATTCGATTTAAATAGCTTTGCCTTTGCTTTTAATTAAAATTTGCTCTTCGTATAATACTGTATGTAATCAATGTTGTGTATTGCAACTTAATATCCAAAAGCTTGAAGAGTAATTTCTCTCTCTAACTTCCCCTTTCCAAACTTTACATAGCACGCCCACTGCAGACAAATAGTACGTCTCCATCGCCGTATTAAATGTTAAATACTTTTTGAATAAATTTCATTAATCAATTAACGCCAATTACCTTTTTGAGCGTTCCTTTTCTAGTCCCCATGAGAACCACAGTGTGCTGCTCAGTAGTAGTTCCAAACAGCGACGTTGCACTTACATTTTCATAAACAAGAGTCGAACGAGAGTGAGCAGGAACGGTACCACTGATTCGTAATGAAGTTTCACAAAAATTGTAAATGTTTCCTGTCGTCTATTAATAATAATAAAAAACAATTATTAAATCTGAACAAAAGTCAATATTTATCTGGTAATTAAAAGCCATAAAGATAAAAGCTCGACTGTTTGTCTTTTTAATGGAAAGCATGCAAAGAGTTGGCACTACAGAAAACATCAAATTCCACTTTAATGCTAAAACAAAAATCAGCTCTTACCCCGGGCATTGGACAATTTCCCAAGCTTCCGGCGATGTAATCCATGCCTCGCGATTGTACACTTCCATTTAGGCACAGATGAATATTCTCGTTAAACTTCTGCTCAATCTCAGACATTGGATAATGGCATAAAACGGTGTTGGGGTAAGTGTCAGCTGTATGATTGACACTGTTTGCGAAGGCCCCGACTAACACCAGCTCACCTAATGGCACTCGAAGCGCTTCCGACAGGTCAGAGGCCGCTTCAACTGTGGTGGCAGCTTCAACAATGTTGTATAAAGTACCATTAGGGCCGAAGCACTGCAACGTTACTTCCGTATATGTGTTGTAGCTGGAATCACCAATACAAACGCGAGCTAGACGCGAAACATAACCTTCCTCTTCATAAGCTTGCAGATAAGATTTCCGTTGTACCGTAACAAAATAAGCATGCTCACCGGAGTGAAAGCCATACTTGTATTTAACCCTGAAATAATCTCTCACCTTTGAATCAATCTCCACCATTGGCGTTTTACTAAATCCCATTTCAGCCAGATCTAACGTCTCCAAACGCCGGCTAGATATGGCTGGAACAGTGTCACGATAGGAGCCATGTTTACTATAAGTAACGGCTAAATACAAAACTCTGTTGTTGCTGTTGTCCAAGTATCGTTGCGGACCAACAAAAGCAAAGGTGGATGAAGTGTCATCGTTGGCAGCTAAAGCCCGTTCGATATTGTTTACAGATACGGAAACGTTAGGTAAACTGTAAGTTTGACATGAGCCCTGCTGGACGGAGCCACACGTAATTAATTGCCTATTATCATAGTCAACTACCAGAACCTTGTTGACATTGTCAGTCATGCGATTTTCAGAACATGATGATTGACTTGGGCTACAAAATGGACTGTCCAGTTTAGGACCTGTCGATAGTTCTACTTCCAACTTTAAATCCGGACTCAACTGATACAGACGATTAACTCCTCCGACGTATATCTTCCCTGTGGTCCTATCAACCACCATATGACTTAGGTTTACATTAGGCCTATAGAAAGTGGCTACTGATTGGTCTCTAAACGACTGCTTCTGCGTCAAACTAGGCGTCACTTTAGTTGATGAAACCACCGTCACCAACAGCAACTTGATTAAAAACAAAATCGTCATTAATTCGCTCACTGTGAAAAACCTTAAAAGACGAGATTTTGTCCGCCACACTCTGCTGTTATGTGGTGTTCGTCCTAAATTTGCCACATTTTTTAAACATTCACCGACGCAGCAGCCACAACCACCTCCACCGTCGTCAGTTCCACCGCCCAACCGCCTCAGCATTATCCTATGCAGTCTCCACACTTCGCTCGAATCTGTCGACAAAAACACTTCACGATTTCTCACAAACATTTTACCACCACCAGCATATCACACACACGGCAACTTCATTAGACGATCACAGACATATCATTGACCAAATTCAGAATCTCCTCTACTGCGACACCTGCAAATAAAAATTAAAAAAAATACGAGATTAAAACCAGTTCAACTCAATTACTCAAATTACATAGTAACAGTAAATAAAAGCATTTGTAAGAAAATGTTTACATTTCATTAATTCGGTTGATAAACCAAACGAAAAGGGAGAAAAGCTAAAATGTGTAAGTTGAAACTTTAAAACGGAAAATGTTTTTAAAAGGCAGGTGATAAATTCTTCATGAAGTAACCTTAACTGTCGAAGTGGCCCTTCAAATCGTTTAAAAGTAAAATATAAAAAGTTTTACGTACAACTAAAACTTGTATTGTGAATCATGAAAAAAATATATAAATAATCAAAGTAAAAAGGTGAGGTCCTGTACATGAACTAGTAAGGAGGAAAACACGAATTGAATAGAATAAGCGAGGACCTCCTGTGAACACCTGATGGATGGCAGTGTTTAGTATCGCCAACACAGGCGTGACAAGTCCCAAAACCTTCTTTTTAGCCCTTGCTCTTGCCTCAGATGAAATACTTTGTGTAATTCCACCATGTCCCTCCACCCATGTTTGACTACAGTGTATGAATTTCTCCACCCTTAATTTCGTCAATGAAAAACGTTGTAAAATATTTTTTTCAAAGTTAGCCTGTCGATGAGCGCATAGAAATCCGAATAAGTGGAGAAAAATAAAAGGCGATGTAGATAAAAGATCCACAATACAGATATGCAACATGAAAGAATTTTAAGACGGACGTCGTTGCAAGAATATTGTCAAATAACAAAAATGGTCCTAAGTTCCTAACATTGAATAAAAAGTCCCTCTCTTAAAAACTTTTTAAAAAAGGTACAGACCATATCCACCTTCCAAACGCATGACTTTTGTCAGCGATTTCAACGGTCTTAACAAAAGCTACAGCTAAATAATAATAATATCCAAGATCCAATGAAATGTAGTGATCCGTATGCACTTTGAAGTGAGGATAGTGCAATGGGAACAGAAAAAAGACCTTATCCTTAAGCGTTGAAACTTGTTTTCTATAAGTAATAATCAAGATGGCTATAGCATAAAAAAAGTTTTGTCAAAAAAATATGAGAAAAGATTTCATGTGCTTTCAAGCGAATTAAGCGGCTTCAACGAATCTCAAGCAAATTGTTTACCTGCAATTTTATTCGCTTATACAGTTACACTATATGCTTTTTACTACGCATATTTATATTCATATACACACGCATTCAATGGGCCGTATGTTGCTTTATGAATATAAAGAGTATTTTCCCCAGTTTAACCCATTGGACTACAGCAGTCTACAGACTAAAGTACAGTCACAAACGACAAAATAATGTACACAATCCTTCTCTAAAATCAACTTATTAATTAATACAGTATTAGACCAAATAAAAATGACAAAATCCTAACTTTTAAAGTACTGATTTTGGTTTTAAACATTTTAAGAATTGATCTCTAATGATTATAATTTTTAGTAAGTCCGGTATTATCCTTCAAGACTGGTAATGCACTTCCACTTTTAAAAATAATAACTTTTATAATTCTACTCAACGTTATTTTCCAGTAAATACTTTTAAATATTTCAACAGACATAATGTAATGCATTTATCTTTTACTTAATTCCCCCACTATAAACACGTACGAGCGCTTTGAAGTACTAACAAATTGGTAATTTAAGCTGAATAATCGACAAACTTTCACGTAAAATTTCAAAAACAAAAGCACTCGATTGAATGGAAATGCACCGTATTAAAAAAAAGTACCGAAATAAAAATTCGGGGAAAAATTTGTTGCCATGAAAGAATAGTTTAAGCGTGATAAAACCGAAAAAGGTGCTCAAATAAATTACAGTTGTAAAGGTGTAAAAATAAATAATAAAGAAAAATTTAAGAGACAATTATGCCAAAACAAAAGATAAAAAAAATCTCTTTTCAAATTACCAAAATATATGTATAATGTATCTAAAGCGTGAAGTTGTTATGTATATCATTTTATTGAGCACCATAAAATGACATAAATAACAGAAGACATGTATACAGTGTGGCTCAAAGAAAGCAAGCAACAAAACGCATTAAATTTTCAACATCGAAAACTCTTTTGTTATTTCTCAAAACAACAATAAAACATTCAATTACAGGTCTAATTTCATAAATGTTTAAATGACGTGACAATTAGTTTACCAGATCTAACAGAGTTAGTGGCTGTGATTAAATTATTGATGACAAAATGAGAAAGCGCGTTTCATTCTTACGGCAAAATGTCATTTAAGTTCTGCGGTTGAACTTAATCGAAACACGGGAGACTACACTCTCTCTCTCTCGCTTACCGGCAACATCACCACTTTCTTTGAGCCATTTTACACTCACGCAATGTTCATACAGGTGGTATTTATTCTCAGATCCCAAATCAAAATTCCTCTGAAAATCTTCTCTCAGAACTAAAGTAAAGGTGTGAAAAGTTTATGGGGCATTTTTGGATTGCGGGATATAAAGGTCTTGTTTTTTTTCTCTGTAGTTTAACAACTAGTTGCTTCAACTGAATGGTAAAAACTTTAAACCTAAACTAAATACTAGAAGAACTAGTTGTATGCTGCTATAAAAAGGAAGTACAAAAACATTTTTTTACAGTTTACAATGACTCAAGTGAGTCACAAATCAAAAGTAATAACCGACCCCTGCTTACTGTCTTGGTCGTAAACATCCTAACCGCCATGTAGTAAAACCACCAAAATAATTAGGAAACAAGACAATTTAGTTGTATAACTTTGCTACCCCAGCACAATGAGAATGAAATCCGTACACGTTGCTAAGTTAAAAGTTAAGATTCTTGTTTTAATGATTATTTAAAAAAAAAATCTTAGTAATTTATTTATTCTAAAACATTCTACCCCAATGTAACAGGGAGTAAATGACATCGATTTATATATCGGCCAGCAAATTTTTTACCACGTCAATCCCTCAATTTAATCCTCATGTTTTTAAGCCTCCCAGCTTAATCCTCCGTAATTTTTAATGCAATTTTTCAAGAGTGTTTTTGTACAATTTTTTTAGTCTAAACGTCTACAGTCAAGTGTTAAACCAATAAAAAGCTCAAAAATGACTTCGATTAATTCGAAAATTTATTATATTTGATAACTTAGTCCAATCATTTGCTACAGTAAACAAAAGCAATAATTTAGTAACGTATAATAAAATCTGTAAATCTCCAAACTTACTAACGTATGCACTGCAAATAATGTAAGTGCACAAGTTAACAACATTGCACACATGCATAAATAATAAAATATTTTCTCCTCATTAACCTAAATTGACGGCACCAAAAATGATTTCAATAATTAAAAAAATTATCCGTACAAATTTTCCGACACATTGCTGACCGGTTATCAAGATTGAAACCGGAGCAAATAATCTAAACGAGTTGTACACACATACCAAATTAATTAGCATTTCAAAATGCTTCCAAAGAGCATGCGCAGTAGCTAAATACATCAGCTAAATGAAATGGGGAAACATTCAATTTTAAGAATTGGACATCAAAGCTTTGTTTCCCATTATTTTTGAGTCATGCATATTGCATACATACATTGTCCGCAAACATTCTCAAGAGACGACGAAGCGAAAAAACGACCCCTTCTGACTAATGACAACAAAATGGAAGATGATTTTAAATTATGAAAGAAATAAAATGTTCACTTTAGCCCACCCAACAGCACAACTTACAATAACCATAAACAAATTACAAAAAAAAATCTCATTATTCCTAATCACAATGGCCTATTACGATTATTATTACTGCCAAAATATTAAAACAAGCAGATATGGAGCAGATAACGTTAAAAATATACCCAAATATTTATACTATTAAAAATGCGATAAACTAGTTTATTTAACTCTTCATTGAAACATGCAATGCAGGTGCAGTCCCCCATTAACTTGTAACTAAAATTCCCCCCACATCCAGTATCTCAAAAAAGACAATGAGATACTTGAAAAAAATATATATACTTCCTAAAAATTCTAATAATTTTGTTCCCATCGTAAAAGTTTAAACGGATAAAAGTGAATTATTACACAACTTAAAACTAGTTATCTCTTCTGTGTATTTTCAAGTCTTTAGATAGAAATTTTTTCTTATTTTTTTAAGGACGAAAAAGAAGAAAAAAAAATTTAAACAACATTTTTTTCCACTGCCTTTTTATTTTCTGGTAAATAACGCTTTAATAGTTGAAAGGCGGTAGCCAAGAAGACGTAAGACAGTCTACAAATACAAGACAAGTTAAAAAAAAAAACAAAACAAATGTATTTACTAAGAAAAATACGACTACTGTACTGCAAGCTACTTTTTCTTTCTGTGAGGAAAATATCGTTTGTTTTGTTAAATTAAGAAGAGAGGGGGGTGGGTTATGTGCAAGAAAAAAAAATATTTAAACTAAGTTAAACTTAAAAAGTAGTTGGAGTTGAAAGGGAAAGTAGAAAACATTCAAAAGGAAACATTTTCTGACTTGTCTCCTTAACCTTAACATTGTGGATTGAAGTATAGAAGTCAGTGAACCAACCAACCTAACTTTCGCAGCACTTGTTAATTGCGCAGAACTTAAAACAGCCAACTTATTTTCATCTACAAGCGTTTACTTACACGTGACAAGACAAACAATACATTATAACAAATACCAGATTTACTGACTATTTTGCCAATAAGCTATCAGTGCTATTGGACCTTTAAAACACAAAATATGACGTTAGGTCAAACAAGAATTAGATTCGATTTCTAAATCACTCTTTGGGTCTGGTTTTCGTTTAACCTCAAAGTGGAATATAAAAAAGAAAGCTTAACAATTTGGCCCGTTTATGGTCTTAAGCGTAATACATTAAAGTAAAATGCTCCTACCGTGCAAAAATCACCACCACAATACAAAGTCAATGTATGTGTGTTTGTTTTGCTATCTTAGCAATATATTCCTCGTATCATTGGATTTAATAAAAAGGCTTTTTTTTTTCCTACTCAGGAATGATTACGATACGATCACACGATGATGGTCATTCGCTGAAACCGCGGAACAAATCCGATGTTTTTGAAGAGCAAAAGTGAAAACAAACCCTCCCAAACAACACAACGTAGAAGAAATATTTGTCCAGCCAACCAAATCGATCACACTTAAAATCCGTGAACTCAATTGGATTGCAGCGTGATTCAATCCGACTGGTACTCATCCATGTCGAAAATTTAAGTGCATTTACGTGTAAGCATGGATATGCAACTTTGGTATAAATCTCACTTTTTCCAAACACTCCTCTCCAAACGCGCCGTCATAATAATTTAGATTCTTAACAACAAGCACCGCATAACCTGCTATTTCCGATCTTTTTTTTTATACTTTATCTTGTAAACACTCTTTAGATGTTATAAAATAACATTCAAATACGATATCCAATTCGATGTTCAAACCCACTTTTTTTTTTTAAAGTTCACCAACGTAAATATACACACAACAGGTTGTTACAAAATAGGAAGCTTTAAGTGAAGAATCACAGTATCAGTCCAACAGCTCAAAACACACACAACCGCTTCATCCGCTGGCAAATGGCAAACTGAAGAGTGAAGACTAGAGAAGTCTTTCACCCCTGCCAAAAAAAATAAAAAAATCACCCCTCTCACTCGCTTTTTCAGTCCTCCATCCTTCGCTTCAACGTTTTGGACTGACCCACACCTAGTTTGAATAATCGCCTCAGCTCCCTAAAAAGACATTCTTCTGCTTCTCCTCCATTTTATTAATTCCTCCCCTTTCTTATTTTTCTCTCCCCCCATCTTTTTCTCTCCCTCCTCTATATCAGCAGCCATTACAACACAAACCATTTTATTGTTTAGTAGAGAACGCAGATGCCCAAGTGGACTACTTCCACAACGTTCACCTCATCCCTGTATGCTATTTCCTTTTCTACTCTTTTACTATATAAAACTATTTATTACTGTATATTCCTCCCATCATCAGACACAGACCCATACATTTTAAATCTCTTTTCCCCTTCCACCTTACTAAATTTGCTAACTTCCTATAATCCACAGAACCACCCCACTCACTCACTCTGGGTTAAACGGCATCGAATTGTCTCTCTACACTTTCTCTAAACTGCTGTCCTTGTAATTTTTACTACTGCACTATTTTTACACATTTTATAACTACAAAATATTGTTAAAATAGGCATCAGTATCGGATTTATCCTTCTTGTGGCTCTAGGGTAAAATAAAACACTTTAAGACACTAAACTGAGGGACCGCTAGAATAATTTTGTTTTTGTTTTTAGGACCCAATTTTTGCATCTCGTTTAACTCGTTACCGAATTTTGTTTCTAGCAATTAAACCATAAATCCATAAAAGTTTGTTACTGTATTTACAAGTGACTAATTAGGGCTTTAAAAGATTTTATTCTCCGGTAGCTAAATTAGCTTTTTACAACACAAGAGTTTTGTTTATAATGACAAATAAAATGTTTGTATAAATACCAAATTAGGTGCTAAGGCAAAATCGGCTTATTATAATTGTCACCGTTTTCTTACAAGGTTTTTAGGTTGCCGCGTATACTGCAGAACAGCGTCGTTTACCAAGTAAAAATAGGACACTAAAAAGCCTTGTAAATAAAAAACAGTATCACCGTATGCTATTCCAAAGTTATAATTGCGCGTTAAATTCCATTTTTATTATTATTTTGACTTTTTCCCCCTATGCTGGACTTGCGACAGACAATGGACCTCATTTTTTGTCGATTTCTCAGTAAAGATAATTTCTTTCTCGTTAAATTTGTAGTTTTCAAAGTCCAAAACATATCAGTAAGTAATTCACGGTTGAGTGCAGAAAAGTCAGAGTTTGAAGAGAAATGACGTTTGTGCTCCCCACTGACTATGACAGAGACCAAAACTTCAAAGATGGACACTGCATTGAAGTTGATGAGACAAGTTGCTAGGACATATTATATCGAGAGCTAAGAGATATGGGGTGGGAAATTGTAGGCCAAACGCATCCATCAACTTCAACTACATCTAATATTTCATAGAGGGAATAAGACAACGGGGATTTAGGGCTTCTTCGCACAAGAAACAACAGATAGCGAAGAAGACTCTTTTGTTTTCTTTGCTTGTATTTTCCATTAATCTTCCGCATAACTTATAAACCTTCTAACTAAAATTTTCTGATATTTTTCTCTCTCCCTTTCGAATAGAGCCACAAAAAATAAAATATATATCCATAATAATTGTAAGAATTCACATACCGATTGAATTTCCCTTCAGCAATGTCTTCTTCACTTGTAGAGAGTCACACACAACAACAACAACAAAAAAAGACGTTCACAAGGTCAAAAGCCCAACAGTCAATTTCGTCACAGACATAAACAAGTGAAATTGATAAGGGCCTCAATTGTTTCAGTAAAAAAAAGTCAACACACAAAAAAAAATCAAAAAAATGTCCTTCACACTTTCTAATAATAAAACCAGGTGGTTGTCAAGCAATAGTTTTTCGTCCGTGTAACGTTACTGTCAGTTTGCTAATTTTGCCCAAGTAATATATTCTTGACTTTTATCATTTTTTTGCTCGTTTTCTTTTTGCAAAGGTTTAGTGCATTTTCTTATTAAATTTTTGTGGCAGCATTGACCATTGCTTCAGACGCCCCTGAAGAACCCATCAAGTATGGAGCGGCGTCTCCCTAGTTGACAACCACTAATATAACTTCTCATTCAACCTTCACTTTCAATTTGAAAAGATTTCTTTCTTAGAAAGTTACAACCGACGCTTCTAATGCAATAATTTAGTTAAGGAAATTGCTTCCTATAAAACTACTACAGTACTATTGCAACGACAAAACTTAACCTCCCAGGTTCCCACCCTATAAAAAATAGGGTCCTAAAAAGTTTTAAAACACCAGACCACACAATATATTCGTTGAGGAGGGTAAATTTAAAAGGTTTCCATGTCACAAATGTTAACTTTCATTATCGGAAATAATAAAAATAAATGTCGGCCGGTAACAACGTTTGAAGAAAAAAAAAACAAAATAACTGCATAAAAATTCAAAATGAAAAACAAAGCAAAACGCAGGTGCAATGTTTTAAAAAAAATTTGTTTGTCATCCAATCAGACTGATAATGGTTTCGAAAGGGACGTGTGCGTGGAAGGTAATTGTACGTGTAAATTACAAAATGGCCCTTTCGCATTTGTAAGAGTGTTAATGACGAAGTAAAAGTTTTTTTTTTACAACATCCCATCCATTTCCGATTGTAAATGGTAAACGAGACCACCACTAAAGAAATCATCATCTAAGGATTAATTAAGCGGGCCAATCGGTTGAAACGATGCCTAAATTAAGTCTTTACCTTCAAGAAATCGTTTAGGGACTTTTTTTTTCTTCGTATAATATAAAAAAAAGTTATTTGTTACTATAGTATTCTAAATTAGGACGTATACTTTTCATCCCATTAGTGCTGCATGCACTACCAGCACATAAATTATTTTCGACAAACACAGCAAACGAGAGGAAATGATTTGCAACTTTTTTTCCTATACAAAACTGTCTCAGGTACAGCAGTTTTTTAAACAAAAAAAAAAGAATCTTATGAAAAGTATGTACTCACATTTTCTCCCTCTTAATAATTTCTTAAGCTCGTTTTTTTCAAGCTTTAACAAAAATAATGATTGATCGAGAGCAAAATAGACTCAAATGAAGAAGCAATGTCATCAGCCCACTGAACCACTAACTTTAAAGCTTAATTAGAAATCTAGGCACTCACTTCTCCAACACCTTATTTTTTTACCACATCACTTTTTACCACTACATTAACTTTCCACTCTCTTCACACTATTCAGTATTTACGAAGATACTCCAATTACATAAATAAAATTGGTTATGCAAATAAAATACTGTAGTTTCTCAGGCAATAATGATTATTAAAGCTACAATAGTAGCCTTTATAAGCATCTGAGAGTTACATGAATAAATTAAATTTGACATGTTAAACAAATTTTGCTCCTTTGAAGTTGTAAGCTTCTCTAGCTCAAAATTCAAGATGATCGGATATCCCAAAGAGCCGCAACATCACAATTGAGAACCACTGTTTAATACAATCAAAATTATGAAAAGTATCAATAATGGCAGGTCAACAAAAGCATTATCCGATGGAAAAAAAACTTAGTTGTAAACAGAATAAAAGAAAACAAAACCCTTTTTTTGTTAAAAAGCGCTAAGTTTGTTAGAAACCAAACAAACAAGACACAAACAATGTTATAGTGCTTTCAAACCCTTCTCATTTATAAAATATTTGTTTGCAAAAGAAAAACAAAAACCCAAAAAAATAATAAATAACAAACAAAACAAAATGATTGTTTGCAATGCCGACACTTCCGATCTAAATAAATAAATTAAGCAATGAATATACAGTATAAATTACTTCAAATAAAACAAAACCATAATAATGAAAACAAACTGAATGCTAGTACAGTAATTTTATGTACATGTCATTTAAAAATTGTGAGTAATTAATTTGGTAATTACTTTCCATCTGCTATACCGTTCTGTGTTTCAATTACAAAATTGCATTGTAAAAAAAATCCCAGGAATAATAAAATAACACAAAAGTTAGACAATGATTGATAGTTTAACTTTACTAATGACATTTAAACCAGACAGGATTCTAAAATGAATGGTAAAAATTCCTCTTTTTTTTTTTGCTTCCTATTTCTTTTCTTTTTTACAGGTGAATTGATCGATTATGGTTTATGGGCGTTGAGAAAGTTTGAATATTGTCACTGCATGTCATCCTTCAAACAATTTCAAACTCCACCCAGTACCCATCAAACAATATACAAACTTCATGAATTACTAAAGAATACTACAACAATGAAATCACCATTTGCTTAAAAGTCAGAACCAGCAAAAAGATTTTTAAATTTTTTTGTGGTTTAAAGTCAATTTTCGTTTTCAGAGTCATTTTTTGTGTGACTAACTTCACATTAGAAATCTGCTGTTATTCTTATCTGCTAAGTATTTAATTGCACAGCAGTACCCCAAATATTTTTCCAAAACTAAAATCTTAAATTTAGCTCTGCATTTTCCGATTAAGTGGCATTACAGCGTAATAAGAGTTTTGATCTCCAGTAACAGCGTAATTGTTTAATAGAATTGTGTGTTTTTCTTTCTTTTAACATTTGTTGTGCATTTTTTGTTGTTTTTTGTTGCTGTATGTTGTGTTCCGTGTGTGTGTTGTGTTTATTGTTAACTCATAGAGTTTTAGAGAAGCTTCTTTGGTGGTCGCTGTGCATGATGGGAGACAGCAGCCTGCTCAATTGCCATTGGTTGGACGTCGCTGTGAATGTGTGTTTATGTCGCTGGATGTCATAGGCAGGGAGTCAAGGGGATGGGATGGATGGTTAAGATACTTAGAGATAAAATAAAGAAATGAAAGTTAACGTAATGAAGAAGATGATATGCTGGGGGAAGAAAGACGTGATCGACTCTACATTTTTTTTTCTTCTTCTTTTAAATTATAAATTTTATTGCATTTTAAAAACAATGTTGTCTCTCTCATTAAAACTAATGTAAAGTACTTTAAGATCATTTATTTTCTCAAAAGAAGTTTTTTTTTTACATCACTTAACTTTTTTATTTTTTTTTATTATAAAAAAATGTTTTATTTTTTGTGAGCACAGCTTATTATACAATAAAGAAAGAAGGTTACTGCTACTGGATTTTTTATTATTAAATTACTAAAATTCTTAAATTGCTTAACCATTTAAAGGTTCGTTTAATTTATTTTTTTTTAGAATTTTCATTTGTTTCAGACATGATGACGTCATTAATGCAAAAGGCTATAGCCATACAAAGTTAAAGAGTTGTTCAATCATTTTACTTAAGTTGCAAGTACATTACTACTGTACTTGTATTTGTATAGTGGGCTAAAGTTGCCTGATAGAAGCTGAAGAAAATATGATACTGACTTGAGATGGACTTTTAGTAATATTAAGTAATATAGGTTTCTAATAGTTATGCGTGGGCTTTTCTTGTCTGAATTTAAGTTAGTAGCCTCCAAAACCATCTTATTTTGCATGTGGTATCTAATTGACTTCTGACATGACCTAAATTAGTCCACTTGTTGCAAATTATTAAATTACGGTTATTTAATTTCTACTGACGCCTATTTATTGTTTTTAATTAAACTGCTTCCACAATGTTAAAAACAATTTCACAGTTGCAAATTGAACGAGACCATTCCTCGTGGCTTCATTGCTTAATATGAAGTAGCCCTGGCAGACAATAACTGACATACTGAAGTAGCCATTTTCTTAGTGCATGCATTTCTATCTAGTTTTCTTCTCTACACTTTACACAAGCAATGTGTTTAAAAAAGCTAATTTATCACAATTGCAGCTGAAACTGATAACTACCAACTTTTGAGTTTGACCAAAAATTTCGCTCGCAAAAGCATTTAAATAATCAAACAACATAAAAAGAAAGTAAAGAACAGAGAAAAGGAGGTGAGTGAATGAGTGGTTTTGTGGGTGGGGGATATGGTTGGGGGCGTAAAGGAAATAAAAAATTGCCAGTGTTAACTACGCTTTTAAATAAAAAAGAAAGAAAACATTGTAAAAATAAAGAAGATCGATTTGCATGCAACATTTTTCAGGGAGTCTGAATTACACAGTCATTGTGATATGTGTAGAGAGATAAGGCCAATAAACGACATCACTGACAGTGGCTATTGAAATTGGAAGAGAAAGCTTTTATTCGAGAAAAAGAAAAGATCTTTTTTTGCTATTCATTATATCAACTTCAACCACTCCAAAGTCTAAAACATTACTCTGACTTCTTCCTTTCTCTCTTTTCTTGTACATTTTTCTTAACGCAAATAAAAAAAAATCTTTTTAGTAAATTTTTTTTATGGTAGGATTAAGAATAGACGAGTTGTTTCTCGTTTTGTAACACATGAAACAGAGCGCCCTCATCACCTTTGACCTCACAAGTAAAAGCAAAAATGCCTTAAGTTCTTAACCATCACAGCCATTAACATACATGAACTTGTTAGAATTCGATACTACCAACCTATGACCCGCGAACCAAATAAACCACCCACATCACTGGATTACAAATTAACAATTAAAACAATTAATTTAAAATCACATCAATGTCACAAAATTCGTTAGCATTTCACTAATTTTTTTTTTCTATTTTAAAAGAAAATCGAGTGTCATTAGTTCAAACTTTGATGGGTTAGGTACAAAATGGACTTGGCTAACCATAATATTATTCAATTCTGTGTAACTTAGATCCACAGTTCAAAAAAGTTAGGAGAGACTCCCTTATTCTATAGCAATTTCAAACGATGAAAAAGAAAGGATATCCGATTACAAAGTTGCTAGGGTGGTGCAAAAAGCAAAAAAATAATCAACAATAATTTGAAAGTGAGAAATGTATGATGTCAGCTGTGGTGTGTTAGTGGGGTGAACATTAACCATCACTAGACGCCATTCACCACAACAGCCACTAAATAGAAATATTGCCATCGCAAAAGAAAATGAACAAAATCGGTCATCGAACTCTTTCTAATATTCTCTCTCGTGGCCATCTTCCATTTGTATAGAGGGTTTCTGGAAGATAACCGTTGGTTTGAATTTACAGACTCTAACCCGAAGCAGAAAATTAACAAAAACATCGGTTTAAAAATAATTGAAGACGTCAATGGCGGGGTTGCCAAGCAGCAAACTCATTTGACAGGGATATGTTTACAGGTTACACAATTAAGTATATTTAAGATAAATTACCGCAAAAATGTAGTATATGGCGTAGATTTTTAATGCGGATCTCAAATTTGGATATTTTCCAAAATTAGCAGTGCCGTTGTTGTGTGATTAGTTCTCAAACGACTTCCAAGATCTTCTATTTTCCCCTCCCATCTCCCCCGTTGTTATTTTCACTAGTGAAACTGTAAAAATCGGTTGTGAACCGTTAATAACGTTATAAAAACTTCGATCCTCCCATAGACATATGACACGTAAATTCAATAACACGCGTGTCGTGTTTCAATTCCACATACTGTACTATACACTCATACAAAGTTATCTCAAAAGTTAAAGACAAATATACACGCCAACATCAATGAAGAGATTTATATTCAATAACGACACTGGGAAAAGTTTTTTTTATATCTCAATAGTCAAAAGGCTATGAAAAAAAAAAATGGCAAAAAGAATAACAATCCGATAAGAATACTGCTGCCGCCTTGGCTTACATTTTAAAATGGCTAATCCATAAGAAGCGAGAAAATCTAAAATAACAATAAGTTCACAGAGCCTCTTATAAATCCCACTCACACACAGTAATCGCTTTCGGATTAGCCCTGTGACTGATAATTACAGTTGGATGGACATATAACACAGACGCAATTGTCCCTTCTTCACATCGTCCACTCAGCCAATATTACCATTCAACTTGCCAACCACAAAATCTTTATTATTATTTTTTACTGGTCAATTCGTGGAAAAACAGTTGATCATTCCCACTACTTCTCTTATCTTTTCGGACAATAAATTAATATACAGTACATATCGCAAAATCGACCGTGTTAAAAGCTGGACTAAAATGGGTGGCAGGCAGATTTACCCTGCAAAAAAAATGGCGAAATAAAGCTAAGTCGGTTTAAGAAGATTTTAAAGCTGTTGTTGCCAATTGTAATTTAATACTGAGAGGGCGCTATTTTTTTTCTTTTCTGCTATTTAATGCCTTGGGCGGCCATATTTCAAACTCCGAACCACAACCTTCTGTTTTCTTTTCACAACATGCGATACACACACATTCATAGTCTTTATACAGTATATCTATATATATTGTAAATCGACCGCAAAACTCGGCTTCAATTCGACCGCAGAGGATTTTGTTTTTGAAGTGCAAGAGACTAGGTGAAGGGGGTGGGGGTGGATGAGAATGGGGGGAGAGGAGTAGGAGAAAAGATTTTAGGTTAAGTTAAATCTGATCACAGTTGAGTAGTAGAGCAATATGTCGATAGATATACATTTACATCAATGTCCAAAATTCTATATTCACACGACAACGTCACTTTCCACTTGATCGAATGTCAATGACGTATATTGTTAGCCATGAAACGTCTGCTACACACGCTTACTGCAAATGAGCCGACACCTAGTACGAAAATAAAGACCATAAATTGTTACAACAGTCAAGTCGTGCTCTGTGTACCAAACAAATGTCATCCGATATCATGGTATGTATCATCAGTGCGCTGTGATTGAACACCAAAATCGTCAAATGTACCATAACATTTTCTAAACCAACTACACATTAGTACAAAGTCAAACATCCAGAACAAGCAAAATAATTCCTAATTTTGCTGTCAAAAACAACTAATCCCGGATTCATGAGGACTGATTAAAAACTGTTGTATCTACTATTGGTGTTACTATAAAGTTACATAACTTAAGTAATTAACTAGTCCAATGTTTCAGTCATATATATCAACTAATGAACACTGTTAAACAGAATCATAAATTGTAATTGCATGTAAAAGGCGTTAAAAAAGCAATATAATGATTGTAACTAAGCTCAATTATAACTTGTCATTCTCTCAACTAATTTTTTAGGTCATATGACCTTAATATACACTGTACAGGGAGACAGGAACAAAAGGAATGCGGCTGTATACGTGGTAGTGGATATATCATCTTGATGACGGCTTAACTAATGACACTAGACTGATGACCTGTAAACTTCCTCCAACTTCTCCTGCTACTCAAAAATTTCTTTTTTACTTTCTAAAAAACAAAACACTGCATATGCTAATCAAGCTAACATCATCATCTTTATATTCTTTATCCCAACTGCCACCCTATAGTGACGTTTCACGGGCATTAGTGGCTTCATGGCTTGGCTTGTGTATATCATCTCTCCTTTCTCTTGTGTTCAAATGACATATCAATAAAACGTTAGTGAAGAAGCCACAGAAAAGAATTAGCGGTTTTTATTCCATAGAGAATTTATCAAAAGCAATTGGCCCCATTTTGCTTGACAAAAGAAACGTTACTGTAAGAGAACCGCTAAAAAGTCCAACACCTGTCTCCTGTTACTCAATCAAAAACGCTCTCTCCACCCACTGAAAAAACAATTTAGTAACCGCAATTAACCTATGACAAAAATTGCTAGGTTAATTATTAATCCCCCAAACCGCCACAACACTCGTACCGTACGTAACTCTCTAACTCAAAGGCAATATTTCTTTCGGTCAATCCATGGCACGAACAATACACCAAACTGGCAAAGCAATGTGGTCATTCCATCATCACATGACTTTATGATATCATTGTATACATCTGTAACTTCAGTTTAAAAGAGAAATAGGAAACATTTTCTCCCCGAATAAACTCCCACTTTCTCACTCTCAACCTCCCCTTTTACACAGTGAAAAAGAAAGAAACTAACTAACATCATCTATCAACGTCATATGCTGACATCGATGGCGTTGATGACTTCAACAACGCGTCTGGCGGCTGTGAGGTCATTCTTTTCACAGATTTGTTTTTATGATATTTTACCCTCGCAATATCAAACTGACCACACTGACTGTACACACTACACACGAGGAAGAGCTTAACAGTATCACATGGAATAGCCCCACGGGAGAGGCAGATGTGTGGCCACGAATCATTATCATTTACACCAGCAGATTATCATAACTAGGTCACATACCACGGTTTTGGTTTTACAAAAATAAACACATTTTTTACAACCACAGTATCTCAAAAATATCAGTCAAATTCCCTTCCAGAGTAAAACTATATACCGTAGAGTACAGTGTACACGTCTTCAGTCATGTTTTTGTTTTGATTGCTTCACTGATAATGTCATTACCGTTCAGTGAGCTAGGAGTGTATTGACCATCTTTTCTGACCTCTGACACAAGAATTTCCAAATTGTATTTCTGCTGTCATGTTGCTAAATGATCCTTAACATATATTTCTCTCTCCCCACTCATAAACAACCTCCTCTTCTAATCCTCTATTCAAAATAGCTAAGTTATGTTGTCATTAAAATTTATTTCAATAACATTCAATTAGCTTTCATTACGACCACCACCAGATGGCGCATGTACGGGATTTTAAGATAGTAACAACCAATGATACATTTCAATTTTATATTTTCTAAGAAGGAAACTAACTGCCATTCCATCAACAGAGTTTTACAACTCTCAACTTTGCCATTATTGAAATTTCGACGATGTAACTCCGCATTGCGATTTTCTCCCATTAATTTTTTCCCCAGAGTTATTTTGTTTGTGTAACTCAGTTGTTTCACGTAACTGCTGTTATACAATGATAATCTTACTTTTTTTTACACAATGTTTCACAAACGATTGAGCACCACATTTTATATTACTTTCACTAAAACCTTGTACAAACATCATCTCTACAGTAGTTTATTTATTTGGTCAAATCACTAAAATGTCAATTGCTTGTCTGTCTACCGTCATTATTACAAGTACAGTATGCATTTTAACCCATTTTTACACTAACTTAGCGCATTTTTAGTTTACTATTTTAGTAAATGTAATGTATCGCCGTTAGCAAGTCGTTGTCATAGTAAATTAAAAAAAAATGTTGCAGCAAAAAGCACAGTGGCTGATGGAGTGATGGTCACCCTATGACTTCATCGAAGTTGCAAATCCTTTTGTTCATAAGAAAATCCACGGGTGTTGTATTGGTACTCGAAATAAAAGCGACAATGTGTTTAGTATTTGTTTTATAACCTTCATCGATGTCGTCAGCAAAGACATCTTTCAGGCAAACATACATGTACACAAGCCATAAAAATGCTCATCGTCAGCCATATTGAATCCATCAAGCATCCATGTTTACTCATAAACGCCAGTGGTCGAAAAAGTCTTCAAAGAAAAGAGAGAGAGAGAGAGATGAGTGCAGTTGTTGTTTGATGGCTGTTTGGGAAGTGACGAAAGCCAGACGCGCATGTCAAATAGAAATAACATAAAGCTTTGAAAAGGACCCGAAGCAGATGAGTATATAAAAAGCCATACGGCGCACTCTCAAACGAAACTATTTACATCTTTTTGCAAAAAGCATTTTGTTGACAAGTTACTACGGTGAAGCAGCGAATATACTGCAATAATAATAATAAAAAAAAGACAGCCAAAAACTACAGAAAAGAAAACACTTAGTAGTCTTCACTCTTCAAAAGCCATAAGGAACTTCGCCATATTCATATTAAAATAAACGCAGCGTAAAACAAGCAATGAGACACCAAGTCATATTCTGCAGCAGCAATCAAACCAATTTAAACCGAGTCACCCGTTTTTTATTACTAAACTTGCATTTAATAAAGAAATAACTGCGTCTTTCCTCAATGAAATTACACTACATGATTATATAAATCAAGTCAAACTAAAAAAATCCCACGATTGCAAAAAGTTAAGTCAAATTTTGTGCTGTCTGTCCAAATTAAATATTTTATTTTAAAGTCAAAACCAAAAAAAAAAAAAAAAAACAAGAAAAGAGAAAACCCCTCCTTTATTACTTGCTTTTTTTATTTTTTTCATCAAAATCTCGCTATGTAAGCAAACACTAAATTGAGCTAGGGTAGAAAACATAAACAAGGATTGAATATCCATGTTAAAGTGAGGCATCTTAAAAGACATACAAGTAATGGCAAAAATAGTTTATATAATGTTTATAGATGCGGTTATTCGGTAAAGTAAAAGCAACTGCGCTACCGTCATCATATAGTATTTTTTTATTATTATTACACATTTTTTTTTATCATAAACTTAAAGTAAACACAAATCTAAACAATGTTTTCTATATAGGAATTTTGTAATGGCGGTCAACAAACCACTCCAGATATCAATCAAGCTTTTTCTCTCAAGTAAGCACCCACAAAAAATGCGCAAATTTCTGTTTAAAGATTTTTAATACACACACGATAAAATATAAACCAGTTTCTATACATCGAAATCCATTTAACCTTTTTATTTATCTCTTCCCTGTGAAACCTAAAATAACACTGGCTTACATTGCACGCGTATATTTCCAGATGCTAAAAAAACGCCCATAGCAAATTTTTAGAATAATAAAAAAATTAAAAGTGGATTTCACTATATAATTAAACCGCTTTTTCTCCTTTAATAAATTACTTTTTGATAAGTATTTGATAAATAATGATTTTTTAAAAAAATTAATCAACACGGTTTTGAATAGCATCCAAACACAAAAGCAGTTTATAGGTAATTAAAACGGCATTTATTATACTTGAAATTTATTTTATAGATTTTTTGTTTTCTTATGTTGTAAGGAGTTGAATAAATGACCGTGTATAGTTATGTAGAAATTTCTTTTCGGCGGCATTTTTTGATGTAGAGGTCATAGGGAGCGTTGATGAGGCGTAAATCCAGCGTCATTTAAAATTTCATCATTTTTGATGTCTAGTTTTCATGCCATAAAAATATAGACAAGCTAAAAAGTTGGACATTTCGACCATAGAACTACCTCCCTTTACCCACTTTTTTATTTTCCACAAATTTGAAAATTTTCCCACTCCTCTCTGTCCACATATACGGTAACTTAAAACAAAAAAAAAGTGGAAGTTTCATGTCCATTTATTTCAAGTTTACGTGTAAACTGTGGTCGTTAACTGCCACTAACATTACTTTGGCTAGCAAGTATAAAAACCGGATGACATTTTTTTTCAATTTTGGCTAGTAATATTACCATAATATATTTGGGCGGAAAATTTATTGACGAGGAAGTCACCACCAGACGACGTTATACCAATTTTATTTACGATACACAGGTTTGAAAAAGAAATTCCAGTTATTTTTACAACACGGAAGCGGCAAAGCCATAAGTATGCAATGCATTCTTATAACATGGCGCTCCATAGACAACACCACTACATTTAATTTTATTACATTTACGTTGCTTAGCATATGTAAAAAGCCAGTCAAATTAGTTTCTAGCCTTTTAGACCACATACGAATATGGTCAGATAGGAGAGCTTTTAAGATAACTTAGTATTTAGTAGGTGGGGCCATATGCCAACTAAAATCATGCATGGGGTCAAAATAATGCATGTTTGAAGCCATAGGGGGCACTTGTAGACATTACCACTAACGATGACGCATTCAAATGCATCTTCAAGCCCTCCCTCAACCTTTATGGTGACTCTTATCATAACAAAACATCTTGTAAGTAGAACCTGCTGTAATCAAAATTCAATTTTTTAAGGTATTACACTTGACTTTTGCTGTTCCAAGTTGTACCACACGCCAACAACACATTGCTAACAGAGAACCCCTTCTTCCCCCTCCCCTTTACACCCCCTTACAATTTAAAACAGCCACAACACAGTCTGTAATAAACATAACTACATCAAATATTTTCACTAATTAAACCCCACCAAAAAGGGCCGCTTGCTAAGCATTGCAAACCAAAATGCGTTATTTGTAAAAAGTTAATTATTAAGTGCAGCATGAAACGCTAAATGACCACCACATGCGGCCAGCGAACAAATTCAAGCAATCAAGGTAAATGGCAAAAGTCATAGTAATGGACAGAGGTCAAAGAAAAAAAAAATGAAAAAGAGAAAAATTAAGTGGGTGGGCTCAAAAGTATAAATTACACCTGCTACTACAATTTGATAATTGGACCACACAGGATGCCCTTTTACTAGCGGTAGTTTTTTTTCAGTTCCTCTTGGGTTGCCCACTAATCTATCATCATGAATGAACAAATTACAGAAATCACGTTGAAAATGACTAAACAGGACGTTCAGAAGTTTATAATTTTGAACACACACACCCTCAATGACCATCAGAGAAACAGTAGACTGTAGAGGACCTATAATGAAATTAAGCCTAATTCCTCTTTCCCCACCCCCTCCACTTCTCCTCTCCTATCTTCCAAACATTACACACAAAGTTATTGAGAGAGGAGATGATCTTCCTATTATAAATTATAACAATTTAAAAAAAAAGTGAGAAAGAGAAACTGAAAGCTTTCATAAACTAAAGCAAGCGGTCTTTTTCATTGAAATTTATATGTTCCCTATTAAAATCAAAAGTGGATCAACAACCCAGGACATATGGGCTTCGTGTAGTGAGAAGATTGTCCACCGATAACCATAGTGATGACATGTGGTTATGTACACGCGCTTCTTATCCCTATGTCTCTTGTTCCCCAAGCTCATCTCATCACTCCCCCCTTCCCTTTCCTTTATACCTCCCATTCATCTGCCCTAACCCAAAAGGATTTAACCCTTGCAAAACAACATATGCACACGCGCACATTATCAAATCAAAATTACAACATTTTTTTTCTTAGCTTAACAACAATTTGCTATATTTACTTTAGTATGGTATACTGTAAAACAGTGACAGATGGGAGCCATTAAATTAAGTTAAAAGCAATAACAGCTCCATTTAGGGGGAAAAGGTTCAAGTAATATTGCCTATTCTCACTTTTACACAAAACATTAACAAGTCCCTAATTTTCAATATAACATACGGCTAATTAAATTTAATTAAATTCTAACTTTTAAAGAGCTCTGGTTTTTTTATATAGTGAGAGTTACTAAAGAAATAATTTAGTCTGAACTTTAAACGTGCCACAGAGAGACCAGACAGTGACATCACAACATAGACTTAAAATTCAACTAGAATATCGACCAAAATGTACTTCAATTTTTTCAAAAACGCTTGTGGCTAATTTTTTTCTCTAAAAGGCAAAGGCTATTATTTCATATCAAAGTAACTGGCCCAAATACTAGTCAACAATGCAGTTGTTCCTTTATGAAATTATCCATAAAATCACCAGCAGGCATTTAAACATAAAAAGCGTACCAAATCATTTTGTAATTCTTCAATATGATTTACAGTCAAAACATTAAAAAAAATGTGTTCGTTTTAGTTTTGAAAAAAAAAAAAAGTCGCGTGTCCATGACATACGCTTCATTTTGTTTCACTCTTTTGACTGCAAATATTATTTTAAATTGACAATTGAAATTTTCAATTCTTATTCAGTTATTCCCCAAAATACCCCCAAGACATCTAAAAATCTCTCTCCTACTAGTAAATTTTATTTTTCCTTTTTGTAATTTTAAATTTAGTCCCAACCAAACCAACAAACACAAAGTAAGAGCTAAATTCGGGGATTATCTAATAGGGAAAAATCAGCAACACGTGTTATCAAGTATTCACTCTGCAGTCGGTCCCAACGGCCAAACAATGGGAACGACAATAGGGCTGCTTACCCACTGTATCCCCTTTAGTCATTGCCAATATGAAATGAATGAGGGGAGGGATAGATATATTTCCACCGACTAAAAAGACCATATCAAGTGAGATGGGTGGGGAGAATTTTTTATATTCAATTTTTAGCGGGAAATGAGTCGAATGAACTATCTTTATTCACATTTTACATGGCATAAAAAACAGATATTTTTTATCCCTCCCTCCCTTGTATTTCGGAAGTTGCATGGAAAGTCGATATTAGTTTCGCTATTTTGAATTTTCCAATGGTAATTTAGACGCTGACACCATGCACACAACAAATACACTTCTGCTACTCTTTGTTGCATCAGTACAAAAAACGGAAATGGGCCTCAACTTTGCATTATTTAGCCTATAACCAAACAACCCCCAATCATCAAAAAATATCCCCCAAAACACCCTTACAACGGCATTCGATAAAACTGAGTGTTTTGCACAATACTAGTGTCAAATTTACACTTTATATGTGACAGAACTTGACTTCAAAGTCCAAAGTTAAACTTGTAACACGTAAAAATGGCATTTTTCATTAATAAAATTGTTTCAGCAGTGCTAATTTTGATCTTTGTAAATCTGAATTGGTCCCCAAGTCGCAGCTTATTGAGCCAATAATAATCGATACATAGAAATAAGCAAAATCTTCTGCAGAATCACATACAGTATAATAAATGCAATATCAGAATAATATCTTATTCTCGTATAACCTTTCATCTTGTTTCATGTTCCTAAACGATTCAAAGTGTCATTTCTCTTTACATCTCCTACTATAATATGCGAATACTTTTTATATCAGAGTCATAAATCCCTTCAATAAAAAAGTTCGGAAATTTTATTCATTTTTAGCTTTGCAAAATGAAACAATTTTCGTGTGATCGGTGGTTTATAAGTGATGTGACTTGCTTCCAAATCCATTACTTTTTTTTTGGGGTATAATAGCGTACTCAAGTAGTTTATTGAATTTTACTGCTGTTTCAGAACACAATTACAAGTCAAAAAATAAAGCACGGCCATCAATTTCCAAACAAAACGTTAGTAACTTAGAATGATGTTGTAATGATGAATGATGATCCACAACCGCTCCTTTCTTCCAAACAGAAAAAAAAATATATAGATTTTGTCTATTAAAATAACATCTAAATTCACAGACTTAGTTTAATGACAACATGTCGCGACTCCAACGGTATAAAACCGGAGTATTTTGTTTACTTTTACGACATGTCGAAAATCATTGCTATATTTTACGTTTTTTGTATTGCCATGCCATGTTGTACCCCCCGCCCAATCTCTAGTATAAGAGCGACAATAAAACTTAATATAAACAAGATCATTTTTTATTGTTTAACTTTTTGGACTGTCCTATTCCCTTATCCTTCCATAATAATATTTATCCCATTCTTTTTTCATATCCAACTGCAAAATAGCAGCTCAGCATGCATTCCTCAAATAAGATAGAGATGCTATGAAGTAAACGAAAAATTCTGCCATTTTTCGTTGGTATTTCACAGTGAGAATCATCCATAGTTATTGTTTCTAAGAAAAGGAATTTTTATAACTTTTGAATACACAAAAAAAAAAAAAAAAAAATACCACGCAACTCCTATCCGTGACATCCTACTCATATTTACATTTCCATAAAATTTAAATGTAAAAATAATAAAAATGAAAATGATGATGATAAAAAATACATTTCTTCACATATTCATACTATGTATATAAAATAAAACGAGGAAACACTACATCAGCATCTCATTCAGTCAGAACCATTAAATTTGCATGCACTAAAATATATTTAATCATCTCTACATTAAAAAGCATAAAAGTTAAATTTCTAAAGTAATAATTTCCATCATTTCTAAATGAAATAATGTGAAGACCCCCGATGCAATCAACTGAACTAATTAAATTATAAAGCAAACTTTTGACTTTCTTTTTACATTTTGACTTAAGTTATGACCTCAATAATTTCGCACTAAAAATAAAAAAATCTTCTCATATTTCACATTAAATACATAAAACATCGTATAACGAGTGCTATTATTCCATTAGACAGGCTATAGCCAAATTATAAGTATAATAACTAGAAATAAATTATTTAGTGATTCAAAATTAAAAGGATTTGTCCTTAAATTTTAATGTCTTGAAGTCAGCGAGTAATATAAACGATGGTCTCGAGAAGAATATTTCGTTACCCGGTCCATTAAACATAAAAAAAAGAACATAATAATGTGCAGAAAACATGAGACTGTCCAGCAACAATTGCAGCACCCCTCACAGTTCCATCTCCATAATTAACCATTTATAATAAAGTCACAAAAGAGACAAAGATAGCAGCTGCCAAATTATAAATGATACTGTTATTCAGTAATCCCTCAGTACCAAACAAACCAGCACTAGTTTTGATAGTGACGATGAAATAACAGCATGAAATCCATAGTCCCCCTGCACGTGTTTACAGTATGAGATAGAAGGGGGGACGACGTGTTTAAAAATATTTTTCTTTGAGTAAAATAAAATATTCAATAGCTGCATGTTGGGAATCTGAGTACCAAGGGTCCATTATGTTTTGTGTCCATGAATACACACAATTCCCTCCTACTCCTCCTTGACAACCTGCTGAGCAATGAGAACAAAAGAACTTTCTGTGGCATTGTTGCTCTTCTCATACACATTTGGGAACTTACACTTTGCACCCCTTGTTACAGTATGTCTCAGGACTAGCCGCCGCTCATCCTTCCATCATTCTTGGCATCCACCCACCCCTTACGCCTTACTTAATCCAATTTATATTTAAAAGTTCTTTTTACAATTACACTTTCCCAGGTTGGACCACAGAGCTGTTACCATTATTGAAATTGGTCCACTGATTATAATAGGATCAGAAAGAGAGAAAGGGGAATTTTTAATCATAATTTTCTCAATAACAGCAGTGCTATTAAAATTACAACAATTTCCCATTTCAAATATTAATGCATTAATATTTAACATATTCCAAAATTAAATTGTCGTTTACATTAACAGCCAACGTGTTTTTCATTTTTATAATGTTTTGTTTATGTCGTTGTGGTTGCAAAACTAGCGAGCAGCTGTTTAAATGGGACAATAGAAAATGGTCCCTTACAACATCAGCAGCAGAAACAGCAGCCCATTTCTACCTTTGCAATAAACTATTAAGTGGCTCCCTCTACACATTCCAACCTCAGTTGTAAGCGTTGTTACAACCCCTTAATTACCACCCTTTACAGTCTCAGCCAACGACGTTTAACAAAGGATCGATTAACAATTAGTGGCAAAGCTGGGTTCAAACTTGGCACAGCAGCAGCAGCCGAACAACAACAACCTATGTACTACAGTTTTCTAGAAAAGTATAGAGAGAAAAAGCGTCTGCTTTATACACATACATGTACACACACCCCTCACCCCTTCTAATTAGAAGATTTAATGAAGCGAGCTGTTGTCTCCTTCGTTTCTCATCTTTTAAGCTCAATCAACAACGTAAACAAATAACGATAGTCGTCGAATCGATTCCTTTTAATCGATGAATTTAACCTCGACGACCCTCCAAATATCCTCTGAACTCGCCAAACATCTGCTTTATTAAACAATGTTATTGCTTAGAGTTATAAATGTTGATAATGAGCAAGTTCAGATAGTTTGAAAAGAAAAACACGCCCATTTACACATGTCACGTGATCCAACAACAAGGCGCTCAATATTATCGCAATAGACGCCAATTATACGGGAAAAAGAAACCAAATACACCAACCACAACATGAACTAAAATTATCGAAGTCACTTGAAATTTAAAACTTTTTCTTTTAAAAAAAGAAGAAAAAACCTAGTGTAAGCAATATTAAATTAGAAAAAAAAATTCAAACTTCCTCTACCCCGTCCCTTAACTTCAAACTTTAAGCAAAAAGAACTCATCTCATCTTTTGCTAACTCCATCAATCACAAGATTACATTATACATAAAAAAATCTAGATTACCGTAAATATAACGTATGAACCTAAACTAAATGCTCAGCAAGTATAATAATAAGAAAAATGGAAAGTGGGCGGAGTTGGAGCAACACTTCTTCCACTCACAATACAAAGATGAAAGGGGGAGCGAGAGAAAATGAGCAAAGTAGGTGGATAGGTGTTTGTGTTGAGTTTTTGTCTGAAAATACAACATCGATATATCAACCACCCCACCCCCCTCAACACACAACCACCTTACTCTCACTTTCAATATACCCTTTCTCTTTCCTCTCCCACCCACAAGCCCTCCACTCAGCAGTAACAACAACAAAATATACTAAACAAAACACAACGTGGAAAATTCATTTTCAGAATCTGTTCCACATATGAGCTGTGAGCATGCGCAACGTGTCTAATTTCAGGTTAATTCATCAACGTCGATTTTAATTACAAAAACACGAAGATGAATCCATACAGTGCATGTACTGTACACACACTCTAACAATTGCTCTAGCACAACCGTAACTGGATTCAGGAAGTGACGTCGAATATGTGTTTACCAGAAATTGCAGGACCTTGCCAGTAAATATTTCGATCTCTTCGATTATTTGAACAACATCTTTATCAATTTTCAGTGCATTTTGATATCTAAATTTACCAAACTGTCTCTGATATTCATTCTACACACATCGAAAACCCACCAACAGTAAAGCTGCTCTTTTATCATCAAACAAAACAAGCTTTATATTACATTTTCTTAAATAAAGCAACAATAATGTCAAAAATGATGACACACATAAAAGGAAACACCAAAATATCGACAATATCGATACAATGTGCTGCAGTTGGCAAATTATAAATCGATCATAAACACACGCAAAAAAAAGGTCATATACTAACTTATAAAGCCCCTACTGTTGGAGAAAAATGTCATTAATTATTATTAAATCTCTAATAACAATGGTAGATCAGCAGGGCCACGTGACTCTATCCAGCTGAGATGTACAGTGCTGCATGTGTGTGGACAATGAGCAACAGTTCGTCAATGATTCAATGTTGATGTTTATTACGAGCCAGTCGATACAAAGGAATGTATTGTGTGTATATGCGTATAAATACAAGTGGAAAATAAATAAAAATATGAAAGGTGGAGAAAAATATATTTTCTTTTATACTCCCCCTCCAAAACTCCTACATATGTCCTTCCTCCCGTTTCTCATCATCACGCAGTCATCATCATCATCGTTCAAACTGAATGGGGTTCCGAATAAAAGTATAGAAAAACAATCGGTTCTTCAGCAGGGAGCCAAAACTAGCTGTATAGGGTCTTTGCTAACCAATTGCTAAATAACGCAAAAGTGCATACACATTGGAGATGGCAGGGAGTCCTAATTAATCCATCCACTCTCACCCACCTCTTTCTCAGCGCACAAAATAATTCGCATGCGTTCGTGACAACTCCAATTCCCGTCGTAAATCAGCCAAGATGACCATACGCACCGACTGTAATATTTTATTAACGCGCGTGTTTAAAGTCGGTAAATTATAAGCTCACATGAAAACGCTGCAAACTATAAGGGTTAACCAAATAGAAGTTCGCCAAGGATTTCACGATCAAAGCCTGAAAAATTTCACTGTGTAATATTCAGCACTAAATTCCGTTAATAAACCATAAATTCACAAGTTTTAGGTCACTGCATAGTCAAAACTTGCTCCTTCCTGGCATCTCCAACTACAAGAGAGTCTCACGCACGAAATTAAGTGCCTGAAATAACGTTTTTCTTCACAAAATACAAGTAAAGTTAATTCAAGCTACTGGAACGAATTTATGAAATTGTGTATGTGATCCACTGGTGAAAAAAGCTGGGAACCCCTACTACACAATATCAATTCCCCACTGTATTGTCAGCGTCAATCTGTGCTAGTGTAATTCTCTCTCTCCTATGGTTTGAAAAATTAAACGGAAGTTTTCCATTAGTGAAAATGGTTACGCAAAATTAAGACGACGTTTTTGTGTGCTAATGAAATTGAAAGAAAGCATTTAACGCCTGCTCGCTAAAAAGTAACATTCATTTAAAAGGTAAAAAGAGGCAAAAATTCAGGGAAAATCGTCTGAAGGGCTCGTAAAACACTAATTAGCAAAACGATGCTAAATGTCAGTAAAGCCCACCCACATCAAAAACCTTAACAGCTACTAAACCCTTAAAACACCTTGGCATATTATTTCACAGCTAATAAGAGTCTGTGTTGTTTTTTCTTTTTCGACTACAGTACTTTACTTTCCCTTTTCTCTAAACAAAACAATAATGGCAACAAAATGCTTTTTTAAGTCGCCCAAAACGATGGCCATTTAAGCTTATACTCAGCAAAATGACTGACTGGTCTCCACACATACACTATTTACACACTTATAACTTTTCCAAACAGAAAAAGAAGAAAAAAAGATAAAAATAGATGTCATAATAAAATTACATGGATGAAAATAGCATTTGTCCACCACCAGAGTCAAAAAGAAAAAAATGGAAATAAAAAAGTGGTGTGTGCAGCTATTACAATCCGCCTTTGCCAAATGTTTTTTATATGTTTTCAAATGCGCATGCTCCGTCTATTACATTATATGACCACCACACAACACACACAGCACACTAAGCACTCAAAATATAAAGAATAAAAAATATGAAGGAAAAAAAAGAGAGAAAAAATGTTGACCAACACACAGTAACAACAACAGCCTGTTTTTTTTATTATTTTGATGTTTCCAAAATAATAAAAAATCAATGAGGCAACATCAATAGCTGTTGACAGCCTACGACAACGTTACGTTACGTACTGATGACAGAAAATAACCAGAGAAAAAATGTAATGTTACTATACTTCATATTGCACATATTGCAAACAAACCCAAACCTTTTATGAATCGATAGAAAAATTGGTATGACAATCGACAAAGTTATTTTCAAGGAGAGAAAATAAGGCAAAAACTTAAGTTACATTACTCTCATTGTGTGTACAGCGATTATAGTCACGTGAACTTCAAACATAATACATCAACGTTTCCTAAGTGAAATGCATTGAGCAAAGTAAATATTACACAAATTTGTCGTGTTATTATGAATAACTATAATTCTGGACCAAAGTTCACACAGAAAAACTTTTTTTTTATCAGCTAATAATAAAAATTCCGTTAGATACGTCACACAGTCAGAGCTTCTGCTCTTTGTTTTGCTTCGATATCAAACAAGATTCAATTTATTTTTGGGAAAAAAAATGATTCGTCACACTTACTTTGTGTAATGCAAACAGATGAATAGCCATTTCAGGAAATCCGTAATGTCAATTTGAATGTTTTCTTTTGTTAAATTACGTTAAAATATCAAACGACGTTGATGGGTTGATGTCCCATACGACACAGCAACAAACAAAACTCCCTTTAAAATATTGCAACGATGCCAATCACAATTCACAAATTAACACTGAAATATATGCCGCCAACTCACAGTGTTGATGATCCGTTTCTTTGATATAAATAAAGCATAAAGCACAGCACTAAAAAACTGTAGATTACAGCGCGAATAAACGGCAAACGACTTATTTACAAATTAAATGATAGGATATCGCATCATAGCAATAACAGTTCTAACTACAGCACTGCCATGTAACATCTGCAGAGCAACGCACTCAATGCCGCTCCTTTTTTTCAGTGCAAAATGCAGCATTACGCTACCTAGCGCAATCAAACGCTCCACAACTATATTACGTCAATTGTTAAGAACAGTCTATTATGAGATTAAACAAGGGGGAATACAATGGACATTGTAACATTACATTGTACAAATCGTACTTAAAGTTACGCACCCTTGTGAGTTACGAAAGCTACATTTAGAGTTGCATTCTTTTAAAATCACTAGCAATATTATGTAAAATTGCAACACGTTACTGTTATTAAGTTACTAACTTACTAGCGAAAGTCAATTAAAGTATTATTACTACTATACTTTATAAATATAACTTATACAAGTTATTGTCTTACAGTTAAAAGTTTTATTTATGTTATATTATACACTTTGCCTAAAATAAGATACAGTATCTATGTTCATACATTGCTATAGTAACATCTTCTATAAAAAAAAGTATAGAATTTGTTAAATAAAAAATAGTCAATGAAAAAACTTTGTTCGAGTATAATATATGTACTTTGGCTATTTACTTAATAATTTATCTACTTTATATTTGCATTTTTTCGGGTTTTATATTGGTCAAACGGTATTTTCTTTTCTCATTAGAGAAAAATCTACAGTTTTACGACCTCAAATTTGATAAATTAATTATTAAAGCTATAAAAATACAGTTTTCTGAATGTTATCAAATTTTATCAGGAAAATGTAAACAATTGCTCGAGAAAAAAAAAACCAGGAAAATTATTCAATTTTGTCGTCTATTTGTGTCGTAAGTTGCACTACCGTACGTCTAATTAGTCATATAAAAAATTGCAGTTCATTGGCATTGGTGACTACACCGTTATTGTCAACTTATAAAATTGTGAAAGTTTATTATTTATTGGCGGCCACCCATTGAGTAATGTCCGTTGTTTGCTACAATAAAACATACCGTACAGTACAATAAGTTATGTTGACATCGACATTGCTCATGATCGGTCTTTCTGTTCCTGATAAAATTACACCTATTAAATGCAAGCTATAATCACCGTTTATTTTAACAATCGATGATCAACAGAATTACATATTCTTTACACAAAAAAAATAATTTAGTACTGTAACAGCTAGACAGAAAAAAAGTATAACCTAAATTATGTCAATTGTACGGTACTGACATAAGTAAATACTGTACAGTTGAGAGCAAATTTCAAAGAACTTTTGTTAAGTTTGATATTTTATGACCCAGGTTACTGGTAAAAGCGTGTTGGATCCATTTATTTTATGCGGAAGTACTAAACTTATCGATTATCGATCCAATTTTCCAGGTATAAAGCAAAGTTGGTCGCCATTTTCTGTCTTTTAATACACGTTTTGGAAACAAGTGGCCCTAAAAACCTTTCTTTTTTGTGTGTGTGAAAAAAAAACTAAAAAGAAAACTCACGTAAAACATAACCACAAAAATATCAAATAAGACAAGAAATGAGAAAAAAAATTACATTTTTTGTAAAAACTTGAAAAGAGTTTGCAAGAAAAAAAATAAGAAAAAAATGCACTAATATATGATTGTAATACCCAAAGCAGTACCGATTTGAGGTCTAAAAAATATGTAACCGCATGGGGCCAAGCACTTTGGAGGTGCCCCATTCAATATAAATAAAAAAATAATAAATTTTTTTGAATTTCCACTTTAACTTTTTCAAATAGGGTCCCCGCATCTCCTTGAACCGGGACTGAACCAATACACCCAAATTTAAAAGCCCATCTTGTAATTCTATTTTAAAAGGCAGACGAAAATGTCAGTCAATTTGTCTGTACCAAACGCGCTTGCGCTGTCTTCCCTAAAAACTTCAAACAAGTTAAAGTTGGAAAGTGTGGTTACATTTGGTCTTATGGGGTGAGGGAATACTCGAAGATGCGAAAAAAAAATAAAAAAAAGGAACAAGACGTGCTTTGAATTTTAAAAACTCAAACAACACCCCACCACCTCCCTCTTACTCTTCCTTTAACAAAAATAATAAAGAGAAACATAAGCAATGAAATTTAAAGAAAAAAATATTTCGTCCCATTCTCTTATTTTATTCCCCCTCCCAGTCCCCACTCAACTGCATAACATTTAACAAACCGGGACCTTTTTTACTAACATCTTTCTCCCTCCCCTCTTGCATGTTTGCGAGTGCTAATGCATGTCGGGTAAGAAATTGTAATGAAGCTCTCTCACATAACTCTCATTAGAGACCACCCAACCCACTTTCCCACCCTCATCTTAAAAAAAAAAGCCAAAAATCTTACTAAAACGAAGATACAGTAGGTTTGAATACGTGCAATGACGCGTGGTGAATCAGAATCGGATATGATGGCACAAAACCGGGTTCAAGCTTCCAATTTTCAACCCTCAAATTTCAAAATATTTAAATATGATAAGAAAACATGCAATATACAGTTAGACCTAAACTGCTCAAAAAACAGACAACAAATATGCAAAACTTATTACTGTACCGGTACTCAAAGTAAAATTAACTAAATTGAGTTTAAAAATGTGTACAGTTGTCAGTTGGCAACAAAAATGATGTTATTGAAAAATGGTTTAAAATTGATGTAATGCAATTGCTTCCTTACATGTACCGAATAATATAAGCAAACTTAAGTGCACAAAACTCATAATGTTTCTTTAAACTTAAGACTGGGGCCCCTCTACAGCCGGTCCTGTAGTATAAAATGACGAGATATCACAACATGGGACAGTTGCATTATGTTGCAAAATGCAAACCGGTTAAGATAACGATTGAGAGGGTCAAATAAAAAGCATTTTAGACTTAAAACGATCGTAAAACTTTTCTTAAAACAGCAAACAAACAACTAACTTATATTGTGTGTCTACAACTACTACTCATTTTACATTTTTAATGTTATTTTCTAATATTTTTTAAAACAGGCTTTGTTTTTATTTTCTTTTTAAACATTTTTCAGCATTTTATTTTTTTTTCTTTTCTTTCTTTCTTCTTCTCTTAATGTCTTGAAACTCGTACGATTGCTACCAAATACCGAATACCAATGACAATGGCTATATAGTATGTTATACAGTGTAAGTCTTATTTTGGAAATGCAGTATACGACTATACACTGTATTATCGTCGCCAAATGTAAGCTTAGGAGACTGTTATTAACGCAACGATTTCTCACACCAAATTAGACTCAGCTTCGTTCCATATAGCCGCCCGGTAGTGTCAACAAAAGGGATTCCACTGCTTTTTTTTAGCAAAGAAAAATTTACACAAATACTCACTAGGGGGGCTTGCATTCCATCGGGAGCATAAACCTTCATCATCATCACAACTTACTATACACCCCCATTATCACTTCTGTACGAAAATAGGGATGTAATTACTATTTATTTGCGCTTCTATTAAGCGATTTCAACGTTTATCAGCATTCATTGCATATTATCCACTACAGCACGAAATTATAAACACATTTGGAAATTTGGTTCTGCTTTCACCCCCATCAATTTCATCACACAAATATTTAAAATTATCAGATGAATAACAAGTAAGTATTTGACCTTTATTGGATATTTTAGTCATAGAATTTCTTAATAAGATGGAATCAACATTAATAATGCAACAATTCCCAGCTTTGTAATTTTAGAAAAACAAACTAGATAAACAAACCATTCAAATAACCAATGTATTTTTGCATTCGTTATAATCTGATTAGGTAAACTTTCCCACTTGTATTTAGTTTAGGTTTACTCTTAATTTTACGTTTTAGCAAACGTTATCAACTCCATCTTCAAGTCACTCCTCACTTTTAAAACTCTCCATTAAAAATTTTAAAAGAGAGAAGAAAAAAAAAACAGTACAGGAAAAAAAAAATAACATTGAAAAAAGCCTTTAAACCAGGGGTCTCCAAACTTTCCAGCCTTCGGGCCATACTGATTACTCCAGTAAGTTCCGAGGGCTAAAACCATATTATCATTAATTATAATTTGCTATAAAAAATATGTTCGCTATAAGGCGTTTTCAAGTATGCTAGCTCTCCGCGGGCCAAACAAAATCTGTCCGCGGGCCGGATGTGGCCCTCGGGCCGTAGTTTGGAGACCCCTGCTTTAAACGTAAAGAAATAGAGGTCAGAGTTAAGCTTAACTGTTTTGTTAAAACATTTTTCACATGTAAAATGTTTGTCAGGAAAATCCTGTATATATCATTACAAATTCCAAACTGATGATGACATTTTCTCAAGGGAACTAACAAGTGACAAGTCCATTTGGTTTTTGGCATTCTCAACAACCCAGTGAATTGTAAATACACAACACATTACAAAAATTGTTACATGATGAGTTAACCACATATTGCAAAAAAAAAAAAAAAAAAATTGTTCATCATCTTTTCATTCAATTTTTTCGTTCGGGTGGGAGGAGGAGGAGGAAGAGAGTTTTAAGATTTTTGTCTTTCCTAAGCAACTTAAGCAAGTGTGTCGTAATGGGATATTGGTGTAAAGTGGGAGTGGTGGAAAAGGCATACAGTAAAGTCACATAGACCAAAACCAAATTTATGTTATCTTTTCAACCAAAATCCGTTTCGTTCGTTCACATTCGCATCGACTTATAAAAAGTTCCTTCATGATACGAAAATTTAAATTCACGTCCAAATGACCCGTGAAGATTATTTCATTCCGCTTCCCTGCCCTTTTCTCTCGTTTTCCCTCCACCCTACTTGCCCTTACTTCTTACCCTTTCGAATAAAAAAAAAGAAACCTCGAGTTAAAAAAAAACCTTTCTCACATCTGACATATAAACTTGCAAGAGTATTATACAGTGTGTGCATGTGTAAGAAATATTTTCACATCACCAAATTTGTCGATCATCAATTTCTCTCTCTATCTTATTTTTTATTTCATGTCGTTCAGCAGCAGCTTAAATAATAATAAAAAATATATAAGACACAAAATTCAAGAAAAAGTTTGTCAACAACAACTATAAAAATCTCATCTACCACATAAAAACAACATGTAGTGTGTGTGGGGTATATTATGGGCATAAAAGAGGCAAGCATAGGGGCATATACAGACTATACTTTTACTTCGTCGAAATACATATATATACCTTTTCTTAGCAAAAAGGTTTTTATATGTGAGGGTAATAATTTGAAGTAGAGAAAAAGTTATTTATCTCTCTCCGGTAGCATCGATCTGGCTCCGATACACAGCGAATATGTGTATGTACAGTATAGAGAAAATAAAGAGAGTGAGCAGTGAAAAATAGATCAAACGATGAAAAGGCGGTGCTGTAGCTGATGCTGATGGATGAAAGAGAAGAAAAATTTAATTTGGATGAATGAAATTTATCGTTTTCACTTGGTAATCGAGCCAGAGCCAAAACCAACTAGCAGCACTCAAAATGTTTGATCGACGAGCTCACCAAATTCGAGTACTTGCAATTATTATACTATAAAGCCACATTATACCGGAAAAAATCCATATAATTATTAACCAAATATTCATAATCACTCATATCAATATAAAAAAAACATTACAGTATGTGCAAAGAATCAACAGAATTCTCTCTAATTAATTCTGATTACAATTAAAACAAAATGTTCTCATAAAAATAATTAAGAACCATTTCTAAATTATAGTTTCACACATTTTTATCAATTTTATTTAAAAAAAAAAAAAAAAAAAAGATTTCTACATTCAAAATTTATTTTTTTATCAACGTTGTAATATAACAAATTAATCAGTTAATATTTTGTAGGCTCGGCCAGCAATTGAAGTGGTGCTTTCGTTTGCCTTTAATATTGATACAAGCAAAAATGGGTGGATATATATGCAGTGTAAGTGGGAGTGGATATATATTTTCTTAGGTTTGAAACAAACCTTCAGAAAGTGATCTCATCTTCTATATCCTTCATCACATAAAGCTAGATGAATTGGAAGACGTAAAGAAAAACACCATCAACTTTACTCCCTTATTTTCATCAGTTTCCATCTTCCACCCACACGAACACAGTTCTCTCTCCCCAATCCCACAATCCCACTCTCACCCATTCTCTCTCCTGCCGTATATACAACCGTCTTTTCCCATCATGCGAAAGCAAACCTCATTTTCATGGTAATCACACCAGAATTTATCGCTTCTCCATGTTCAAAGCAGAGACAGCGAAAGAAATTCCTATCAGTCCATCGTCCCTTGAATAAATATACACAAGTGGAACTCTGAAGGAAACAGTAGCTCTTCAATACCAAATTACAACAGCTAACACAATTCAATTATACTACAAATCAATATTTCCGTTCCCCCACCCATATTCGCTCTTACTCAAATAAAACGTTTTTCTAAATACAATAAATTTTTATTTACTGTAAATAGAACTTTCTATGACCAATCAACTTCATACTTAACCATGTCTTTTATATAAGATTACAATTTCTTACCAAATACAACACTTTATAGGGGTAAATGTTATCAAAAATAATTAAATAATATCAAACTAAAACTACTAAGTTGTACTATAAGGTAAACGAAAAAACTAACAACAAAAATGCAAAACAGTCTTTGAAATTTAATAAACGATAAACTGTATTTTTTTTTATCAATTTAATTATTAAACCAACTTTTAATATGCCTATGGAACTCTTGCGCAGTTTAAGTTTCCGTTTCAACGGTAAACACTTAATTCAGCCACCTGAGAGGCAGATGACTACAAACTGTAGTTTAGTAATTAAAATCTAAAGTAGCGTTACTTAATATGTTTCTTCCTGAGAATGCGATGTATGGGTGCCAGAATAACATTTAATTAAAAGCAAGAGATCGAGTTGCTACGAGAGAATCTCAGATTGGCAAAAGCATTAAATTGGTTCAAATGTCGCGTAACAAGCATTTGCAATCGGAACTGGGCTATTGTGTACATCAATAGTAACCGCAACACCAAAAGCTATTAAACCATTTATGCTCTTTTGACACAGGAGAAACCCAAAAATAGAAAATTTCAAGGTCGGTAACAATGCATGTTGTAACCAAAAAAAAAATAACAAAAAAAAAAAAAGTTACATACTTCCTTCCATAGCGTTATCTACAATTGCACCGAGCTAATTTAGGAAACATCGAATTGAAATAGCTGCGGCTAAATAATAATTACAATTAATATTAATGTGCCTGACGTCAATGGCGTTTCGGACATTTGCAGCGACTAAACGATAACGTCACAGATCAACATCAATCCAGTTAATTATGTGAAAGAATGAGAGGGAAATGTATTCAAAAGAAAAACTCAATTTGGCGTTTGTATATCAAATTCTCGGAACTACACTAATCGCTAATGTGCTCTGATTTAAAAGATCAGACATATTTGAAAAAAGGTCAGCTATTAGCTAAACTCTACTTTTAGGCTTCAAATTATACATAACTAAAAGACCTCACACACACATGATTTTTTTTTCGTTAATGTTATCACAAAATGGAAGCATTAACGGTCGTAAACATGTTCCCATAAACTCTGACCACACACCAGCATACATTACATTACAATTTTCGTCTTTTGCAAACCCCCTGACCTTTCACCTTCAACACAAATCAACTCAATCTCCGTTTCTGATTATTTATTTCAAGCTCAACGTTAAACAAAAGACTTTTCAAATAGAAGGCTACAAAAAAAAAAGTGGCTTGGCTGGGTCGATTGACTAATTAAAAGACCCAGACTCCGAGTACTGTATGTTTACACAGTGACAAAACGTTTGAGCACGTTTCGTAAACAATCCATAGCATTTCAAGTGATTAAAAATATGTGATGTGACCTCGCCTATAACCTTTAACCTTCAAACAACAGAATAACCATATCGTGTAAATAATAAATTAGCGAGCGTTTAAAAGCCTAATTATAATAACATAACATTCAGCTGCACATTTTAATCATGTCACGCTAACAAATAATTTTTAAAAACTAATTTTAATGCTAAAAATATATTAAAAGCAGTGACTCTGTAGTAGATGAGGTCCCTTGCATGTTAAAAAATGCTATAAAAATACCCAATAAATGAAACAACACTACACAAAATTTAATAAAAGCTGGTTTTTAAAAGTAATACTAAAACTAATGATAAAAAAATGCATTTAACGTGTTGAATGACCGTGATGAGTGTCACCACAGTAATATCACCGTATAAAATTAAAAAAATACTGTATAAAAAAAGCAACTTACCGAAATTTGGTTTACATGTTATGTTATTCATCCACAACGATGACTGTTAGTACTGTAAATCTTTCATCCAATTAGATGGAGTATGGTGTTACAAGCATCCCAATATGCAAAATTCCTTTACCAAAAAAAGAAAAAACGTAAACAAATGTTATGAGAAACAACCTAGTATAAATAATATAAATACAAATATGATATGGTAAGCATATATTGGACTGTTAATCATAATCAAATGTACAGTATATACCGTACATAATAAATATGGTGTGTGAATGAATCTAAAATGGAAGAGGGGGAACATCACAAACTCAGTCACATTAAAATAGCACAAATTCCAAATCGATAAATTTTTTCATAAAAATAAACGACATAGTGTATGAAAACAAACTAGAAAAAATGTGCATACACATCATACTGGCGGTGTTGTTGTGTATATGTTATGTGTATTTATATGCAATTATTGTGTGTATATATAAAACATGAAGATCGTGCAAGCAGACGACAATAACAATGGGTGAAACAGAAAACGAGATGAAAGTGAGGTGGGGAGTTGAAGGGGGGAAATCGAGATGGGGGGATTGAAGGGGAATAAAAACTAAGCAGCTTGTAAAATTGGAATGTGGTTTAATAAAGGGAACTTAACCCTAAAAACACAGGGCGACCGAGTAATTATGGCAAGTTTAAGTGGATGAAAAAAAAAATTGCACAAAATTACTGAAGATTTCTAGTGTGCCGAATGTAATTTTCAACATATTTTTATTAAAAAAATATTCGGATAAAATCCTAATAAAACGTTTACAAACTCGGTATAATAACTTATTAAATAATTTTTCTGTAGCGTAAATAAATATTGGATGTAAGACCTGTGGTTATCAACCTACGTGACGTATTATAAGTTTTTGAAAAAGAAATAAAACTTATAAGGAAGTAACTTAAGAAATGCTAAAATTTTAATATAAATGCAAAAATTAAAATAAATTGAAATTTTCGATATGCACTATAAACTGCAAAAGCACAAAATTAACGATCAAAATTGCATTCATTTAAAAATTTTTATGAACTTTTTTACATGAAACTAGAAATACTAGTCAAAAGATGTTGACAACCAATACCATGCAATATACATAGTGTATTGTGTGTTATAATAAATAAAATTCCTATGTAAATTGAGTCTCAGCAGACGACTGATTAAAACGTATAACCATTAAAACGCAAACACAAGAAAGTCTCTCACAGTGTAAATTTACAAGTAAATACTGTAATTGCAAATTGGCAAATGACTAAAAAAATCAAATTAAACAAAAAAATGGTCGAAAACAACAACGTCATTGAAGAATAGAACTCCTATAGAGGCTGCTATTGTACCGCCAGTTTAACATTTTGAAATTGTTTGAAACACATAAGAAATGCAAACTAGAAGACACAAGATATAAAAAAGAACTTTTTTCCGACATAAGTTTATTGTATGTTGGCTCAACACATGTGCAATTCTTTCCTTTTTACAATTTTTTTAACTATTGAAAGTAAACAATAGTTCAAAAGTTAAAAAAAAAATTTCGCACAACCATGGTCTAATGCCATAGTTATCTGTAGAAGACTACAGTAGTCTATGGCACAACACAACACAACAAAAAGCGCCCTATTATTGTGCATCATACATAAAAATCGCTTAAAATACGTTTGTTTGTTTCCTTTACAATCAGGCAAGAAAAAAATAACACTCTAACTCTTATAAGATTGAAATTGTTAGCAGTTGAGTTAAATAAAGAAAGATAAAAAATAGTAAAAAATAAACGTTCAACACCAGCGCCCCCTATGGACTAACAACGTGTGATTTTAAGAAACCTATTCTCAATTGCTTTTTTATATTATCATTATAAATAGCTTTTGCATCGTTTTCTGCATAATTTACATTACACACAGGTTTTTTTTTTTTTTAAAATTCGCTTGAGTTTAAAATCTGATAAATAAAATGCTTTAACGTTTAGTTATAGAAACATAGTGACTGTGAAACAGATGTACTAGTTGTTAAAGAAGAGTTAAATCAGCTTAAATGTAAACTAACATTGACTTGTCACTTGATATAAAGCTGTAAAAAATATGATGATCAGTGCCAGGGATTTAAAGCGCTTTGGTAAGCTTTAAAACACTTACGAGCTAAAGACAAGTAAAGCTTACACTACTTTTCCTTAGAAATCCCATTCCACGTCTGTTTATACTCAACTTTGTGCAATAAGCTTTCTTACAACGACACTTAAAGTTCAATTTCTAAACTGTTTAGACTTCAGATTTAACCCATTCAATAAAAGTATTGAAAGTTGCACCATTGTCATTCATTCATTCAACATTTTATCTACTGTATAACTTACATGAAAGAAATTTACTGACAACTTTGCCAATTTCTCAACTCTGAATAGAATTAAAATCTATTTTAAACATTTACTAAAGCATATAAAATTACAGTACGCAAGATAGACAACACGTTGAAGATTTTATACATACTGTACTGTAATTATAATAAAATGGTTTAAAAATACAGTTAAACATTGCAATTAACTAAGCTATAAAACAGATAATAGCAATAATAACGGCCACTGTTTTTAAATGAGACACATATACTGTTCAAAACACATTTAATATAACTAAATCGTAATATATACTCAAACGATTTATTTCTTAAATTAATGTTTTACTGTGATTTAAAAAAATTACATAAAAAGTTACAAAATGGTATTTTTCCATTCCTGTTGATTCCCATAAGACCAGTGCTAACTAGTCACTGTTTCTCTAGTGATTTCCAACAAATAAGAAAAGAATCTGAAAACTTTCAACTATCTAATACCGTAAAAGCCACCTGTAATTTAAAACGCCAAATAGAGTCTTCCCATTAATTTCATCAATGTTAAGTTAGTCATTTTGTGTTTTGCTAAAATACACTTTTCATTGTCTGAACATTAAAAGTTTTTATCATTTCCATCGCTTTGAAATCCACAAAATTTTGTTAGTTACAAAACCAACGATCGACATACAACAATTACAGTCAATTCCGGTTCTACTACTTTTTCTACTTTTTAGCTCAAATAAATAAATAATAATAAAACATTTTTTCTCTCTATTATTAATAAGGAAAGCAACATCATTAGATAACATTTTATGTCCACAAAGTCCACTTAATTTTAATTAACAAAAACAACAAATGTAAAAGTAATTCCTTTTACATTTTTTTTTTTACTCTTTTAAAATAAAAAAAATGCCATACAAACAAACGTGCTTCTAATAAATCCAGAGTTGTTTTCTTAATAATTTCCTATGGTAATAATAATTGGATGATGATGACAACTTTACAATGTGGAGACCATTTTCGACACGCAGTGATTAAAACTGAAATTTATGAGCTGCTGATGCGTACAATTAAAAAAACTTCCACATCTAAAAATACAGTACAAAACTGAAAATGTTTATACAAGAGTCGAAATCTACTTTCGATTTCAAGAGATGTCGTCTGCTGTTGTTTTTGAGCAAACAGAAAAAAACAAAAGCATAATGTTTTTTTACAGTATTATTTCTTTTAATAAATTGCAGTGAAGTTGATGGTGAGGAGGAGGGGGGAGGGGGAAATAAGAGATGTGAAGGGGTCTAGTGGGGTGAAAAAGTTTCGACTAAACATCACTTCCATAAAAATAAGCAAACTAAAAGAATCTACTTTAAATCTCTCCCCAGTGCTAAAATGTGTACATCAGATGGGTGGTAAACAAGCAAATAGGAGTTTTCCCCTAAAAAAACTTTCAATTTTTTTTAGTTAAAACTGGAAGCATGTACTGCAGAGAAAAAAATCACTTTAAGCAAAACAGAAAAGAAAATGTCCTGGTGACAAATGGGTAAACGAAGAAAAGAAAAAAAACAACAAAGTATTAAAATAAAAAACACAGGGCTATGGATAATAGTATTAAGTCTAAAAAAATAGAAAATTGTGTTTACATAAAGATTTTAAATTAAAAAAAAAATCCGCAGCGACTTGTTGATTGAATGCATTGTCGTTTTTCTTAAGAAGGAGATACAATAAACATTACTTCTTTTATCGCAGTTTCACAGGAGATAAGTACCAGAATGACCCCCCTTCCTTTACTCAATACAAACAGACAATAAGTTACTTGGCTAATTATTTATTGATAGATTGTCAGCAACTCGTTGAGACCTCCAAAGGCTTTACAGTTAGCAGACTACTTTGCTCAAAACATATTTCGATATTTATAAATGTACAATAAAAATCCATGTATTGATTTAAAAAATCACTAAACTAAGTTAGAAAAGCAAACAAAAGTCAAGTTGTTACCGATTCTGTAAGCGCAGACGAGTTTTTACTTAAGGTTAAAAATATTGATTTATTAAAAATAGATTTCATTTTCTAATTTTCAAAGTAGTGTACCAAAATATCAGTTACACGCCTACAGTGTACAAAAAATGCCAGACATCCACTACAGTCTACTGTATAGTTCTAAAGAAAAAAACAAAGTACAGAACAAAAATATTGGTCTATATTCTATATCACTGTTATTAATCAAATAGTTTCTAAATCTAATATTTGATTATAATAATTACATAGCACACAAGCTTATTGTATCGTTGTCTTAAGTCAGCCACATCTCAACACTTTAGCGCCATAATAATTGCATTAATTTCATCTTTCATCACCATCGTCACAGTCCATTACTTCAATTTTTTTTCAAAGTTTGTTTAAATATTCGCTGTCTGGTTAAACTTCATTTATCATTAATTTATAATATAGCGTAGAGAAAACAAAATTCAACTTGAATCATAGCCAGACAGGAGACCTAGTTAACTAAAATAAATTGTTGACCGGATCAATTTGCTCAGGCAAGTTTGAAACTTGTTAAGCGCTGTTAATTTAGTGATCGATAAATCTTTCGGTTGTTTATGTTAAAAGCCGAAGAGAGAAGTAAAAGTATTGGAGGGGGGAGATGGGGAAGGGGGGGGCGTGGTAGTCAAGCGTGTTAGTCGGCCATCATAGCATCAGCCTACGGCTTATGTTTTTACCTCGTTTATTATCCTCACCTGACACCCCAAACTGTAAAAAAAATTTAAATTAAACAAGCGTGAAACAACGTTTTAACCAGGTCAATCAATCGCACTAAAACATACAATACAATTTTATAATTCAAGGTTACAAAAATCAAATTCAAAATTCAAGGGCATAGCCAGAATGGTACTAAATCAGCATACCTAATCATTTAATAATCAAAACTGACACCTTATGGAATTTAATTTACATACCACTAGAAAAAAATATGAATTTTTATTTGGAAAAAAAAATTCATGGATGATTTGTAGGCGGATCTTAAAAAATAAATTAAAAAAAAAGAGATGAGATAAAGGTTCTAGATAATAAGATGCACCTAAGTCGATCTCGCACCCCACTTATTTTTTTTTTCTCAAATAATGAGAAGTAAAAATACTTGTACAGTAGATCGAAGAAGTTTACTTTTGTCAAGAGTTGTGAGTTGGGACACCGCAGGAGGGCGCCACCTGGGCCAATTTCAACAGGCTGCCAATGAAGATGATGATTATTATTCACTCCGGCTATTAGCTTGTAATTAATGTCTTCCTCCACTCACTCACTCACACGTAAATATATAGAAAAAACTCATCAACCACGCCTCCGATTTCATTCTCTCACTCGTTATTCTCTTTTATTTTGAAACCGATTCAACGAGTTCAAGGGTTATTCAACTCCACCAATCACCACCTTTCGGATGACCCTCACTCTTTTTATTCATCACCATCATCCTATTCCTATACTAGTCTCCTTAACCACCCACAAAAGCATTCACCTATCTACTCCAATCAACCACTAACATTGGCCAATGATTCGATGATGAGTCGTCTTTTTTCCCTATCTTTTGAGTCTTTAAAGCAAATAACACCGATCATTAATGTTTTTCTCATGCCATACATTCCAACACACACTATTCAACTAACAATGTGTACTGCATATGTTATACTTAAAAAAAAAATCAAGATCAAAACATCAACACATTTTATCAACAAAATCTACCATTAAAAAATATAAAATAAAAATAAATAAAACTCAAGTAAAAAAATACTTCAATAAAAAAAATTCAATAAAAATCAAATGTCAAATATCTTAAAAAGGAATTTGTTTTACTGTACATCATTTCATATCGATTACAAATTGCTTTTAAAGAATTAAATTAGACTTTTAGGACTTAAATTAAGATTTTAAATTTAAAAATTTATTTATTACAGTACTGTATATACTGTAGTAGATTCAGCAGTAGTAAGGATCTCTTTGAGTTTTTTAAACAACCATAAAACTAAAAAAAAATAAAAAAGAGTCTTTACTCATTTATTATAGATTACCACTTAGTTAGTCTAGTGTAGTACTGTAATAGCATTATAATGCAATTATTCTAACTTCTACGTACTGCAAATTCAGTAGAATGGTACTTAACTACAGTAGACACTAATTAAAAATCCTTAAATTTGTTTAAAAGTGTGTTCAACAGCCACTCGAATACTTGTATTTTGTAAACAAATTTAAAAGTGTAATCAAATTCATTAGCAACATGTATAAATTTCATTATACCGTGCAGTGCAGTACTGTACTTTCAAAAACAAACCAAAACCTTCGCCCTTTCCCTTACTTCCTCCTCACCCCCTTTTTTTTTTGAGTTTAAGTAAATTGTGTATGAGCATTTGAAGAATGAGAGTGAATAATATAACAAAAGCAAATTTATTGAGCGCTTGTTCAAGCACCAATTTCGTTTCAATTTGTCCTTGTAACGATTGAATTTCAGGGGCATATAAAATAAAATAAAAAACCAGCGTTTTTCACTAAAGTGAAGCATGTAGATTGCAAAGTAGCAATTTGCTAATCAAATTTTTGTCATTGAACACACGTAATGAACTATATAGACTCTTTTTATTTTGTACGTAAATTGCCAGACCAGAATAAGTTAGGTTGATGGCCAACTTCAATTTCATTTTAGAGACCCATTTACCACACACTAAACCACCACCCATATCCTCCCCACATACTGCAGCTAAGTTTATAGTACATTTTTAGACTTTTAAAACATTATGCAAATGGACTTGCAACAACGGAACGAATAAAATTGGCTGCGATATCAAATTTCGCTTTTCGAATAAAATATTAACTGACAAGTAACAACCTTAAAAATCATTTTAGGAACCCTAAATAAATTCATAAAATGACAAAACCTTGAAGATAACTTGTATAAAATATATGTTATTTGATAAACATAGCGCCTACACAATGTCTAAGTGCTAAAGAAGATCCTTCAATGTACAAAAACAAATTGCCATTCATATTAATATTAGGCTATTAAGATAAGCATACAAAGCTGCAACTAGATAACAAACTAGACGACTTATAAAAAGCCCAGTAACTTAAGAGTGTTTAATGGATTGTATTATTATAATTCTGCAACTTATCAGAACTTATTAAAGAAAGTAAAATTGGTACAAAAATAACAACAGTCGAAATAGCCAATGTAATTTAGCCTCAATATTTAAACCAACAAAAAAACCACCCAGTAAATCACGTAAAAAAACAGAAAATAGAGCGTTAAAGTTCCCAGAACTGTGTTTAAATAAAAAAATAAACTTTAGCCAACTACTTTAATTTATAAGCTGCGATATCTTTCTCAACTGATGGACTTTTAAACATGTGAAATGGACCAAACCTCCTCCTCTATAATATATTACCATTTTTTTTTACAAAGTACTCCGCCATCAAAAAATAAATAAATAAAAGTTGAAAACAACGCAGTGATATAGCCAGTTTTAACTTTCATCACCCAATACACATTTTTATAAACACATCCATAAATAAAAACCTAAAGTATCCAATAGCATTTCAGACTGGCATTATACGTGCATGAGTATAAGCAGAAGCACACACAGGCTAAAATGAAACAAAAGAGTAAAGAATATAATATTGATAAAAAAAAAAAAAGTGGATGGATGAAAGATAAAGAAAGAGAGGATAGTGAAAAGAACAACAAACATGGCTGAGAATGTGTAGTGACTAGTGGGAGGAGTGAGATAGTTTGTAGCATCACCCGAAGCTGTCAAAATTAATAAAAATCAGGAAAAAAAATGATGGTTGAAAAGTAAAACCGGCCTCTGCAACTCATACATGTTAATTTTTTTCTCTCCTCTCTTACTTTCACTTTTCAGTTCTTCTTAAACTTGAAGAAAAAAGGAGGAGGAGGGGGGGGAGAAGACAAAAAAGAGGTGGTAAAAATAAAAAATTTTTAGGGGTTGAATACAGTGTATATGTGTAGGTGTCAAATTGAATCAAGCGTACTAAACATGCATCAAGCTAGTAGTACAACGACAGCAGCGCCCTCTATTCTTGTTACAATGTATCACCCTTCATCACCATATATACACTTCATGTTTTTTTTTTCTTTACATCTTTCATATATATATTTTTTTCTGAAATATAAATATATACAAAAACCCCCTACCAAGTTTTGTATTTATTATTCTGCACCATTTTCATTTCGATTTCTATACATATAAAATGTATATATGTATGCACGTAGAAAGATGCACACACACATACATACATACACAGTACTACAGTACATAACACCGGTGTAACCACACCAGCACCACCCTCATCAAAATAACTAAATAAGATGAAGAAAGAGAAGTATACCGTATACATATAAAAATGTATATGAAAAAAAAATACAATTATTTGCATCAAAATGGACCCTTCTCTCTTACTCACTCTCTTTTATACGCATTGATTATACAACATGACGTGTAAACAGTTTTTTTTACCGATGCCATCATGTTTTTTGATGCCCCCTTTTACGCCTGTACTATTGTTACACGTGGCACATAAAAATGGTGATCAGGCTCGTTTACTAAGTTTAATAAATATATGTGGGACGTTTCTGCGTGCCATACGGCTAAAAAAACATTTCTTCACGCAAATTTACATGATTTCGTTTAGATGACTATAGAGTGAGTGAGTGAATATGGGGGAAGTGAAGGAATATTTTTGTATATTGCAAATCTCTATGTAATATAATGCTAACGTCATACCGGAAATACACCACTCACTTTTCCCCACAACGTTTTTCGGGAATATTATGAAAGATAATTAAAACGCCAAACAGGAAATTACGCTTTTCTTTTAATATTTCTGAATGAGAATTTCTCGTCTTACTGTAACTATAACGGTGCTGTATGTCCAACAAAAAATAATATAAAAAACACATCAGAGTATATACTGTAAGTAATATTGCAAATGTTCACGTGATAAATCCCTTTCCTTCTCGTCCCCATTTGCATACAGTATAGCAACAGGGCTTACAAATTCAATCACTTCAAACCAAATATCGAGGTAATATGTTGACATTTTTAGCAGTTTATTATGGTTTCAATACCACACATTCACATAATATTAAAATTTCTTGTATTCATTCAGTACAGAGGATACTTTTTAATTAAAAAATGTAAACCAATTGTTGCAGAAGATTCATATTAAATGTGATAGACTTAACCGGAAATTTGACCATCTCTCAATTTAATAAATTGAAGCTGATGTAACTAGGCCTGTTTGCCAACAACTTAGTCGGCGTATTTGCATTCAAATGCAGCTGAATTTATGAACACAGAAAATAGCCATTATTAATTTTAATGTGTGGAAAAATATACTGATGAATAACTTCATTGATAAACTGATCAGAAAGCATTAAAAATCAGAAAGCGTTCAGAAAATGCTTAAATGTCATATCGATATTATTGAAACATAAATGAACTCAATTTAATATCGTAATTAGTTTTAAAAGATCGAGCAATTTCACGGTTTTACATTTTAATTCAGTCTAAAGGTCCTCAAGGGCTTTTGGCCCCTTTGCAATGGCATACTATGCATACCCCATCTTCACGCTATTGAGTATTGGGTATTTTGAGCTTCCTCCAAGGTATAGAGCTAGGATATTAATCGAAATCCATTGACCCAGCTAATATTTGACCAATAACTTATTTTTATTTATACGCTCCAGCCTGCATTTATCTTTTTCCATGCCATTATTCAGTTTTAATTACTGGCTTAGTACAAAATACATCTTGTAAGTTAGTGCTGTTCATTTTTAAGAGTCTAGAAGCTGACACCAGGAAAGCTAATTTAAATCTATTGCAGAAGTCTAAACAGTAACTGGTTTAACGGCATAGTGTCTGCTAATGACGTTTGTTAGCATTAGACCTGCCAAAATTACACAACAAAAAATTCTTAACAGTTCATTTTACTGGCATTTATTTATTGTCGTTTTAAAAAAAATTCAAGACGACGATCATGAGCGACTAATGACGCTATGGCACGCCAAACATGAACGCTAACCTAAAAAAAGCTGCATAAACTTTAACACGGAGTTTATGTAAGAATGAAAACGACAGAGTTACAGAGGACAAAATGGGGGTGTAACTGCAGTGTTGGGTGGATGGAAATTTCACCCTCACATGTCAGGGTAATAATTTCATTTTCTACATGTATCCAACTACACTGCACTACCATCATGGCTTAGAAAAAAAAATTAAAACCGTAAAAAAAAACACGTACACATGGCGTTGTTGAGTGTAAATGGCAGTTGGAAAAAGAAATAATTTACGCTTGAGACACACATACAGAAAGAGAGTACAAGTGCCAATAACAGACTTGCACCAAATTTCAGTCATCCAAACTTACAAAATAAAATTATTATGATTAAAAATGGCGAGACAGGAAAAAGCGTTGGAGTAAATCACTAAGTTAAAATGCATCTAATTAAGAGTTATGCAATTTGACCTGCTGCCACATCTGGTGATACAATACATGTAGGTGACGACTGAAATCCGACGACAACGTTTTTACACGTTTTTAACATGGACAAATTCCCGCCAAAAACAACAAAAAAATTTGACATAATATAACTTATACAAGTAAACTTACAACGACGGATAGAGCAGTTGTTAAGCGTGAAAACAACACTGACATCGACACATGTGGCCAAAACGTTAACTGTAATTATTATTTTGCTACATCACCTTCACCAGCGCCATCTGTTAGTCATTACACATTGTTATGGTTGAAATTAATACCATTCCACACATGCACAATCTAGTTATCTAGTCAATGAAAGTAACAGATGATGACATAAAGAACCATTAAGACACGCCACACCAAACAAGACAGCAACTAATGTTAAATTTCAATTGCAATGAATTGGTACCGGTACTGTACCGTGTTTTAAACTTTTAATTTCTACAATTTTTGCTGTATATGGAATAGTAACAGTGCAACGCAGTAATTGAATTACATTTTACAAATATAGTTTCGACGATGCAAGTAAAGACGTCATCAAGTTCACCTTTGTCTCTTTCAACGCATTTTACACGACTGTTTTTTATAAATCCTGCAATTTACAATACACGAAGACAATCTCAAAAGTAATTGGACACATAGTAGATACTCCAACATAGTAACTTTTTTCAGTCTTACATCAATTGATATAACAGTTTTAAAGATCTAATTTACAATAAGATTTTATTTACATTGAATGTGTTCTGTTTGAACCAATTAAAACGAGTTAACCTTCATCATTTACTACTTTGTTATGTATCCATGATAATTTTGACTGTCCCTATTACATCTTTACAGAGTCGTGTAGGCCTGTTATCTTCCCAAAAACACAGTGATAAAAATCACTGAATGACGTCTTTAACAGTTGTTTAGAATTGAAACAGTTCCAAAAATATAAGTACGGTATAAAAGAAGTAGGCTACACAATTTCAAGATTTGCTGTTAATGTTGTATGAAATTTGACACCAAAATAACGTCGTATGTTATTTTAATTAACTATGCAATACCGTAACAATCCTAATTAAGTGTAGGAGAGAAAGGCGATTTACGGGTATGGGAAGTGAAAAAAAAAATAAATTTGTATCATTGCTTTTTTTTCTTCTTCTGAGTCTGTGTAGGTATGACGACGTATAACGATAACGTCTGGATCGTTAGCAGATATAATAAAAGTATATTTGACGTCTTCCTTATAAACATATTCAGCAGTTAACTCGATTAACACTCGACACGTGCCGTTAACTCTTTTTGATTATAAACGTCATTTCCGGTTGGATTGACGCCAAATCGTTTCAACACACAGTGAAAGAGCCAGTGCGTTGTGTGTTGAAAATTGCCGATTCCTCCGCTTAATTACGCTGAACCAATGTCTCCTCATCGCCCACCGATATCATTAAGAGACAGTGATTAATTTATATGGAAAGCAAAAATTAATTCTATCGCTATCTCGCACATTCATAGTTCCATTCATATTGGGTCGCCTTCTATTTAGGAACTGTTACTGTATGTAAGAGTAACCGAATTCAAAATCATTGAAACAAGTCGATTATTTGGGACAAAAATGGTTCAGCACCAAAGTGTCCGACTTAATTTACTTTTTGCGAATTAATTTACTGTATTTTTTATCTTCACAACTAATAGTAAAACTGTCAGCAAAGCCAAATATCATTTTGTCATCATCAAAAACCATATTCGTCGTCACTGTTATTCTTATTATTATGTTATAAAATGATAAATTAAGATCAACAAAGAAATAAACAATAAACATTAATAAATGTAAAGCATAATTTACTATAGAAAGAGTAAAGAGCCAGCCATTTTGATCATCATCATTAATATTGTCTATTCAATCATATTTTTTTCTCCACTCTCTTTGGTGGGAAAATTCTGTTTGCCACTGCCATAGCTACTGTTAAAAATAACAGAATGAAATATCTATCATACAGTAAATGATGTTGATGGTAAAAGCATTGCAGTTATTATAGTTTATCCCCCTCCTCTCTCTTCATATCTAAAAGTACAAATGAAAACAACGTAATGACAATAAAGGCTACGACACCCCGCTGACAACATAGCCTACTACAACACTAATACGCATGCGTACAACATTAGAGAAGATGGTGAAAATTAACATTAATAACAAAACAGATGACAACTGAGGTCATACACTCTGCAAAATAATGCTTCAGCTCGTAAAATGAGTTTTTCAAAAGCCTATAAATATTATTTTATACAGTATAAACTAATTAGAGAATACAAAATAATAATTAAATAATAAGCTCAAATCATTCCCGCAGGCCACATAACAAGTGAAAATTAAGATAGAAACTCTCTTAATGACAAGTAAAACTTAGGATGTTCATAAAGTAGCATAAAACTACAAAAAAACCACTGTATCATTAAGGTCTCGTTAGTTTACGAACACGTGCTATTGATTAAGTCGAATAAAAAATTAGTAGAACTTTTTATTTAAATAATAATAAAAAGCAATCGTAATCCTATTAATAACCTAGATGGAAGCTTAAATAATGCTACTGTTCAACTTTGTAATCTAAATATTAATAATAGTTATCAAAAAATTTAGTTAAGTAAGAGATTGTATTTTTATATTTCTAGGAAAGTATTCAATAATTTTTAAGTACTGATAATAATTCTATGAAATGGAAAAACGCACTCTCTAAGTAACAAAAAATTAGCATCAGAAAAAAAAACCGGTAATGATAAACAAAATAATAACATAAATCATTGATTCTCAAACAGTGGTACGTGAGTCATTAGTGTCAAATACCGGTACGTAAAATATCCATTAGAAATGATTAGTTATACTAAAAATATGAGAAACGTTTATAATGTACAAAAAACCAAAAACATATACGCATAAGTTAGATTGCATGGATTTTGTCTTAAATTTGTAAAACAAGATTAAACTTTATATCTAGACTAGAATTTACAGTACAAAAATACACTACAAATTGTTTCTAAGAAAAAGAAGACAAAAATTGTTAAGAAGATTATAAAATTAAAAAAAAATCGTTTACAATGGACTAAAACTACTGTAGTATCTTACTTTTATATGGCAATTCTTATGAAAATTTAACAAAAATTTGTATATTTACCCGTCACGTTAATAATAAAATATGCCATACCATTTGCGTATAAGCTTACAGTCTTTCAACAAAAGAGTACATAATCTTTTTAACTGTTAATCCGTAAGAATTCTTTTTAAGTTGTATGTAACTTAGACTTGAAAAAGTTTGATAAACACTAAACTGATGCATCGCATATTTGTCATTTGCACACAATAAAATGGCTGTTACACATTGTACATTAGCTGAATGTGATCGGTTTATGTAATAATAAAACAAAAACATGGATCTCATCACAACGAACATTTGTACACAGTAACATATACAGTTTTACAGCAAAGGCAACCATATATACTGTACATATCCAGAAGTACAAATTGATCCAACACTCCATCGTGGCACGCAATACCAATCCTGATCCAATTAGGATAATTAAAAGCGCAACACAAACAGCAACCAAATCAAATAAAGATGACAAAAGCAGATATGGATGGGTAAAATAAGCCAGAAAACACACGCCATTAACAGCTTTCTATATTTTCAAAACAGAAAAGTAGCAGTGAAGAGGATATAACATTAATATTCCCCACATTTTCTACTTCAAATCCATCTAATATTACCCCAATAATTTCGTCTGCAGCAAAAATACACAAAACATTTCACAGAAACGCAGGGAAATTCAGCAGGAATCATCCAGAAATTTAATTATAGAGAAGCACTCTATAGTAACCGTGTGTCTTGCTATTTTCATATGGGGCAGTCAAACTTGTCAATTGCACTGGACGGTTAACAACAATATCAATAAAACAAATTCCTTATCAAAAATAATTACACAGCTCATGGGGACTATTTGCAAAAAAAAAAAAAGTGCACCAACAACAACAACCATAAAATTAAAATAATGTCAAAAAAAAATCCAACATTAATTCTAGCGCTGTTATGGTCGTAAAAAGCAAATTACAGAGTAGTAATTTTATTTTCTCACTTTTTTAAAGCCATGATAACGCCGGCTATTATCATATCTAACTACTTCTAGTTAACTGTTATGTAAGCTGGGACAAAAGTAGTTTTCTGTATGTGTATGTTTTTATACTGCATGCATGTTAATTAATGTGCAGTTCACACGAGATAGATGTTTATTTACTCACTGACAGAAGCGAAAAAGCATAGTAAAAAAAATGAAATAAAAGCGGCCAAACATAGGAGTGTGTGTGTGTGTGTATTTGTAGCTGAATAATATTATAATGGCGGTGAAAAAGGACCACGCCTCATTTTTATTTTATTTCGTGCAATGGCCGCTAGGTTGTGTATGTGGTGAGACAAAATGTGGTAAAATGTGGCGGTGGTATGTTGGGGGAGAACAGAACACCGATAGCTGAACCTGTTTCGCCTTCAATCACTTTGCATATACGTAACGTTCGCCACCAGGTGACGTGGTAGTTTTCACACATTGTAAATCAATAAACAGACATCACTGAGCAAGGTGAAAAAAAAATATAAGAAAAAATGTTATATTGAAGGTGCTGTATAATAAGTATAAAAAAATAAATACACATAGGCGTTGAAAGCGCAATAGTAATAATAATGCGAGTGAGTATAATAAAAATGTATGGCTAAAAGCTGAATTAATAACAAATGTACGACTAAAAACCGTGTCATGCCATCGTGAGGTCGATATGTAAGCAGTACAGTATATACTACACAGTGGCCGGCCATTGTCACGCAGTACAATTGTATCCAAGCCCAGTAAGATAAGAGGGTCGTTTAAATTTGTAATAGATATTATCTAAAATTCTAAACATGTTTTAAAGTTAAAAATCTACTAATAAAGAAAGATGTGAAAAATACTGGTTCTAAAATCGTACATTTATCTATAATGTTGAGTGTTCAATTATTTGACAGTTAATTTTTTATTTTTTAGCTTGGTTTGTAGTTGTATTGTGCCCTTTCTCGTGTTACCTAAGGGCTCTGCAATTGCTTATTTTGCTTGATGATTAATCCAGCGTTGGGAGGGGCAATATTTTGTCTTTTGTCGCTCGCTCGAAGGCTTGACGGTATGCCACTTAGTATAGATGTAGAAAATCACACAGAGAAAGAGATAAATAGAAGCAAATTGTCTTTGCAATGTTTGCAAATTCATCTCATTCACTTTGCACGGCAGATACATAAATAAAAAATAAAGTAGATTACCCAAAGTGACATTTTTTAAAGGAAAAGAAAAGAAAAAAGAAAAAAAGAGTAAATGTACATATACAGTACAAGACCTAAGAATAAAAAAAATATATATTTTCAGCTGAAAATAATCGGTGGAGCTATCTAACGGCTACAAATTCCCACCCCAATGAAATAAGACAGAGAATATGTTTGGCGAAGGAACAGGAAATCCTAATCCTAGTACAAATAAATGTCAGGTGTAAACCAAATTTCCAACTTTCACTCTCAGTGTTGATGTAGCTTGAAGGAGAAGATAATAAACGATTTAGAAATTCACGCTGAGACACGAAAAAATATATACTGTATATAAATAAAAATAAGTTGAATAAATCCTTTTTTTTTCTTCTTCTCAACTGCTATAACATCGACGACCCCTTACAAACTACAAATTCCATTAAACCGACAAATAAAAACGAAATATACTCCACACATAAAACGTCTATAAACAGTCACAAATACGAGAAAGTTTATAACATTCAGTATTACAATCAATAGCAAAAAAAAAAAAAAAAAAAAGATAAGAAATTTTTAGTTGCAATTTGACAAATATCTGTAATAGCAACTCCAAGCGCAATAACACTTATTTTTAAGAGCAAAATGTAAACACTGCCCATAAAATATTTACCATTGTTGAGGTTTACTAATAACATTTCTACCTGGATAAAATATAAAATTGGTGTAATAAATTAGTACAGTGAAATCCGTTTAACACGAAACTGATCAAAGAGAATGAATTTTCGTGTTAAAACATTTTGTGCATTCAAATGCATTTAAGAAAAAACAAAATTATTTTAAAAATAAAAACAAATAAAAAATGTAATGCCAATAAAGAAACGAGACGAATTTTCATGAGTTTCAATGGCGTTTTGTCTCGTTTCTTTTTTAACACTGAGAAGAAAAAAAAGCAAATAAAGAAACGAGACTAAATCTCATCAGTTCCAATGGAATTTTGTCTCGTTTCTTTCTCAAAGCTATCTATGCATTTTGCTCATTTTGAGAAGCAAAATATTTCGTGTTAAGCGGTTTTTGTTTCGTGTTAAAATAAAAAAATTAATTGAAATGACTATTCTTTAGTCGGAACCACAATGATGTTTTGTGTTAAACGAGTTTGCGTTAAACGGATTCCAGATTCTCTAGTTATACATTTTTTCACTTTGCAAATGATTTAAAATTGTAGCTACAATTATCACATCCTGGTCGTAAATCACCGTTAACAATAACTACTTTAAAATTATTAATCGATTAGAGTAAATTATTACTATATTAGTAATTACTTGATAATTATTTTATTTGAGATACTTGTCCTCCCTCACACATAGTCATCCATTGCATCCACCCACATAATTATGCAACCATTCAGTCATTTATGTCATCATCATCATAATCAAGCGTCTTCTCTATTGATTAACAAAACTAAGCCACGCCCATTTACAATATGGCTGAGTGGCTACAGTAACTTAGCAATGGCTATAAATAAATATACACTTTTTTTTCCACTCTCACTAGCACTTCCGTCTATTTCCCCGCCATCTCTTCGCTCCATATATTTAGATAATATTACGCTGAAACGTTACGCTGCGTTACGTTGCCTGTGTATACGCAATAAATAATAAATGAATTATGATTTCTAGTAAATTCATTTTCTCTGTTCGTAGAAATATAGAGGTTTTTTTTTCTTTTGCTCTTTAACTCGCACAGACGACAACTTGGTGTATAAAAAGTGTGGGATTTCGACGAAATCATCAAGCGAATCAACATGGTCGACACATTATTTATTAACATTGACTTTTCACGTAGAAATATTTACGCACAATTTGCTTTACAACGCACTAAGCGCATACTACAAAAATATCATTGCTTAATACAAAAAAAGATGCATATCGTAAATACAAATAAATTCTGCCAAAATAAATAAAATCATTACCCAGCAACTGAATTTAATATTAAAAATGGAAATAAATTATGCATACACAATAAACAGAGACTGAATGTTCTAAGAATTTTCTTTCGATTTGAAAAAAAAAATTAATTAACTGGGGAATGTCAAGAAAGATTGCTTACAAATTAAATTATAATTATTTTATACACATAACTAATGATAATAATCAAACTACTTCATAAATAACGTCCAATTCGACAGTGCACACTCAAAATACAACTTAGCTAAATTTAAATACATTTCTGCGAAATTTCTAGTGCAATTTTGAACATTTATATGCACATTTCCGTATGCTTAGTATATTTTACCGCATTTTGTGTCCCCAAAGCAATTCTTCCCATATTAGTACGCCACGGTTGCAAAAATGGCAAATGGTAGAAAATGAGATTTGAGCTTTCCATGCCCATAAGACCAGTTCATTTAATAAGTTACAATACAATCTACAAGAATCAACAGCAATTCTACTCTCAAAACGCCAAAATTCCCCCAACACCAGCATGCAGTTCGTGGAAACAAGACTGAACAGAGCCTTAACAGTTTCCAATTAAATTTAACACTTCTTCAACAATTAAATACCAACTGCAAACATAAAGCTGCAATTGCAATTTTATCACCAAATAGCCTTCTGTAAATAGTAAATACCATACGAATTGCAACTGACACTTTATTTTTTTTTATTCCTCAAGTCTCTTATAAACCAAGTGCTGTCAAGGTATTTTTATAATCTTCAACTATTTGTATATTTGATAGAATATGAAAGCGGGTGATTGACCTTTAGTATTGACCCCTGTGAGCAGCTATCAACTTCTGCATTTCAATTTATTCTAATAAAACTCTAGCTAACAATGTGTATGCATTAAAAACTAAGCGCCCCCTGCTGAGCTGGACTGACTCCTCCAAAAATAATAAAAAAAAAATAATAAAAAAACTACCCATTTGTAAGCATAATAAAAAAATAAGTTTTATGCCCGCCATTTACTTTTCAAATGAATGAGAAATTTAAATGACCTTAAAAAGTCAATTAATTTGGTCGCATACTAATACCGATAATCGCAATAATAAAATCGATAAAGTGAACGTTTTTGTAATTGAAAAATATTATCAACTACATTCCATAATCATGAACAATAGAAGCAATTTAGTTTAATTGATTAGTCTTCGTTCCCAACAAAACAAAAACAACATGAACGACGACGATGATCATAATCATCATTATCATCATCAACATAATAACAACAAAGATCATCTTCCATCACACAAATTCATTGTTGGTACTGACACTAATTGGTCATTTCAAATATACACACACAATCCATCTCCATAACACATTATTGTACACCTAAGCACCACTGATAATACGAAACACACAGAAAGAGACGCCATTGTTGAAATGCATCAGCGCCATTCAGATTGTTCATCATCTCCCCATCAAAAGATACACACTCGACTTTTTCTATTGACACCTGAACACTATGTATTAACAAAAAAAAATACATACAAACACAAAGATGTCCCCCAATATGCACTCAATACTCATCTTTTTTCCCCCACTTCACCATCACAACACAACAATGCCATGATGTAGCCAAACGTGAAAAAGTAAGAAAGTGACAGCAGTGTCACATATTCAAATATCTATGACACACTGTTTCAAGTTATTATTTTTTTTATTTTTAGTGAACTCTATCATTGCATTAAAGGCATCACCGTTTCATGATTTCATCGGACTGAGTTCTGTTTGTGCTTCCTCGAGGCAATAATATTGTAGGTGAATCACATTAGGGGCAGAGTGAATGAGAGTGTGAGATATCAATTATTTTGCTACTAAATCCCTCAGGGATTCAATGAATAAAATCGTATTTTTTCAATCCACTGAGAATTTATCTCTCGCTCCCCTCATTCCCCTGTCAGTCTGTTAACGTTGATGTAACAATTGCACGCGCATTGCACGTGTATCCATGCAAAGAAAAAACAAAATAAGGAAATTCAATTATGATTAATACACTGTTATACCGATTCTCAAACGATGGCACATCAAAAAGTGTTGGAGGAAACAGATACGAGACAGTAAAAATCAGCAATTAATCAAAATGTATTTAAAAATCCACATTAATCATAATATAATTACATAATCTGTTTTGAGATTTTAGTACGAAATATTATCATATACATGTAAAATAGGTACAGTATATTCAGAAATTGGACTTTTAAAAATAATGAATATAACATAAGTGCATTGGTCTTGAGTGTTTGAGAAACGCTATTCAATTTAGCTGACAATTTCATACAATTTAACAATTTCATCTTCAAAATATATAATTGGAAGTGGTCAAACGAAATAAGCAATTGTTCCGAGTTCACATTGTTGACGAAGGATCTGATTGGCCATTACAACATACAGAAGAAGAAAAAAAAGTATTTTTAAAAAATCTCTCCAGAGAGATCACAGATCGATGAGACATACACTGTATATACAAAATAAAAAAGCTAAAAATACCTCAAATAAATCATCAGGCAATTATTGTTCGGTAGGACGTCGTAAATCGTGGAATTTCAACAGTCATAAAAATAAGGATATCAAGTTTCCACATGACGTCATAACGATGCCATTACCACATGCAGACGACGAATTTAAACACACAGCTCAATTGTTATAAATGTCAGTCATTATCATCAACCATATCTTTTATATATTTTCCCTCGCTCTCCATCTTCCCCCTTACTTTCACTAGCTATTTTTTTTATTTAAATATACAAATATTTCCTTACAATGTTATCGTAAGACGAAATCTCTTTAAATATCGCCAATAAATCACCGCAAAAATTACATCCTACAGCTTAATATTTACATCTAACGAAAAAAACAACCAGTTTTCTACATACATTCGTCAAGTGGACCTTGTTAGTATATTTATTTTCCTTTTAAAAAATATAAACATTTCGATATATTTTTTCCTTTTTTATTTTTCTCTAAACAACATAAAAATATACAATTTTTTTTCTTTCTTTTTTTGGTTTAAATTTGAAGTTGTGAAATCAAAGTCATTGTGAGCTTCCTTACGATTTGATCACCCTCAAGTTGAAGCCCCGCTGTGTTTTGTGTTCCTTGACTTATTTGCCAACGAAATCACGTGGTGCTAACAAGGGCGTTTTCACGTCAGTTAAAAATAGATGGAAATCGGTTGAAAAAAAAGTGTAAATGATGGAATTTCCATACAATATGTAAGTTATAACTAAAACAATTTTTACATTTTAAAATGAGCTATGTTTTAAATTTCAACTAATCATAATCATCAAAATTATTGCCTGCAAATTTTAACTTTTTTGCGCACCTTAAGCATTCAAATTAACCAAACAGGAAGTTCACTCAAAAGCCACACCCACTCAAAAATCACGTCAGCATCCAACTGCGCCTTAAACCGCAGAGATAAGATGGCCCTTAACTTTGCTGCAGATAAAATTTAACAGCCCTAGCGCCATTGCTGCCATTTTCACAAGTCACGTGACTTGTTTAAAGTTCAACCACAAAACGGCCATGAAGGGTATATCTTTGGTTATTGTAATACACGTACAAAAAAAAGTGCGGTTATGCGCATGCCCAATGGATGGTGAGTATTTGTTTCGATAACGTCTGCTAAGGCAAAGCAGTGTGTGGGGGGTTATCATATCATGGCGGTATTTAATAAGAAAAAGACGCTGGGGGATAAGAAGGACTGAACGATAAGAACAATCGCACAAACACTTGTGTTTTTATGTTAAAACAGCGGGTGGCGCCCTCTGCACTAACAATGGCCGTTAACAACATCTTCACAGAAACCCCTTAAATTTTTTTTTTGTAATTTAAATTCGTTCCTAACGATTGTTTTGTCAGAATTTGACGTGATACCGACGCCATGTTATTAAAAATAAAACAATACTAAATAATTTGTATTTTTATATCGATTTGAATTTTGAAGTCGTAACTCAGAATCCAAAAAATGATGGATGCTCAACGTCACACGTGTGCTACATCACTGCTTTCAAACAGTTCCATGCTGTAAAATCGCATTCAATTATAAAAGTGCTTGTATACTGTATTATAAAGAGATAAATTCGTGGAAACGTGGTGCTAGGTACTTATACAGTGCACTACCAACTAAACTCAACGATATAAAAAAGTTTACTTTAAAGAAAACTAAACCAGGTCGTCGCCATTTATTTTTTCAAACTTCAATACAACCCGAATGCCAAAATGCCACCTGCACCCATGATTCATCAATTATTCAAAATCAATAACAAATAAAATATTAATATCCTACTTTCATATTGCAACATGTTAAATATAGCATACACAACAATCCCATTAAATACTCAAATTAAATACAGTGTGTAGTACACAAATAGAGCAGAAATAATAAAATCATAGCACCTGAGTCACTGGGAATTGAGAAACGCGTTACCACATTAATATATCAATTATTAAACTCAATAAAAATGCTAGATCTATATAAATTTTTAAATTAAATTTTTTTTATTGTAATATTGTTATCTACAATATTTAATTTCCTAATAATTGTTAGCATGCCCAGTACTACTCATAATGTATTGTTTTCCTTAATTTCAGCACAAAAACATTTTAATTTAAATTATAAAATTACCGCAAAGTCGAAAATCTTAAGATCCTAAAGAAATAGGAAAGTTTTATACTAATAAACATGTGTCATATCAAGAATCGGTGTAAACAGACTTATTTATCATTTATAAGGTTAGAAAGAAATACTATTGATTGGGACTTAATGGAAGATGATGTCAATCTAAATGTCCTTAGTTGACCCTTTTACTAAACGGTGATTTCCTAAATCTCGTTTAAAACCCTGTATCAGATTTTAGCATTTGTGTGCCACATGAAACTCATTTAAGCAAAATCATGATTCCTTTTTTATTTTCACTGCATTAATGTGTATTTCCTCTTAACTTTTTAAGATAAAAAAAAAATATACAGTATATTTCAAATTTCAGTTATCATTCTCAATATTTCATAACCTATAAAAAAGCGTAACTGATGTGCAAATCTAAATCGGCCGTCTGCAACATAAATTGTTTGCTGCAATGTACGTGTCGGCCATTATTGCTTTTCTTATTACATATATTTTTTATCATATATCTAAATCCAAAAAAGATGCGAAATCATTCAACAGTTTTTCATTCACTGACTTTTTTTCCATTAGAAACTACATGATAACGCTCGATCCATAATTTTACGTTTTATTATTTTTAAAAAAAATGCATCATTTATACTAGATTATGATAATAATATGTGGTCACACCGAATTGACTGTGGGTGAGAAAAGATGCATCATCAGGCACCAAATCGAAAACCAAAATAAATTTCATCATCACAAATTCATGCGATTCATTCATAAAAAATATAATACACTTTTCCCAAATCTTCAAAACAGACGTAAATTCAGCGTAATTATAGAGATTTCAGGTGCTACCGGCTCCATTGTACACTACACATCAAAATCAATTTCAAAACTATTCCATAAAAATCAGCCATTTCAATTAAAATGTACAGTATATAAAAAAACTAACTCGCTAAACTAAGAAATTATTACTTTTTGAGATAAATTGATGCAGGCAAGTTTTTTTTTCAAAAAAAAAAATTTTTTTTAAATGGCTTCCAGTATGTGTTTATGTTTTCTTTCCTTTTTTTAAAAAAAGAAAAATGTTTTCGCGTCAACTTTTATTTACGACTCCCTTTGGTTTCTTGACCCACAACTTTCCCTTCTAACTAAAACTAATAAAAAAATATTCTGCTCAAATCTTTTAGCAATAACCCTTCATCACAACACACCACCCACTCCTTTTCTCTCCTGTTCTCCTAACATCAGAAGAAAAAAAACATTGCAAATTTGCAACTATGACTGAGCTACAAAAAGAAAAAAAAAAGAATTAGGAGTTGCATAAGATACATTATATCGTTCAAACTGAAAGCTTCTTAACATTGTTAAGCAGATGATAGGAAAAACTAGCAACTAAAAATTGAAAACAGTCTTCTACTTCACCACCTCGTAACCTATCAGGAACACTCTAAACAGCCGGGATTCTCAAACGGTGGTACACTGCAACATTTAAGGGATTTAATGCACGCCAATTCAACGTTAATGAAACATTTGTATGCAGGAAAGCGTGTCGAAATGTACTAAAACAAACGCTAATGCATTTAAAAAATACACAAATGTGTTTTAAAAAAGTGCAGAAATGCAATAAAATTTGAAAACATGTACTGGGCCTATTACACTTTGGCTAAAAGAGGTTAAATTCCCCCAAAACGTGCTACAAAACTAAACAAACAACAAAATTGATGAAATGAATGACAATATTTAGGTTAAAAAAACATTTCCAACATTTTTTTCAACAATTGGCTAAAATCTATAACAATGGGTTTAGTTTTAAAATGATGTGGTATTGAAAAAGACACGCTGGTTGAAAAAAGTTGAGAAACATGTAGATAAAACCTCTATTCCGAATATACAACTAAACATCAACTCATCTCATCTCACTCTACTAATACTATCCATCAATCTATTTTAACTAAAAGTATGAGAAAGGTGGTGGTGGTTTTTTAAGGGAGAAAAAAGGTGGCTAAATAATGGCATCAGGGCAGGTAGCAATTATGGCGGTTGGGAAAATGAGTAAATAGCTCTCTCCCTATCTTTCAGAAGGAGTGATTTAGATGAGAAGGAGGAATCTTTATCTCTCTTTCTCTTACCTTTCTAAGCATAAGAAGAGCGAGAGGGGGAGGAGGAGAGTTTTAAAAAATAGAAGGAATCACTCTTACAAATTGGTTAAATTACCCTCTTGAGCGGCGTCGCCATGTAAAAAGGGAAAAAGGCGGGAAAAGATGGAGATGCGAAAGAGGAGGTTGAGTGAGGGTGGTGGATATGATGGTAGGGTAGGTGATACATGTATGTGTACAAGGGGCTGTTTTAATATTTTTTCTCCCTAAAAAAATGGTTTCTCTCTCATCTCCTTAAAGTCTCAACCTTAGTTAAATTATCTTTAACTCTTATAAGTGTAGTATGTATATGGGGGTTTTCTTCTTGATGTTTTTTAACATTCAGCGTTTGTGTTTTATCTACCATCGTCGTCTGCTTTTAATACAACCTTAGGCAACATTTTTCTACTCATTCGCCAGCATTTATTGCACACGACAAACTACAGCTAAACTTTTTAGTTTTACAAATTACCCCTTATTATTTCAATTTATTTTCCATACTCGCTGTGTACATACACATTTATTTTGATTAAATTTAAAGTATTGAACAATTTTTATACACTGTGTATAAAAAAAACGTTATTGAAAAAAAATTGTTTTATAATTTTATTATCGTGTCGTGTATATTCAAAAAAATTAAATTACACTTTTAAAAAAAAATTGTAGGAAACAATGGACGACTACTACTACTTTGCTTTAGTGTAAGAATTTATGTGAAAACCGTTTAATTAAATTTTCTTTTAATGGTATTTGCATTTTACTAACCTGTCTTCTTATTTTGTTAAAAAAAATAAATGTCAGTTGGCATAACATGTCATAATACAGTATCAGTGTTTTATTAAGACACACTGTACCACAAATGGATTACAATCTTCTCATAGAAATCCATCTCTGTTAGAATGATTTTATGAACGGCCCTTTTCTACTTTGCGATCTTTATCATCAAAGGCTTTGAAAAAACGATTTGTTTCATGATCCATAACGTTTTTTTATGATATTTTGTGAAACTTTCTTACGGAAAACACGTCTAATATACTGTATAAAGCAGCTAAAAATTATTTTAAAGTTGCCAATTCCGGTAAAAAGCCAACTGCCTATAATGCACTTCAAAGAGTAATTCTTAACAGTTTCTATCTTCAGGGGCCCACCATTTCGACGGCAGGCCCTGTTTACAAGATCTGCCCACTTTCTCCTAACACCATCTCCATCACCACTTCTATTATAGGATTTCAATCCCTTCTCCACTCATGCCTAACTGACACATTCTCTATCGCTATTACAACTGATGAATTTGCATTTTGTGTATGAAAAATAATTTCCTGTTTCCAACTTTTTTCATCCCAAAAAAAGAAAAAAAAACCGAAATAATATTTAAAGAGAAGGAAAAAAAGCACATGGAAAACTAAATTTTTAGTTTAAGTTACTTAAAAAAAATAAACAGACGTGTGGAATGTTCAAATTTGCGCATGCGTCAATTATAAACATGAAAAATAATAATGCTAAGTAGAATGGATGGGAAAAAAAACCTGAAAACGTCACGAAACTGACCTCTGGTCCATCATTCGTGATTATGCCAGGTATCTTGACATCATCTCTTAACTTAAGAAGAAACTTTTTTTTTTGTTAATTTGTACTTGCTTATACATCCGCCGCCAGCCAACAGAGGGCGTTGCACAATAAGAAAGCCCCTTGTTCTCTATGGCCTTTCTTTACAACAATAATTTACAACAAACCATACAACAATTTTTTATTATTAAATGTTAAAAAAAAACAAATTAATTTTTCATATAAAAAAATCTTCTCATTATCAATGTTACCTAATTACAAAAAAACACAATGTAGCTTAACCACCACCAACTACCACCTCCTTATTAAAAATATAAATTAAATTAAGATAAACAGCCGTAAGAGATATACTTTAAGTGATATACATTACCTATTATTATTATAATAGTTCAGGGGTCATCTGAATGAAAGAGTTTGTTCCACATCATTCAAATACAATAAAAATAAAACTGGAACAGAGTTTGATTTCACGGCAGGTGGCGCTTCGTGTACGAAATGTTATGCATAATATCTATTTTTTGTGCATTTCATATCAGTATGGGTGCTTGGTGATGGTGATGGAATGGGTTGAAAGAAAAACATATACATAACCATCTGTGTGGCCGCCATTTTGCACGCTATTTTTCAACCATGGCCATTCAACAATCTCATAAGTTTTTGCATGATGTGTGAGAAAAAAAGAGCAGAAAGAATAAAATGCTGCTCTAGATAGAGATAGATAGACAGAGAGAGGAAGTACAGAGAAAACATCAAAGTACATTCGTATAAGTTATTATAGAGAAACATACATACCGGTACAGGCTGAAATAGATCATAAAACATGTCTGAGAGAAAAGAAGAAAAAAAAACGAATAAACAAAAACCCTGCTGCGTTATGTTACGTTTTTCAACGTAACAAACACGTTCCCAGAACTGAATCAGATACAGAAAAAACGAAACTGACCTACATACAGGTATTTATACTGTACTTTTATAAAATATAAATTTATCTGTCTCGGATACTGTATATACATGAACCAGAAAAATCTCTTTTTATTCCCCAAAAAATAAAAAAATTCTTCAAATCAAAATCATAGAAATATTTTTGTGAAAATCCTCAAACGTTTATCCCCTTTTAAATATATTCTGGAAAATGATTAAAATACAACTAAAATTTAAATATAATACAAAATTCCAATTTTGAATTAGAAAGAATGTTTTCTTTTAAAATTCTCATTCTTTTCTGCATATTTTAGAAGAAAAACATATTTCATATTTGATACTTATGGCGGTACTTTCATACTTTACGTCATTTTGTTGTGTCATACTTAATTTGTTACTTTTAATTCATTGATTTTAAAGAGCAATTTCGATTAACTTCTTAATTCGACATCCTTCTATTACTAGAAATTTAATATGATAATAATCTGCTATTATGCATCAACAATCAATTCGTTTAGTTTATTATGTTATTGACTTTTACGAATGTTCAAGCGGTCTATGCTGACAAATAATAAACTTTCGAGACTGCTTTAAAAAAGTGTGTCAAGTGCGCATGCGTAGGGGTTACCTAAAACTGCGCCTCAAATACAAAATGGTAATTGTGAATCAATATTGTAAAAGTAAACAATCGATTAAACTACACCTAAGATTAAGCAACATTACATTGCAATAACCCTTTGCCAATAACATTACCATTACAGTCATTACGTCTGACACCTTTGCAATTATTAGCTGGCATTTTTATTTGATTTCCAAAGTCACACACAAACTCACATGCAATACTTTGAGCAAAGCATGGCTAGATTACATATTTATAAGTATAAAAGTATAATTATATGGCGGAAGTGGCGTTTCGAAAAAAGGCGACGACAGTTACCTTAATGGCGCTGATACAACTCCTCCTATTTCCACAATTGCGCATGTGCACGCCATCGCCATTACAGATATATAAAAACAAAAACGAAAAACCAATTTTGAAAGCCCTTTTGTACCATATACTCAGTATAATAATCATGTCACTGGCTTTTCGGTATTCATAGCACGTTCAAATAAATCACAACATCAGCTCCCATATAGCCATAGTTCCCCCTCTCCCCCAGTAAACTTTAGGTGGCGCTACTGATGCTGATGCTTCAGCTACTACAGTACAACTACTCCACCTCATCTCTCTGCCACCACCATCATTTTGTATTGTTTTACACCCATTTTGCATGCATATAAAAAATTATGCAAATGAACAGCAGTTTGCCGTTTTTTTACGACTCTTACAATAACGTTGACTGACATTTTCAACTACAAACAATAAAAATCCATGACAATCACAATTTCAAGCGGCGAAAATGAATATAAAAATAAGTAATTTACCTTTAAAAGACGCTGGTTTAAATCTTTTGATAGATGAATTACACAAATTCACTGCTGTCACTACTCTGATGAGTTTAATAAGCGACGTTCAAACTTAAGTTCAATCCTCCCGCAGAGAGTGAATCATCGACGGCATCAACACGCGATTCGAACACCGCACTTACTAAGCACCGTAGATTAATCCCAACAATGAAATCAACACCACATTCACCTACGATAGAGAAAAAAATTATTTTGTTTTACAGAAATGAATTTCTATTATTCACATCAATTCTATGTTATGATCGATTTTGACACTTGAAATTTGTATGCAAGTAACATAAACACGCACAAAATGCAAGGGGCTCAAACTGAAAAAAGCTAATCAACAGGTCAACAACACGTTAACAGAACCGTCGATAACGATGATTATTGTTAGAAATGATCGGTAAAAAAATCAACGGATACGCTTGGCACAACTTTTCCCTTACATTACACTATTGCCACTTGGGGATTTTTTTAACACATGCACTTTTCTTCCAATTTGTAGTTCCTTCACGAATTGATTTAACTCTGATCCTCTCTCGTTTTCAACATCAATCGAAATCCTTTTTTTTTATATGTATATTTTTAGGTTCTGTTAACGACTATCGCCAGCGTAGTATGTAGCAGTGAAAATACAGGAGTAGAAAATCCTCGGTATTTGTAGAACATCACGTAAACTAAAACCATCCAATACAGCCCCCTACGGAAAAAGCGACGTTTTCCCCGTCTATGTTACGCTCATCGCCGCCACAGCTGATAACGTTCGACCAGTGCAACTATCAGCGACACAAACCAACAACAAAATGCAACGTAGTGGAACTACTTACGTAAGCGTAGGAAATCAACGAGAGTAAAAGATGTGATGGGAAAAAGAAAAAAGCTCAACGACCCTTTTGCAGCTTACAGCCATTTACACAACAACGTAGATTCATCCGCTGTCACAACAATTTTTAAACGCAATCGACTTGCACCTAATAAAGGGACCTATTGGTAAACAAACCAACATTTACCACCCAAAAAAATAAAATTAAATGCTTCCAATTGTTAAATTGAATCCATAAGTAAATAGTACACAATATAATTAAATTTTATGATTACTAACAATACCCACAACTGATATCAAAATAATGCTTTAAAACCATTTTAACGTTCAAACTGCATTTTTACAAAATGTTATGTCATCAAATGTCTTTAATCATTAAACTTAAAAGTAAATTTGTACCGTAAATCTTCATGTACATAAGAAATTCTACTGAAGAGGTCAAATTCGGCGACTTGATATGATTTTCTTTGAAATAATGTTCCAACTCTATCAGCAATGAGCACAGTAAAATCCCATTGTTTTATTTGCTATTATATCAGTGTCCTTTATTATATCGTACTCGTATTATCTTCACAGGTGAGTTGCTACGTGTTATGCTCGTTGCCTTTTCTTCAAATGAAATTAGAACAAACTCAGCAGTGCTATTATGTTTCAGCATAAAGATCGTCTCGAACATTTACTTTAAAGTTAGACAATTCAATTAAATTCCCACTAAATTTCAAACGAAAACTTCCAAGTTCTACCGGTACAAAGCAGCGAATTTGTATTGACAAACCCAATTGCAATATCTAAACATAAGATACTGTGCATTAGCATTTTAAATATATTATTTATAACGACCTTCGTAAAAATATAGACTAACACACAGCACAGTGCATGCCACAAATCCTTCAAAAAATTGATTTAAACATTGATCTAATTTCAACATGCTGTACTGTAAAAGTAATGATACCGGTAAGCATAATAACATATTCATGCTGCTTACAATTTGCAAACACTGCAATTTTAATAAAATTTCCAAACGCAACTACCTTTTTTTTCCCCTTTCATATTACTGTATACATTATATCTAAAATTGTAATTGGCATAATATTAGGCAATAAAGTAAAAATTTCAGTAAGCCATACGGTATCATATTAACCTAGCTTCATAGCAGTAATTAGACCTTATTTAAAAAAAATACTGTATCTTTCCACACCTTTCAACCCTTCTTCTCTTCTTACATGTGTTAATTAATTTCAACCTTGTTTTCTGCTACGACAGATATAAAATTACCCCATTATGCTAATTCATATAATATACAGTCAAGTGCATGAAGTACTGTACAGATGGGTGATGCCTTGTTAAATACCGTGCAGTGTTAACTTTAAAGAAAATAAGAAGAAGAAGAAAAAAAAGATAAACAAGTTTTAAACACAGCAGAAGCCAACTCAAACAGACACGTATAAATTTTCACAGTAGAGAGAAACGTTTTAGTGGAAAGTTGCCATAAGTTTAACTTTAGTGAAGCGTTATTATTAGTGTAAAAGCGTTGCTTTATGACATGTTTACATGTCAAACCATTCCTTTTCCCCCCTTAACTCACCCCCTTTCATCTATTTTTCCCCCTTCATTTTAACACAGGTTTTTAATGGAGGTCTGACTAAATGTTATTTCTGCAGTGGCTCCACCTCTACGTCAACATGGCACCTGTTGTTTTTCACTTGTTATACAATACACCCTCCAAAAAGTATGGCTAAAACAAAAGCTGATCTATTGTCAATCATAAAGAAAAAAATATATAACAATCGATTTCTTTCATAACCTTTTAAATATTATTAAATTGCCAACTTCCTTTCCACAAAAGCTTAAAAGTCACCTAAAACACGTGTAGCAAGCTGATAAGACCATTTTTATTAAGTTAATATTTTTATTTTAGTTTTCAGTGTTTGGAAGTTGGAAAAGTTTTTCTTTTGGTTGAGATAATAAAATAATAAAAAGCAATTTTAAAATTCCAATCTAAACATGATTGATTACAGCTTTCAAAATGTGAGAAGAAATTTAATTTTAAGTAAACGCCTGCTAATGATCATTCTCAGCAAGTTTTAAAAAAAACATATAATTTTTTATCCATACATTAAACATACAGTTTATCAAACTTTTCAGTTGTGCGTGCACTATCTTTATAGCATTGAAAAGCGTCATTCATACCACTGACATGATAAAAGTATCAAAAGTTGTTTTAAATTTTAATTAGCGTATTTTTAAAGAATTTTACCCCATTTTTTAAAATGATTAGCACCATTTTTTTAAAATAAAAATATCAACTGAAAGCAAAACAAATACAATTGACAATTGAAAAACATTTAAAAAATATTTTGAAAAACTTTGTAAATTTCGGCCAATCAATGCAAATTTTTTATGTTTTTTTTTTTACAAAACTTTACTTTGACTACAAATTTCTCCACTTTCTTTATTACGAAAGAAATCTAAATTGTCTTGGCTTTTGCAATTGTTTCATACTTTCATGCACATTTATTTTCACATTAAATTAGATATTTTCTTTAAAAGAATTCATTACATTTACAAAAAAAAAAATAAATTCTTAACCACTTTTAGTAAGTGTATGCACGATTTTTTGCTCTCCATTTGCATATTGCATCATTAAATTTCCCCAAGTACCATTTGCACATGTACCACCGTTTGAGAACCATTGCATTTAAGTATCCACTCACCAATAAACTTTTAAAGGTTAGAAAAACGTTTTGAAACTTATAAAATATGCGCCATGAGTTATAAATAATCTCATAAGCAATTTTTTTCAAACATGTTGAACTTGTTGAAGGTGGATAAAAAGCTATTTAAAATACAAAATTTTTCACCACACAAAAGTGCTTCAATCGTTACTAAAAAAAAAAGAAAACAGTGTTAAGTCAAACGCTAAATTAGGTGTGGAGTTACGTGCTATAGCAATACAAAAAGTTCTCGATCAAATTTTAAACTTAAAACCATTTTATAGTCGCATCCTCAAAAACCTAATAATAATAAATTGCTAGGCTATTTGTCATCCATGAAAAAACAGGGCAAACTTGTTATCATATTGTTAGACTTTTTAAAATAAAAAAAAAACCTTAGGCATTTTTCTTTTGAACCAGCAACCGAGTAAAATGATCACAATTAACACAAAAACAGACGACCAGACATTGCCAATATTTTATAGAATTTTTAAACAGTGAGAAATTTTATGGCGCTCACGTTTGAACTTTACACAATTTACTTTTAAGAAAAATGAAACTTTTACTTAAAATTCTGTTTTCCTTTTTTCTTAAAAAAAAAAAAAAAAAAAGAAAAAAGAAAAGAAAACATACTGCAGCAAAAGATATGCATGAAGCTTTCAAATTTATTTTATCTAGAATCTTAACCAAAATATTGTTTCTCATCGACGTTAAAAACGAAAAACATTTTGAAACATTTATCGCAAATCTTTATCTACCAACCATTTCCGTCCAATCTTCTGACAACACTGTTTCTGCCAGTTTTGCATTATATTTCCTTAAACATTTGAAAACTAAACAAAAGCATAAAAAACCCTTTGAAAACAAAAACATTGATAATTTCAAAGTGAATAAACAAAACAAAAAAGACCATTAAGTAAATTCTAATCAACACTATAAGAAGAACCCAATAATAAGTCTTAAAATATTCTAGAAATAGCCAAAACCATCTTACAATAAACCAAAAAAAAATTTCCTAAATTAATTAACTTAACAAAAGTCAAAGTGTGACCCTGGCTGATATTACACAGGGCAAAATAAAAAATCTTTCCAGATAAAGGAAGCAACTCCTCACTGTCACTTTTGCTTAACATTTTTAAAAAAATAAAGAAAATGTGAAAAGGCGTGGTTAAACACAAAAAATAAATAAAATTGTGGGAGTATTTAGAGCTGCTAGCCTAAGGGTTAAAAACACACCTCGCCATAACTTTTTGTTATATATTTATGTTATGTAGCCCAAAGCCATGAAAAGCGGCGGAAAAAAGTTTTTTTTTAGGGGAACTGTATTTTTTCCTCGAGTTTAGAGACGATACTGTCTGCCCAACTGAATCCACAAAATACATGCACACTGCACACGGTTAGACAATACAACAAAGAAGAGCTCAAATTCAAAATAATAATAATAAAAAAAGATGCCTTTCACAATTTCAACAGTCATAGGGACCCTTTTTTTTCGCCCATCTCTGAATGCACATAGAAAACAATGCTTGCAGCGAGCACCTTATATACCCCACACAATTTTTGTTATTCTTCCAAACAGTTGCAGTTTTTAACTGCAGGCAAACAATGTCAGGTGTTTTCAAAATGTTATCAACTAAATAAATATTAACAATAAATTTTTCCCTATAAGAATAGAGGAGGAAAAAAAAATAATGTTTACCTGCAAATTCACTGCCACATATAATATTTTATCGTGATCGAGCAAATATTAAAATTTAAATAGTAAATTATAATCTAATATAAAAATAATAAAAATGACATGAATGAATTATTTTGCATTACAGCAGCTATAAATTAAAGTTTTCTTTTTTTTTTTTTTTACTTTTAGCTATTTCAAACAAACAGTAATTTAAATTCCGGGCAAGTTGAATTGCAACGCAATGCAAATTTTTTGAACAACGAAAACAAGTGGAAAACCATTTGCAATTTTGCAATATGTAAATGTAAAAATGTTGCTAATTGAATTTAAACGTGTGAACCGAATGTCTGTTTCAATATAAAAAATAAACAAATGTTTTGCGCAAATAATAATAATAGTAATAATAAAAACAAGTCCCCATTCTAAAAAACATAAAAAGTAACTAAATCGTTAAATTCTTTTGAATATTTTTTTATCTAGAATTGCCAATTATTCAGCTCAAATAACATCATGAAAACAGTCATTATGCATCACACAGGTTAATGAATTGCATAACCAAACTTGTATTTCAAACTCAACATCATTAACAAATCAAAAACAGCCCAATTTTAATTAAAGAATGCAAATGCGGTACTCGTACATGCACATGTACAGGTAAAATTTCAATCTACCAAAAGAAAATAAGATAAATCCAGCAATGTTACATTTGGGCTGCATCTGGCCTCTAGAGATTTGATACGTGAAGCTTTTAAAAAAGTTACTATGCTATATAATCAATAAAATCCAACATGAAACTGAAGAAAAAAAACCTATAAAACAGATCCTTTAAATCGGATGTGCAGTTCGTGTTATTAATTTCAAATTAAAAAAATTACATTACATCATTACAGTACTTATATGCAAAATTCATGCATTTTCATTAATAATATAAATAATTCACAAAAAAAAAATGTCACTATGGAATCAACAATATTTGCTGTCATTTTCCTTTTACAAAATTTGAATGCCTTATAGTGGTACATTTTCTGCTTTAGGTCCTTCAACAAACTAAGTCGTTTTTCAATATTAACATTTGAATCAAATTTCAGTAAACAGTAACAAATAAATTTAAAAAAAAGTTTTAGTTAACAAATTTTACACTAACACGTTTTTCATTTAACATCGATAGTATTAAAATCCAATCAATACTGAAAAAAAAAATAATGGTTTTACTAGTTGATTTTTTTTATTTTAAGTTTTAGCAATTTTACAAATCGACTACAGTACTTTAATTAACATAAGAAACGCCTCATCTGCTACCATAATACGTTAATGTCTATACCGAGATAAAATTCAAATTTATTTAAATGAAATTAGATTGTTACATCGCAAACAGATAAAAGGGAGTAGAAACTATAACTTCATGATTCAATTTATCATTTTGTTAAATAAAAAAAACACATACAATACAATGTGGTGCACCTGCAATAATAATTTAAATGCCAGACAATGCTAACTAAGCATTTAAACCACAACATCCACACGTCATATACAGTAGTTCACTAAGAACCAAAACTGAAATAAAGCTGATTTCAAACAACAGTACATATACATAAACATATCAAAATGAAATAAATGTAACAGTGGAATATGAATTACCAGGATGAATTGCTATCAATTATAAGACGATTTGAATAAAAGTCTGACAAGTAACAACTGCTCTCACACCCTCATGAAATAAAAATGCAAAAAAAAGCCTTAAAAAATGTGACAAATAATACATGTATCTGTACAATTTTCATATATGTAAACAAGTTAACTACTTTATAAATCCAATCCATCATTCTGAATTTTTTAGCCACTTTTAACGCTTTAAGTGAGGAAATGAGCTTAAAAAGACAACTCTGTTATTTCGTAGCTGAAATTTTGAACAAATTTATCGTGTTTCACGTCTTGGAATATAAACGAGCACATTAACAAAACTAATAAATTAAATTGGCGTAACTAGTGTTACTAGTTACCTGAAAACAAAAACTAAGCGTCGGTGTCATTGTCTTCCAAGCAGCCACTTTAAGATTCAGCGATAAAGTAATAAATCATCACATCAACAATTGACGTTTCATTGTTGAAATTAAAAACACATTAGAGGTTAAAAACACACAAATGAATATATGAGAAGTTTAAGAAAGGTGCATGGAAAACTGTAAGTGTATCACTATGTGTTTTCAATTAGTTTTAGTGAGAAGAGATGTTGTGTATGTCATCTCTCTCTTTAGTCTTCACTCTTATTTCGTTCAGCATATCTGTTATTTGTCAAAATGGGAGGCTCTTTATCAAAGCAAATAAACCGTGTTTGAGAAAAGAATTTTAATTAAAACTTTTCTCTATACTGAATATATCGTTTTTAAAAGGCGTTGATTGATGAAATATGAAAAGAAGTTGTGTGTATGTGTATGCAAGTTATGCCTGTGCTAAGATGAGGAATAATTAATTTTAATTAAGACACCGCCCATTTAAGGCTTTTTCAAAATGTGATTCATTTTCAAGTTTCAACGATTGGCCATTAATCTCTTTTTCTTTCACATACAGAGTGAGTGTATGTGTGCAATTTACACTCAAGCGACAAATGTCAACATGTTGAAAAATTTATTACACTACACTTACTTGCTTATGCTTGTACAGTAACTTACACTGTGAGTGCGCAATGTAAACTTTAGGAAAATGTACGAGGCTCATAGCGTGCCATACATTAATTTTCTCGCTTCCGAAATATAATTTAACAAATATTATACGTTTATATATAGGATATATGTTTGCATAATTCAAGTGCCAATTTACTGGATGATAAATGACGACCAAAACATTTTTTTTTAAAAAAATTCTCGGCTTCTTAAGTAACAAACATTTTGCCTTTAAAAACTAAATTTAATTAAATAAATTGCCTGCAATTAGTTTTTAGACAATCCAGAAAATAGTGTACCAGGAAAATTATGCAGCCACAAAAATGAATGCAACCACTAGTCTTAAGTGACGAAGAGCCAAATATTGCGTCTTAAAAACGTTTACATATTGAAAACAATATAATGGATGCCAGACAAACCTTGTTTAGCATCTTAGAAACCACATTTGGTATCTTTAAAGCCAAATATTTGGTATCTTGGAAACCAGATATGTAGCATCTTAAAAATCAGATTTAGCATCTTGGAAACCATATTTAGCATCTTGGAAACCATATTTAGCATCTTGGAAACCAGATTTAGCATCTTCAAAATCAGATTTAGCATCTTCAAAATCAGATTTAGCATCTTCAAAATCAGATTTAGCATCTTGAAAATCAGATTTAGCATCTTGAAAATCAGATTTAGCATCTTAAAAATCAGATTTAGCCTCTTGGAACCAGATTTAGCATCTTGGAAACCAAATTTAGCTTCTTGAAGACCAGATTTATCTTCTTGAAAACCAGATTCTGCATCATGGAAACCAGATTTAGCATCTTTAAATTCAAATTTAGATTTCTTTTATCAAAACCATGTTTAGCGTTTTGGAAATTAAACGTAAAATCTCTAACCTAAAATTATCCTTTCAAAATCAAAATTGATTCACCTGAAAATTAATTCATTAAAATGAGATTGTTCAGTGCAGGGCATCATGAAGGTTAAATTCTGCATTACACTTAATCAAAAAATAACGCTAAAACAAGTAAAAAAAAACAACAAAATAATCGATCATTGTTAAATTTTGTTGTATAGAAAAACAAGAGCACTGCTATAAATAAAAACAACAAAAAAAAAATCCCTTTTGAAAATCAATTTCCAAAAATGTGTCAACATTCACTCTGATCGCTTTATTTTGCCATTGTAACCGGTTAAGTTATATAAATTCCGCATTGAAGCTCGACTTTTATTAATCTAAAGTTTTAAACTAAAGCTTTCAAAGTACGGAAACGCCATTTGTTGTGTAAAATAATAGTCTTTTCTTCATTAAATTTATTTTCTCTCTCTTTCTATTCAAATAAACAGAGTAATAGAAACATTTGGCATTAGAAAGGCATTAAGTGCTCCGAGTAATAAATACACATCAAATGAAAATGGAAGAAGGTGGAGTTGGGTTGGCAATGGGAATGGGAATGGGGTTGAAAGGGGTCCTTTCAGAGAGTTCACACACGCGTTAGGGGCTCTTTGTCAAATAAAATTGTGATAGAGGGAGGGGGGGATGTAAAAGGTGGGTGGGTTAGATTATGCGGCGCATGCTCAATTAGCCTCTTTCCAAAATGCGTGAACTGAATTTTAAAAGCTTTTTCACTTCCAAAATATATTTATATATTATTTCTTTGGACATTTGGAAATTAATCCCTTTTCGCGTTCATTTAATCCAAACTTCCGCAAAATTTTCCTTTTACCAACGTGTTTAATAGGATCCAAGCGTTTCGTGCTGCAAACATTTTGTTGGCAAAGAAATCATAATTTACCATTTAACCAGCTAAAACTCAGCAGTAACGTGGAAAATCGTAACAAACGCTAAACGTGTATTAAGTTCATTTATTGCAATCGTTTCTTTCTGCCAAAATCGTTACAAATTTCTCATTAAAGATGAAAAATGCAAAACTAAATAAATTTTCCTTTTTAATAACAAAAAATCTGGTTCTCAGTCACAAATTATTAAATCAGTTTAAGGTATTATAAGTTGAATTTAAGATTTCTAAGCTGATAGTGTTTGATATATCAATTCTATTTCGTCATGATTAACAGTTAACGTGTTTATAACTTAGTTTACGTATCACCCTGTAGACATATTCAAATTTGTATTGAATATTTATGGCGTGTTAAAAGTTGTAGCAAAAAGATTGGAAAAGAGCGGTGAGTAGTGTTAAAGCTAGCAGCCATTTTGTTATCTTACCAAATTGTCATCTAATCCCCTATTCGCTACTTTCATAAAATAGACACCAGAGAATAAATAACACATACAGTACTATGTAAGGTACCGTCGCTTCAAAAATAAATAAAAAATACTTTTATATGTAAGTGAGAAACGGAGAAAGATGAATAAACAAAAGATGAAAAGTAAAAAAAAAAAAAAAGAAACAAAAGAGCAAAAACAAATAATTCATTCGCACGCCACAGACAACTTAAACAGTAACACCAAATGCGCCGTCTGCTGGTAAAAACAAAATAAAAAAATTTGGAGAGATAAAATGGTCTAGTAAAAAAACACAACCTTACAATTTGAGACGCCGACATTAATTCACATACAAGGTACATCTTATTCACAAAGCACTCATATTTTACAACTAAATATTTATCAGTTTTTCATATCATAAAGATACAAGCTTTGTATTTATAATGCAAAACACTAAGTTATAAAATGGGTGACATTTCCACTATTTCTATATACAGCGAAAACCGTTTAAGGCAAAATCGCTTAACATGAAAAATCGGTAAACACAAAATAATAATGTGGTCCCTGCCAAATATGTATTTTCATACATTTTTTTCTTTTAACACGAACAAAAATTGCTTTCGGAATGAACAAAATGCATACACCTAATAATTATCGGACAATTTGATGCTAAAAATGACAATGCAAATAAAAAAATTCAGATTATTTTCCAAAAAATCAATAAATTACTGTATTTATTGTTTTTTAAAATGAAAATTACTGAACAGTACTAAAGCTAAAAATTTCATTAAGTCATACAGTACATACTACAGTATGTACAAAATGTATAAAAATTTGAAATGTAACAATTGTATCCAATATTAAGTATTGTACTTTAATCAACTTAATGTCAGTGAGTAATTATTTTTTGTATGCATCGAAAACACAAAATTATTATTTTTCTTAATTTTATTTATTTATTAATATACTGTATGCCAGTTTCCAAGCAAACAAACCAATCAAAAACCAGTCCACCAATTAAAATTTTACTCATCTAAATTCATCGTACGCAAATCGTTTAGAAAATAGTTACAGTACATTTTGATTTTATAATCCAGCATTCCATCGATTGATAACACATAAGTTAGTTACGTAAGTTCAACATATTCCACAATTTTGAAAACGCTCTTTCTGAGCAATTTCCCCCTTTTTTAACATTACATTGTTGGCAAATAGTGTAATACATCCTCGAATCTCTTATTACTTACAAATTACAACCTAGAATCACGAAGAAATATTTTAATCCCCTCCATTTCGCGTTAAACGGTTTTCAGTGTATTTAGTAATACAGTACACATAAAATGAAAAGTGCAGAAAAGCATGATATTCACCTTAATGAACTTTTTAACAAACTACAATGCATGCAGTGAAGCACTTTTATACAAATTTCCCATAAAAAAGCATTAAATTCCATTGAAATGATCTCTCAAGTCCGTTCGTATTTTCCAACAATAATTACTATTTGTAAAATAAAAACAAACAAGCTAATGAAACAACTGAGTAACGGTATGCCATATCGTTTATTTACATAAACGTCAAAACTTCCAGTAAATAATTACCACGGCTTTCAACCCGTTTCCACGAATTTTATAAAAAAAAGATTCAATGATTTATAGTGTGCATTCACGAACTTCAAAAATTAATGCTGCACTCATTTTTTTTCAAATTTCCATCTATCTATAAATAAAATTCCATAATTACTCTAAATTAACCAAGTTAATGACATAATAAAAGTAAATAAATAAGTTAAAATTAAAATAATTATATCTAAACGTAATTAATAGTAATTTGACCTAAAAAAAGAGCATTATGGTATAGTGAAGCTTAATTAGGACATTTCAAAACAAATCTAAAATTAATTGCTATGTGTCTAAAATGATTCATCATTTAGTGTACGAATGACAGATTAATCTACGTAAATGAAACATGCACATACAGTTAATACTAGAAACTAATGGGTCATCAGGGACATTAATAATGGCTTTAAACCCTCCCAGAAAACATTTACGCCAAATCCTTCAAACATTGACATCAAACTAAGTACACTATGATATTACACTGTGCAAAAAGTGCATGGATTTACCATCCATTGAATCCAAAGCTCAAATTCGGTAATACCAGACTTATTCTACACAATATTTGATCATCAAAACACAAAATTATAAAGATAAGATGCCAAATTTTTGACTTCATTTGAATTCTAAACTTAAAAATACAGGATATTCGTAACATTTTGATGTACTGAATTTAATTAGCATATAAAAAAAAGTAATAAGTAGCATATAGAACTGAAAATATTCCCTAAAACTTTCGTTTGACCTTTCTCAACATTTTTCAGGATTACCAAAGAAAACATGGCATATGATATTTCCCAAAAAAAAAAAAATCTTGTTTCATTTATCAAAAAAAAAAAAAAAAAAAAACCTCTGTAAAAAGTCAAAACGTTTACTCAAACGTCCATAAATTCCTCACGACCACAACAGCTGAGACAGAGCAAAAAGTCAAAAATTTAACATTCAAAATCCCTAGGATACATGCATTATTTTTTCCAACGTCACTTTTGTATTTGTATTGGATAACAAATGCCGGCGTTGTGTTTCTTCGAAAAAGACCCCGCCTCCCTTGTATTGATCTTTAATAAATAAAATGCCGGCTTCAGTTGTAAAGTACATTGGATAGTGAAGTTATACAAAGATGAAATGGGACGAAAAATACACGAAAAATCGAAATCCAGAACAAAAATATTAATAAAAGCAGTCGTCGCAGACCAAAACAAACACGTAATGTAAACAACAGGCTGCAAATGACAAGCTACATTGGCAATGGCAGTAGCAAAAGCTCAAGCAAACTCAGCCAAACTCCGCTTAGTCGCCTAGCAACCAGGCAGAAACAAAAAAAAAATACACAGCGTCGATTGCAGTGCCAATGCACATCGATCAACTTTATGTTTACTGTACGTAGCAAATGGCACGCAAATAACGCCCATTTTACGTCGCCAAATCAGCTCGTTAAAACACTTGAAATTTCATCACGGTTACAAATAAAACATCACCTTGTGTAGTTTAATTTGTAATGTAATTGGTCATTTGTTAACAGTTACTAATTGAGATTAATGCCGCTCCTTAAACTGAGCGCTTTTTGGCAGCGATTTTTAAGCGCCATCTAACTCTTTTTTCGGTTTAACTCAAAATATGTACACATTAACATATACACGAAATACCAACATTATATAAAGTTGATATGTATTTGATAAATTGGTTTGATAAAAATGACTAAAACTCATGTTCACATTAATAATTTTCATTTGCAGCAACAGAAAAATTTAAGCCCTGTATACAGTATGTACATCAATTCAACATCGCGTGATTTCCTTGGCTCGTTGTTGTTATTTTGTTTATTAATTGCTCTCTTAATTATGTCAACAACCAGCAATTTGTCTTATAATTTGTCTTCAACATTGATTTCACCTAACACACAAATACATCACATTGAATACAGTACAACAGTGAATTAATAGTTAGTAAATGCAGCCTAAAATACCGGTCTCGTCATAGAGTGACCTCTATTACCATTTTAAGTAATATAAATTCACTGACCAACAAATGACAGTAAAAATCGATTTTTTTTTCTAAGTTTAATAATGATTTTAAAACGTACCAAAAGCACTTTAATGTAACAAATGAGCATTCTATTAGTCAATGATTAATTAACAAAGTTAACTGAAATGCGGAAATAAATTAAAAATTTGCTTTAACTTGTAACTGAATTTAATTTAAATTGTTAGCAACCCGTTTTAATATGATTGTTTAAATAAACAAAATGATGGTTTAAATTCGAGTTACAGTAGATTATGCAAAGAATAGCGCCACCTATCGACTATTGTAAACATTAACATAAGATTTCTTTCTATTAACATTTAAAAACAACTTTAAATTGACTCTTCAACCTGAGCTCAGATTAGATACAATCCAATTTTTATTCTAAAAAAAAAATACGTTTCAGCATTTATTCATTGTATATTTAGTTTTCCATTTTGAAGATGGCCGTCAGACAGTGTTACCACCCAAAGGACATTTTTGTCAACCACACTAAAATTCGATTTCCAGCCCAAAATTCTCCCCATACGTTTAACTTTACGCTCGCATAATACAAACTCGTATATTTTATTTTATATATAAATAAAATAAAGAAAGAGACTGAAGGGGGATATAAAGATGGATATGTTGGCTGATGCAAAGAAGAAAGGGAGGGGTGATTTTTTTGTCTGAAAGTGTTGATTTTAATAAATATGCGGTGAAGTGGTGAAAAGATATAGACAAAATTAAATCAATATACGGCGTAGTAGATACGTATGTGTCAACATTGCCAAAACTCCAAACACAATTGCACTACAGTGTATCGTTTTCTTACGATATTATATCAAAAAATTATATTCGATATGTTGCACAATTCAAGTATAAATAAAAAAGTCACCGAAAAGAGAGAGAAAAAAGTGACAAAATAAGCTTTTTACATAATTTTATTTTTATCCCGCGGTCAATTTCCATTTGAAAAAAGTGGCAACCTAAGCAAAAAAAAAATCAACTTTCACTTAAAAGAAATATAAAAAACCATTACTTTTGATGCCAAAAATAATTTAACCATCACAAAATACGAATGGCCTCTAATTGTGAAATGCATGTAAATTTAATTGAATTTGGCTTGTCTGGAAAATTTTAAACTAATCGTTGTTAGCATTAAGTCAAAATAAAAAATATTACCAAGTCATGCAGCTAAGTACACACTATAAAATTTCCAACTAAAAACTTAATAAAATTAAATTTGGTTAAGCCTGAGCGCCAAACAAAAAAAAATAAATTATGGATCACAACAAACAAGAGACTAAATAATAATAAACGTTAAATAAAGCGTAAAAAGACATTTATATCTTTGACAATAAATTTCAACTCAGCTGAAGTTTGCGTACAAGTCACATTATAAAAAAGAGTACTTTTCCGATATAGTGCAACACACTGCATAGGGATTAAGACTGAAAATGGCTTAACGTTAAGAGTACACAAGTAATAAACACGTCGAATATAAACGGATAAACTGCACCAAATCCCTCTTTTTGTTTTGAGAAGAGACATTTTAGCAGTGAATCATGACCAACTTTTAAATGAAATTAAACGTTGTGTTCTAAGTCTAAGCCTAAGAAGAAGAAAACAACTTTTAAAAAAATACATTTTTTATATAGAAAAAGAAGAGTCGACTTCATAATACCTGATTAAAAAATAAATCACTTAAAAATTATTGTATATAAAGTTATGTGAAACAAGAAGATGTTAGTTGAGTCTGCAGGTGGAGCTACTTAAAGACTGGAAATGAAGGAACATGAGAAGCTACAGGGTACAGAGTACAGGGTAGGAGACCAGGGGTGTCGACTGTATATGTAAATACACAACTCACACCCACAAGCCCCTGTTGAGCCATTTTTAATGAACCTCACGCGCTAATCTAATTGCGATTCATAAATTAAACTGCTTCAAACTTAATCCTTAGCTTTTCTCAGAAATTCCAGACTAATGCTATTATGCTAAATAAATAAATAAACAATTCCACTATATTTATAACTTCCGGCGTGTTATACCTTTGTGCAAATTTATTTCAACATCCGCTTACATTACACCACATTTATCACTAAAATTGCTCTTACAAAAACAACCAAAATTAATCGCAGATATTTGAATTAATTTTCAATTTCGCCGCAATATGTTTAACTCATTTTTACTTTAAAAAAAACCCACACACACACACATAAAGTATTAATGGAAAACATTGCTATATAAACATTAGCTCTTAATTAAATATCTCAACTAACTAAATAAACAATCACTAAGGAAGATTTGTATGTCAACATTGTAGTAAGATTTAAAACCACAGTAAAAATCTCCACTTCAGCAATTTTGATTAGATCAACTTACACAAATAAACACACATTTAAACTGAAAAGTGGCAACTCAAACGTCTCCTAAAAAAAAAACACCGCTTCCCCACTAACTAATACATCAAAATCAGTTAACACAATAACAGTTACTATACCTTAATTACCTAAAATATAAACAGCCCTGTTTCCCAACGTTGAGCGCCCGCCCTACAAGGGGGCATTTAAATTGTTCAAGGAGGCAATTTGAAAATGGAATTTTTCAAAATTTTAAGGTAACTTTAAAGTAAGGAAGACCTAGATGGGTCATAACTCAAAAAAGGTTGGGAAACACTGATCTACCGTATTTAAAAATAAAAATAATAACCTTACATACAATTACAGTAAAATACTTCTTTAAAATGTAAAAAAAAAATTATTTTGAACTTACATATACAGTATTGGGTTCACTGAAGATTTCCTTTCAATTTTTTACGCCAGCTTTAACCATATTCTGTAAAATTAAGTAAATATTTTTATTAGTACTTAAATATTAAGAAATAAAAGCAAAACAGTAATGTAAACACATATTAACATAACTATGCTAATTAATTTAAGCAGAACTAGCAGGTATAAAATGCGATTTTAAGTACAGTATATTAAGTAAGTTTATAGTGCCTTCCAGCTTTACTACACAAATAGCTCAATAATGCAAATTCATAAACATGCGAAATACTGTTCAAACTGCACTGTAAAATAAACAACAAATTTTCACGATTACACAAATTTAAACGTCAAGTAAGCCATTAAAACAACATGACCAACTCACTATTAGATTTGTCATCTAGTTTGCAAATTGCACTCAATTAAATTGCAAATAAACGCTATCGTACCGGTAGTGCTAACAAATTGTACAGTTTGCAAATTATCTAAAAATATCAACGATAAAATCGACAGTTCAGATAATGTATAAAACATGAACCAACAAGAAGACAAGCGACATACTAAATTTCAAAACAAGACTAGACAGTTTTTTTTTTGGATGCAATATGATGACATTAAAAACGGATATTAAATTTAAAGTAGTTTTGCGCATTATAGTTTTTATGCTAACTTAGTCAAAGTACAGTATATGAATAATGTATTGTAAAAAAATTGTATTTTTTTTTATTTTTTTGCAATATAACGAGCCTACTGTAAAATCCAGAAAAACATACAGTACGAAATAAAATTCAACCGGACATTACTGAACCGGTATAATACTCGTAGTTATTTAACTTTAATATCATACAATAAAAATAAAAAAAATAAATACTAAGTACATTGCATGAAAGCAAACAGACAATTCCAGAAACTCGAAAGCAATTCCAGTAAAAAACACAGATTCAGTGCAAGCAACAAAAAAAATCAAAAGTTTTTTTATAACTCGCATATTTCCATGCTTTTATTATTAAAAGCAAAAATGCTGTATTCAGTTTTTGATTCCCCAAAAAAAAAATTTAGATTCTTGTGAATTTCATTACATTATAATGTAATTTTGTATCTTAATGTACCACATTATTTAATGTAAATCTCCGTTATGCTACTGTAAAAAAAAAACTTGAAAAAATTATAATGCTGTGTCTTTTTTTTTCCATTATAAGTCGGCAAACGGTGTATAATTGAAGATGATGAATTCAGGCTCCATTATTCGATCTCTTTTTCTCCCCTCCCACTTAACCACACCTCCAGGTGGCTAATTAAAAAGCAAGACACAAATGACACCCGGTACAACCCCCTCTCACTCTCTCCAACCCATCACCCACATTACATTTATACATTCTACATACAACTTGCACACTATATTTTATCTAACGTCAAATTAATGATGATTTATACTCAAAATTTATTATTTAAATAATTTCTGCTTAAAATAATGATTATCACAGTCGCCATTAGAAAATACATTTTTAACATTTTACAAATACCTTTTAATTACAGACACATTTTTCTTTTAAAACCTTAATTAAAAGGTTAAAATTAAATTTTATATACTGTATAATTATTTAATGGTGAGTATGTCATTGAAAATGGAAGGGGAAAAATCTTTTAAGTCATCCACATGCTGTATACTCGAAAAGACGCGAAGTAAAGCTTATTTTTTTTTAACTTTTATTTCTTAATAAAAAAGGTAAAAAATAAAATTATGTTTAATTAGTATCACGAATCTGCTTTTGACAGCAAAGAAAATCTCGTTAATCTAGATTAAATTTTTATACAACCAAGTGGCTCACAATTCGGCCTTTTAACATCAACATGACGCCACGTACTTTCAAGGGAACGTCAAAAAGTAACTTTCCAGTAACTTTCAGGTAAAGACACCAAATTTCAAATTGAAGATACCCTGTTTAATCAAATAAATGCCAATTTAGTCACAAAAAAAAACAATTATTGAGCAAAAAATTCAGTAAATATTATCTAGTATATCAACTTTATCAAAACGTTACTTAGAAAATACTATAAAATTAAATAAAAATACTTGTCATAATACTTTATTTTATTACATACCGGTAGATTTACTTATATTACTATTACTTTTCAACTGTCCCTTGAATTTACTTGACAAAAAGCAGTAAAGAATAAAAAGCAAAAAGATTTCCCTTCAACTATAATTAACGAAGAAAATATTTATGACCATTTCGCATTTTTAAAAAAATTATCTTTTTTTTTTCTTCATCATCGTCATCTTCTTCAGAGTTTCAATTTAGAAAAATTTCTCATTACACGTAGAGTTAATTGATGACGCTGAGGATTATGGGAACAGATGGCGTATGAGCGTAAATAGGTGAGTCAGCATAGTAGCCAATCTTAGACGCGTTTTTTATTATTATCTAAATCAGACAGCCTAATAAGACGTTTTATTTATGTCTTAGGCTTATTTATTTATGGCAATGGTGTGTGTGTGTGTGTGAAAGTTCTTTTTTTATGTCTAGGACACAAATTATGGATAATAAATATGCCCCTCCTCCTTCCACCGTCAATTAAACCGACCAATTATAAATGAAGGCGGCTTCCTCTGTGTCTGTCATCCATAACGCTGATTATTTTCAAGCGTAAAAAAGGTCCCAACCACACAGGTTAGGGCCAACACATTTGTTATTGTTTGCGTTCAAATCATTCGACCAAACACATTCATATTATGATTATTGTTGTACTGAGTTTATTTTTATCTCAACCCATTTCCATCCCCACCCCCTCATTTTTTTTCTTCTTTCAGAAAACATCCTGCATTTAGTCACGGAAGGTCAATTAAAAGTGATGGAATTTAAGAGCATATACAAGATGGCGCTGTTTGCTTATTCAACCGACTATTTTGTGTAATGGTTAGGTGTTCACGTGTGACAAACGATGTCCGCCTCCCAATTTTTTTTTATCTCATTTATAAACTCCCTTATCTTACCCCCACCTATCCAACCCTACCCCTGGTGGAAACAAATGAAATAAAAAAATAAGAGGAGAGAAATGTTGATAAAGTGAAAGCTTTTGTTTGATATGGCTATATAAAACAAGTAGTAACGCCATTGGTAGTAATGTTATAAAGAAGCGTCAAATTGATAGGCGGTGTAAATAGAAAAAAAATCTCAATTTGTTAACTCTATAATTAATAACTGTTATGATTCGGTACTACTGAACTTTTAGCTACACCTGCGTTATGTACCTAAACCATAGATAAGACCCACTAAAATAACCTCCCTAAAAACTAAAATGTAATAATTTTATTAGTCATGCATGTTGCATAATATGAAAGTTATTGAATTTTTTTTTAGAATTTAAATACGCAATTCTATTCGTTACGCGCGAATTAAACCATAAAATAAACGTATTTTTTTTTTACAGTATGTTAGCTTAAGTTTTATAATCAATTCCAACAACTTAATTAACATTTCGTTTTGTTTCTCTGACCTAAATTAGCAAAGCTGTACAAACAACAACTTCCATAACAACAAAAACATGATTTTTTTTTGTCTAAAAACGTTGCCATGTTGGTTTTGATATTCCCATAAGACACTAACAGCCTTTAGCGTTGGCCATGGCGTTCACATAAAGTTTGAAGAACTCAATCAATGCTACCTATAAAAGGCAAAGAAGGTTGATGAATTATTAGAGTGTAAGGGGAGTGGGGGGAGCCGATGGGTGAGGGGGGAGCAGTGAGAAATGAGTGAGGCACCGGAGCATTGAGAAGGGATTTTCGAAGTTTTGTATGAGACGACATCTTTGTTGTTGAAAATATACACACATAATATTATTTGTGTGGCTAAAATAGTGCTGAGTCACAGTCTTTTAATTTTAGGTCCATATCGAAAGTATTGAACAATTTTCTGTGTCATCGAACGCCTTCGAACACGGCGTTAGAGGGCGTTTTTGACAACAAAAGCAAGCCGTCATCGCAAAACACAGTTGAAAACCATTAGCACAACAATTACACCTATATCTCACTTATACACATACACAAATACAAGCCTTTTATCATCATCATCGTTATTATTATTATTATATTATATATGGGATATCTGACTCTCGTATATCTATATACAGCACAGCACTGTAAAGAATAGAAGTTTATTAACAGCACGTCACGTCGTTCCTACCACCTACCGACGTTTCTGCTTTTGTTCCACCAACAAACCGCTTGGTGGCACCGTCTATTTCAATTTTTCTATTCAATAAAATAACTAAACCTACTCATATCATAGCATCACCCTGCTTTTTTAAATTGTGATGAAATTTATATCTGATAAGTTTATATAAAACGCGAACTTCAGTCAAAAAAAAAAAAAAAAGAAAAAAAGATGGCCCCTTAATGTAATGACGTAAAATCAACGTTAAAACTGAAAACAAAACAAAGTACAGTATAGTAATATATTAAAGTGCCACCTACAGTCTAAAATGGCGTATTATATTTCGAATCATTAAAAAACTTATTAACAGACACAAAAAAACTGAAAGTCATCTAATTTGCTGTGAGCCAATAGTAATATTTTCCAATGACAAGTAAGTTAGCTTATATTAAAAATCATTTCTAAATTGCAGTTCACTTTTTTCCATACATTTGGCATGATGAAATCAATACTAAAAATTGCATCCTTTTCCTATCAATCTGATTCAGTGATTGAAATCTAAGTTATACCGGTAAACCAAATGTTAGTTCTTCATATTACAAATGCTGCTTCTGAAATAAAATCACAAAATAATGCTCCTTAAGTATCTGACTTGGTAACATGAAACCACGTATTAAGTACACAATGACCAATTTTGAATATCACATTGATGCTCAGCAAATGACTTGCAATCCGTTTTATCTAACAGGTCATAATATATTAATAACGTCACCATAGTGTCACTAATGATGCTCACTTATACATAATGCTTTAGTCAAATTTCAAAAATGGCTCTTCGTTACCATACACACACAACCCTCCAAATATTTTCTGAATAACAACAGTTTGCATACAAAACCTCCAAACGTTACAAAAGTGACCAATACAATTGTAAATGCAAGTAGCACAAGATGGAAGAAAAGACCCAACCGTGTGTTTATTCAATTTATTTTTTAGAGCCAAATGCATTTTAGTTTCAAATGATATCAACCATTTATTCTAAGATTTTTTTCCTTATTTTGAATTCGATTTTGTTATTAGTTTCACATTTGAAAAATTTTCCATCGTTCCAACTGCGCATGATCGCCATTGATCCCAGGGTTTCAGTTTGTTCTCCATTTGCGATTTTTTTATATAAAAAACTACTACAGTACTATCCTCTCTCCAAGCATATACAATGTTGTCACTCTCTTTTTTTTACAACAGCACTTCTCTTCCAAGTAAAAAAGTCTATACAGTATAATGTGTAGGAGTACTGTATAGCTTAAACATGGTTGCATTGGCAATTGGCATCGCCTGGATTGGATGTTGCAGCATGGATATAGAGTAACCATCTCATGGGACAACTCCTTTGGATTAAAGGCATCTGGCGAAAAGCAATTGCATTTCTTTCATGTTTTTTTCTTCTTCCTGTTCCATCTCCAATTGAGCTGTTGCGTTTGAAAAGGATGTTGAGAATTTTTTTCTTTTTTAGTGTTACATAGTAAAGCTTTTTTATATATATATATATATACGGTACATATAATACACAGCATACGCATGCGTGTGTGTAACTGCTACCAATACATTTACAAATAGTACAGCCTTGTATTCATACACGTATCGAGTGAATATACAGTCTCAACCATTCAAACACACCCATTTTTCTGCTTCGATCTTCTTCAAGTGTATTAGATAGATGTATTAGTTGTGTACGAAAAGGTGGAAAATCGTGGGGAGTTGAGAAGAATTCAGGGGCCATTATGATCATCAACCATCGATCGGTTACCATTTTATCAAAAATATTTTTCTAGCATCTTTATAGTATTTTTATTTTAGAAATTTCAACAGTTTTTCAGTGCAGGTAAATGTCATAGCAATCGCAAAGACTTCACCAATGTAAATTTTAGCAATTTTTTAAAAATGTTTCAGGTAAATGTCTAATGTCCTACAAGCTGTAATTAGTACACAAAATAGAAAATTAGAGTCCTATAAATAAAAACTCATCTTTATAAATCAACAGTTCAAATTACTTAATATTGCAAACAACTTCCAAAAAGCAATTTTTTAAAAGCGAAAAGCAAACGTATGACGTCAAACGATTGATCGAGTAAATTTTCCCTAACTTGAAAAATTACTTTTAATTAGTTTTGGGAAATATTTTATCTAAAAATATATCTGAGATGAGTGATGTCTACTTAAGTGCCACAACATCATCAAAAAAATTCCAAAATTGATGTCTTATTAATTTTAGGACATTCCTGAATATTTTTTTCTGCTCTAACGTAAAGATGACGTCAATAATCGACAATAAACTCTATCTGATTGTTTAGACGCAGCTCCAGAAAAATGTTGAAGATGCAGATGCAGTCTTCTTCCAGCATCACTGACGTAATTTTTTCTGTAACATAACCCACTCGAGTGACCAAAAACAGGTGAATTTTGACTGCAGTGCGACAACTAAAAGCTTGTGTTAGCTAATCCCCAAGCGTATGCACTGCGCATGCGTTTCTGGAGAAAAGTTTGAAAAAAATTTAGGTGACGCATTTTATTTATTTTTTGTTTAGCAACATGGTCGTACAGTAATGCGCTGTAAAATTTTATTTTGAACAAAAATAAAATAAAAGAACGTTACAAAGCGTAACCTGCTGCGTCACCGACGATGAAGCAGACGACAGTTGACGTGACCGCCGAGTAATTGTTCAAACACGCATAATGACGCGCCATCAGACACAAAATCTCAGTATGAGAGAGAAAGAGTAGATTTTTAAATCGCTTAATGCTATTTATTTAATAAAAAAAACAAAGCTTTTCAATAATACAATGTTTTTCTTTCGGGTTGAACGAACAATACACACTACATGTGCTGCGAGAGATTATATTCCCAACATCAGCATCGATACATCAAACTAATCAAACCGACATTAAATGCACATGAAATTAGGAGGAAAAAAAATAAAAATTTAATTTCGACATCACTCAAAAAAATTTCAGTTAACTCACATTTTGAATTTTGTATTAGGCTTACACTAAAATTTTGTTATTAAGAAATCAAAATGGCTTTTAGTGCATTATGGGTAATTTTCCAAATCGTTTTGAGCGACCATACAGTAAGTTACCAAAAAAAAATAAAAATAACTTTGATACAGTCATCCACTTTAGTTAAATTGTATAATTTAAGTCAAGGTTAGTTTCTCTCTGTCTGACTGACATTAGCTGTGGATGTGACGATGACCAATGAATTCTATCTAACAATTTCAAGTGGTTTGACCACATTTCACACAGTTAAATAATCCCTTCAGTTGCATTACATGAGTATATTATAATAAAAAAAGGCGTCTGAGCGCCACCTGGTGCGCGTTAATGCCAAGTTTATAATTTGTGTTTCAAGGTATAATTTAAAATATTCCGATCCATAAATCAAGCGAGTAAATCCAGGTAAACATCGCGTCAAAAGTTAAAAGTAGAAACAAAAAAAAGCCAACATAAACGTATGTATAATGCATAATACTGCATAAAATATAAAAAAAGCAAGGCGTTTGACATGGGCCAAAGTCATATTTTGCGAGTGAATATATTATTTAGGTCAAAAGGTCATTTAATGGCTGACTACAAACTAGAATGAGCCGATTATGAATAAGAATTAACGTTGACAGCCAAGTATGGCGGCTTAAAAAAGGAATTACATGAAAATAGCCAACACTACAATTGAATAATTTTGAACAAAAAGCGAATGACCGCGTCATTCTTAGTGGCTAAAGCGACAACAAATAATGTAAACACCTACTTATCAATATTTCCATCTACATTTATAGCACATTATAATTACAAAAAAAAAAAATGATTATTTTGAACGACAAAGTCTTTTTGAACATGTCTTTAGTTCTTTACCACACATCACCAATCCCACCCATTTCAATCTTCATCGTCAGTGCAGAACGAAAATCGATTTCCATAGGAAAATTCAACGTAATTTCGCCTTCGGGAAGCAATTTTTTTTCCATTCTCTCAAAATGTTTTATCTCTTATGTTAAGGTTATTCTTTTAACAAACAGTTCGTGATTAGTATTTAACATTAATAATTCAACAATGTTTAATCGAATTTTTATTCTTTTAATACTTCTTTTAACAGAGCCCAGTAGGATTCACCCCAACTTTGCAGTTTCTCATACTACATACAGTACTACATCAGATAATAGCAAATGGCATCACTAAAAATATCAAAATGGCATGCAGTTACATAAGAACTGTTCACATCCTACAGTAGTTAACGCATTAACTAAATCTAACATACAATAATCATTTTAGACAGTCGCAAATGTGCCATTTCTTGCAACATATTTACTATTACCTTACAGTATTTTTCCATATAATGATTTAAGCACCAGAAATTATGATCAAAATATGGAGGTCTTTATTTGATGTCAGCCGTTTGCAGCCTCAAAGTTGGCACTGATCAGAATATCAGCAAAGTTAACACGAACTGGTATTGCATCATAAACGTAAAGTGGCAATAGATTTTGTCTAAGATGCCTTTGAAACTCAACTATTGAATATACTTGTAGGAAACGCCAAGTTGTTCACTATCGATTTGTTCCGTGTGTGCAAAAGGAATAGAATGTGTGGGGAATATAAAAGAGAGCGAAATGATCCATTTTTGTCCGAATAAACAGCCCCGAAGACCATTTTTGATCGCCCACCCGCCTCACTCTTCAACACAATGCGGCGTATTTGCATATATAACCCGGCAGCCATTTCGATAACGATGAAATATGGAGAAAGCGATACATACGCCCTCTGTAATATACTACGGTACTACACAATACACACACTGAGAAAGCCATATTGATAGTTAGACCCCTAGAAAAGCAAACGGGATTAGACGATGAAAAACAAAAATGAAATTTATGATATCAACAATAAAATAGCGCTCTATGCCTCTTCATACTTTTCTCCGCCCTTAACCACCCACAGCCCATCAACCTTATACAAACACACACATACAATGGAAAACGGCCATGCTTGATGTTTATTCTCATAGAAAAGTAGAGATATGGAAAGTCATTGAATGCCAAAAACTTTGCTCCTAACGTTTTTGGTAAAAGCATTTTTTATTAGCTCTCTCTCTCCTTTCTCCTTCACTCATTACAGAATAAAATATCGTAATTAACCATTTCAACCGGTTTCACAACTTTCATTTTTAATGCTCATTTAACGACTTTGATGAAAATAAAAAATGATAAATATTTAGATTTGGAAAGCGAGAGTGGAAGCGAAAATGAGAAAATTTATAAAAGCGGAATATTAATTATGGCAAATAAGAATTTTAATTTTTTGTTAATAGCATCAGAAGGAACAATAGCAATTTTTATTTCATCAAATTCGTTTACGCCTAATTACCTCTCATTTGCAACACAAAAGAAAAAAAAAATACTCAGATAAAGATGCCATGGTTAATATCAAAAATATTTCTAATGAATAAAAACACAATTGATTTGGACCGTAATAAGAATGCTGATTTAGTTCTGAAATCAGGACCGTCCTTATTAAAGAATTTTGACCTCATATCAAGGACCCCTTTCCAATTTTTCGATTTCCAAATTTGTATAGTGTGAAAAACAAAACTCAATTTTTAATACTTTTTTATCCAACGTCGTCAGCCTTGTCTAAAATACATCGCAACATTTCATCAAAACTGAAATTTGCCGAATAGTTAATCATTTCTGGTCTTACTTGTATAAATCTTTTAATAACAATGTCATTTTCTTATTGCAATTTATAAATACTTGACAATTCTGCAAATTTTAAGCAAAGAAGCTTATTGATTGTTAACAAAAAACCTAATTAAGTAATGAATAATTATGCTTAATAGTCAACGTTACGCCCATTCCAAGTAATAATAAAAGACGGCAATTAAACACGCTAATAAAATTCCCCAACTAAAGAAGAAAGCACCTCCTTAAATAAAATAACTAAAAATCAATAACATTAACAAAATACATACTGTATACCCATATTTTCTTTAATTATAAGCTACTTGTACAAATGGTAAAAATTTCAATATTTATTAGACATAAAAATTTAGGATCCCTTGTTAATAAAATAGATGATTCATTTTACATTTCCTGACTAAGATTGTGGCTGTTTACTTTCTCACTAATAAAGTAATAAAAACTACTTTTTGACTTTTCCTCGCAGTTTGAAAAGCAACTAAAAATTTAATTTCAAAAATTAAAATTATAAAGTTTACTTTGCTAAAAGCAAAAATAATTCCCAACCAAATAATAAATTACTATCAACACTTTTTTTCACAAACACACACAAAAAAAACAGCTTTCTGTAAATACTAAAAGATAACTTATAAAGTTCCCAGCAACAACAAAAAATATTCAATTGTTATATTTATGGCAAGTTTGACAATTTCAATATTCGAAAAGGAAAAAAAAATAAGATAAGACGTTTATTCTTAATGCATTTTTTTTTAAAAAAAAAAAAACTAAACTTCTATAAAACTCACCATACGTATTGTACAGTATTAAAGTATTGTAAGATTCACCATAATATTCTTTTTAAAAAAACCCTACTTACTTACAGTGCTTGAATTTCTATTTCTATTATGCCTTGTAAACACGATATCTTTTCTTAAATTGCATTCTCAAGCAAAACAATGCAAAAAAAAATCGTCTTAAAAACTTAACCTTTAATTTTAATCAATAAATAACTATCCATCAAATTACATCCACATTACTAGTTATTATGATTATATTTGATCATATACATTTGGTCACATTAACTAAAGTCTCCAGGCATACCTGTTCCAGTTAACTTATGCTTACAGTATAAATAATACAGTATAATATAATAAATTGATTTAAATTCTAATTTAATCAGCACCATAATTAAAACAACCCAAAATGCTAAATTCCTGTTTTGTTTGTTTTGGTTGTTTTCTATCGTCTTAAACGACGGAGGCAAGCATCAAAATAATAATTATTATTACTATTATTATTATTATAAGCGATAAAATCAGGCAAATGTCGAGATGGGGTGGGCCATGTGCTTCATTGAAGGAAAAAGACAATAGACACACTCACATACACCAAATTATATTACAGATAAGAAAAATCCTAATTGGGTCTCATTAAAACGGACCTTGAGGGCATTTTCTTGTTTTTAGGGTCAACACATTGAAAAGGAAAACAAGCATTGCGTTTGGCTTGTCACCCACTGTCAACGTTTTGATACAAAGTCTCTCTTTGTTCATCAAACATTATACAACCACACTGTATAAAAAATAAATATGTTGAAGATAGTGAGCATAACAATTAGGTAAAGTCGAAGAGAATTTTCCCTCACTATTTGGGAGGTCTGCTCATTTAATATTATATGGAGACAAACAAACATACACACAAAAAAGTTGTTTTGTTGAGTGGAATGATGATGATGATGGCAGTTGTAATCGATATTTGTTAAAAAAAAAAAAAAAACCCAATAAAAAATAAATAAATATTAAAAAAATAAACGAAACATCTGTTTTATTATAATATATATTTTTAGTTTTAACTTATAGGAAGTTAAAGAGAAAAAAGAAATAAAAAGCGATGATGTTTATCATTTTTTATTGTTCACAACTCATCCAAGTCAGCTGCATCTTTTTGACCATTTCGTTTCTATTGGTTTAAGTGCATTTTAAAGAAATGTTAATGTACTTTTTAGTCAAAAACTCCAAGCGATAAGAGCCATCTGTATTTGATATATTTGAAATTCATCCGTACATTATCAAACCTGAAAGTCCATAAATATTATTTTGACACAGGTTAAATTGCAGAGCCTCACTAACATTACTGCCTACAGTCATTAATAAAACTAGTTGGCCTAATAATAATAATTGATGTTATGAATTTTGAGTTGTTCTTTTAACGAGCAAGATAATAATACTTGTAATTTATATTTAAAAAAAAAAATGTTTGTATATATCAAATTTCAAACTCCATTACAATCTTCCACTGCCTTTTAAGCCATCCATCATCAACTAAATGCTGCAATCTAAATTGAATTAATAATCCTTCTAGATAAAAAAAAAGCTATTTTAACAGCTAAGTATTTCCTAAATAGACGAAATACGACTTGATTACGGCCAACTAAGTATAACAACGTTATCCAGCTGAACCATGTCAGTTCATAAGTATACTGTACATAGAGTAAAAGCTTAAAATGAGTTGGCAACGATTAATAAGGAACGTCAAGTTGCAACTTACTGTTAGCATTTAGTGTTCTGGCTAATCAATAGAAACAACTTCAGCTTAATTTAGAACTCCATTCAATCATTTTTTTTATTTCTCCTCCCCAAACTCCAATGCAGCTGCTCCTTTTACACAAACATTTACCCAACTAAATTAATTAAAATTTAACTTTCCAATTCAGATTTCTTTTTCTCCATTGGATTTTACATGTTGACAACGTTTTTACCGCCACTTAAAGATAAAACGACTTTTTTTGAGGGAGTTTTTCTTCATCCATCCTATTGCATTTTCCTACTAAACCAAAAAAAAAAAAAAATCCTTTCCCCCAGGAGAAAAGTAGCAGATAAGGGGGGAAAATTTTCAATAGCTGTTTAAACATTACCATTGCAAATACACACACGCACGCTATCTAAATGTAATCTTAGCAATTAAAGTTTAAGCCAATTTAGCTTCAAATAAAACGAATAAAATAAAAAAGACAAAATTAATTGGCACATACACGAATTGAATTAGTTAAGCGTTTTTAGTATTTATTGTGTAACAGCTTAAAACTGAAAATGTTATGGGTATAGAAGAAAATCAGTGCATTAATCATTCATGTTCAGCGGTTTGGTTTTAAGTCTAATGGAAAAACACACCAGTGAAATCATATATGACCCATTCGCACGAACGCTAATTTATCTCTACCCACTTTGCAAACCCCTAACACCTTTAACTTCTCCACTTCAGAACTGGGATTTAAGTGGAATTTGCAGGTATTATTCCCTGGAGATTTACACTAAAGATAAAAAGGCAAATAAAGACGACGAAACAGCATCCGAAATAGCGACTGGTCAATGGACCTTTGCGTTTGACTTTGTGGAATAAGATCATCATTTAGGGTTAAGTGACACACCACAGGGAGTTCAGTTCTCTGAAGACTTCTACTACTCAATAATAAACAGGAGAAAGACAAAGTCAGACAGGGTCACAGGAATGGTCATACGAGATGCGGGGCCCTTATAGCCACTTGTCAGCTATGTAACTAAACCGTCTTTAAGGGGTCCCTTTCAACCAACATTGAGGTTTCACCCTTTTAAAAATTAAAATAATTTTTTTTAAAACATACTGTATTTCATATGTTTTAGCACACTTCTCAATTAATTTATCCTAATTTTATGGTATTTTTACTAAAACTCTCATTGGTATATTTGAAGTTCTACAATAATGTCCAGCATTTTGTTACAAAGAAAAACAATAAAATCACGTGAACAGTATTATTAAATATTAACAATTTCTTCCTCTATCATTAAGCACGACATTTATAGTCCCAACAAAAAAGACTACAATTTCATTAATAAATAAAACATACAACCTGTTGAATGATAAAATAGCTATTGTTACGACTCAGCTGTCATTAAATCACTTAGAAAAACGTAATAACAATTACTATCAATAAATACTTAAAACACATCTATGTTAATTAACGTACAATACTAATAAAAACAAAAGAAATTATGGTTCTACACTGTCAATTCCATTTGAAGCCACAACCATCTGATACCACTACAATAACAATGACAAATTTAATTGCAAATAGTTTTACGCTAATTACACTCATTAGACACATTCTTCTACTCTAAAATACTGTATTTCATAAATTTATAAAAATATTTTCAAGACGCAATGAAGCTAAGTAATGAAGGAGGGCTGGAAAAACAAGATGGGGGACTAAGAATAAAGTAATGGGAAAATTTAACAAATCATTTGCTTTTCTTTTGAGCTCATAAAATATCTTTTCCTTCATGCTTTTTCTGCCCCTTATTTGTAACATTTTATTACATAATTAACCTTCTTCAATTACGTTTATGTACACAACATAAATTTTGGTCGTTTTGCTTTTTCTAACCTCTCCCCCCAACTTCCCCCCATTTTCCTTTTTCATTTTCTTTGTTTATCGACGCAGTTTACGACAATATTTGACCCCGGCAACACTTTTATTGTCTCCAATACGAGCAGGTCGTAAGGCTTTCGGTGTGCTCATCTCTTATTAAGAGGTCACCCATAAACAATAAAAATAAAAGTATACATTATCGTGAGTTTAACGGCAATGCTATACGAATAAAACGCCATTTTAATTAAATTAATAGTTCCAAACGCATCAATTAAATCACTTCATTACAACAACAAAAAACCAAATAACTTACAGCATATACTTTGCTAGCGATAATGCTGTTTTGTTACATTTAGAATTATTGTCCATCAATTTGTCATCTTCATAATAAAGACAGTTCACTTAAACTAACCATAAACTTACTTAAAGAAAAAACAGATTGATTTCAAAATTAGTCGCCATAGTTTACGTCAAATTGTTAAGAAATATCGGTATTATCACTGAGCTGAAAATTTGTTTACCATTTATTGATTATCTTTCTAATAATAAATGAAGTTGCTCATAATAACATCAGCACAAATGACGCTATCTCTACCCACATCAAAAAAAATAAGATACTGTACAATATTTTTAGAAAAATATTTCAATATATGTAGAGAAAAAGCAAAGTATTGATTTCCTGATCTTTTGAGCTCTGTATATATATGTCGTCGCCTAAGATTGTGGTCTACAAAATCAAAGATGGCGTAGGCTTTGAAGATTGAGAAGGAAAAAGGTTTTGTAGAGAGAAAGATGTGTGTTTAAAGAAAAGTTCAAAGATGGAAGAATACACACACACACACAAGCCATGCAATTGCTACGTTGTACTTTACAATGCTACAAAGCTGTACGTCTCTGCAACTGCTATTCATTGGCGTTTTTCTTATAAAAGTACACACATATCGATCGGTTATGTTTCGTTGTGAAACACATATACACAACAGCAAGTACGAGTAGCATCAATGTGCGCTAGTACCAAACTTCTACAGTGTACTATGTACAGTACACTAGTAGTTGTCTCTGTCTCTCCAAATCTTCTCTTGCAAGTCTCTTTTTAGTCTTGTTTCTTGGATACTAAGATGATGGGATAACGAGTAAAATAGGTTAAGCTCACTTTACCATTCTCCCCACCCATCATTCCTCCCCACTCTCTCTCACTCACTCTCTCAATTGTTCTTCCAAACAAGATTTGCCATCACTTTCCTCTTCCTACAAAAACATATCCCCATCCCATCACCACCCCCGCACCAACATACATCTTTCACCCCTACCCCTACCCCACCCCAAACTTACCTCCCTCTCACATATTTTTTCTTCTCTTTTTTCTTTATATCAAATTGTTTATATAATTGTACGTTTGTTGTTCGCCTTGCTATTTATAAGCAGCTTAAATTATATATTTTTTTTCTTTTAGAGATGCACACTGAATGCACGCGTATCTACTTAGATATTTTACATATATCTTAACCCCTAAAAATAAGACAAAAAAAAAAAGATATTTTTATATGTTTAAGAGAAAGTCTTTCTTCTCTTTGCAATTACGCACATGTGGACGCCACCTGGTGGTTTAGACAACAGCAAAATGATTTATACATCCGCAATCATCTTAACATGCATATAAACAAAATGATATTTTCAACTGATAAAATGACTGACGTTGCAAAGTTGACATAATTTAATAGAAGAACAAGTTGGCGTTTTGTTTTGATACAAATATTGTTTCTTAAACAAAATTTGCATTTAACTGACACGTTTTCCATCCAATTTTTATAAACAAATATGAGTTCGAAATTGAAAATACTTTAGCCTATCAATCCTACTTTTAAAAAGAAAAGAAAAACAAATAAAACTACAGTACCAAAATGTTATACAGTATTAAAAATTGCATACTGTTCGGTGTTTAATATATAACACAATTTTAAATTATTCATAAGATGCTCGAAAGCCGAGTCGAATTGGCTAAATCAAACGATGCATAAACATGTAAAAATGTCTACATATAAATATAATAGTTACTTTTAAGAAGCATTATTAATCACTGACAAGATTATTATTAGCATGAAAGCATACCGTTAATACATCAAAAATAAATAATAAAAAAAAACATCAGTTTAAGAAATGAAGCAACAGTCGCTGGTAAATAATTTAAGAGGTGATAATTGCACAAAAAATATTTGCAAGAATAACTTACAGACTAAAAAAACGCAAGAATTTAAGAAGAAAAAATTACAAACAGTTGAAACAAAAATAATTCAGAAATTTGTTCAAATTTAGTGAAAAGTTCTGTTGGTTACAAAATAAAAACAAAACTTCCCAGAGTCTCTTTACCACTAAAACTTCACTAAACTTACAAATTCCCATCTTACGATCATCAACTAATTCATAAACTTTTTGAATTTTGCATTTTGTTATATTGAAGTTTATAAATTTAAGTTACGTGATGGCTCACCTAATATAAAAGCAGTAACTTTCATTGTCGATGACGCCAAACACAAAGCGGAAAACTAAAAACCTTATATTACACAGTTACGTGTGAATTGGGGGTACACAATATAGTACAGTATAGTGTCTATTTTTCCTCTTGTCTTTATGAAAGGCGTTGCTTTTAAGTGTGAAATAATTCAGTTTTATTTCTACGAGCAGCCATTAAAAGGATTCAGCGTTTATATTCGTTTCTTGGGTTTCACGTAAGGAAAATTATACAAAAGATTTCGCTTTCTCCAACAACTAACTTCTCTCTATTAGCCAAAAAGCTATTACTTTTCGATCAATTCGTTTGCATATTTCACCTTTAAAAGGTACTGTAGTTGCAAAACATATAAATTTTCATTCGTTTATTAAAGCTCCCTCTGGTGGTGATTTACGCCTAACTCACTTCCCTTAACACTCCTCTACACTGCACCAGCGATAATAGCAACGACGACGATGCATTTTTAAAAGCACTCATAAAAGTTTAGACGGATGTGCGCAAAAAATATGCGCAATTGAAGCCAAACAAATAAAACACCATTTCAAACACAGGGTTAGACCTGAACATTGCTAATGCATAACACTAAATTGGGCCCCATTCACTATTATTATAATTCTCTAACAAAAAAAATTATTTCAACTTCTCAGAAATGTAACATAAAAATGCTCCCATTTCCATAAAACCACATAAAATGACCAAAAACAGCAAGTCCATACTAAAATGAGTAGAAAAATGAAGAAGAAAAATTACCTTTACATAAAATTAGTTGGAACCCCATATTTTTCCATGGCCCTCCAATTCTTACGCTTGGTCCTGATCACCTACACACAGTAAATAACCCTCAACTTCATCTAAAAAAAATTTCGCATCTAAATTTCAAATACTTTACTTCCCATTTATTAGAGTTTCTTTTAAGAAAATGCAGGAGAAAAAAAAATATTTATATTCCTACTTTGCAACACTGTCATTTATGCCATCATTAAACGCTTTCTAAGTTAGGCTATCACACTGACAATTTAGTGAATCATAAAAGAAAATAAAAGCTTTTGAATCCTGATTGATTTTATCACCCTATAAATGAGCATACGCTGAGTATATGCCCTATTGTTTGCTATTCTTTTCTTCAAAATAAAAAAAAATAAAAAAACCTCGTTCATCACCTTTATTAATGGCTGATGCTCTCACTTCACAGACAATATTATACAGTAGAGTATGCATAGTATGAGCCTACCAGTATGTGTTTGTGTGAATCGGTCGTCGTTTATCACCCAGGGAATAACTATGCGACGACGACAACCAAACGACCAAACTCTCTGCCTCCGAGAAAAAACATATAAAAAAAGAAACAGCAGCAGCACATAAGGTGATGAGGTGGAAAAGGCAAGTGAATGCATAAATACATAAATTTATGTCAAAAGTGTTGGTGATCGACAGCGTTTTAATGCTACTTAGCGCGCTGATTCTTTCACTCTCCGCCATTGCATTTGCACCCGCATATTATAATATGAAAACACACACATACATACATGATACAATGCTCAAACTTCCGCTATTTTTTTCTCCTGCTTACATTTTTCTAATATGTATAAGGTCCTCTCTGATTCTCTCTGTCGTTCACTCTCTGGTGGATTGTGTATGATGAATGTCAGCGCTCCTTCCAATATGATAAATCAAATGTTTCATAAACGCTTTTGTTACTTGCGACACCATTTATAACGTGATTAATAGTTTTCGTATACATTTTTAGTTTATAAACCAGTCAAGTGTCTGCTAAAGACAGCTTTCCATCATCCAATTATAATAATAAATCCTCTCTTAAGATAAAAACTGCGCATCTATTCAGCGCTTCTTAATTAACATCATAGATGAACGCTTTAAATTTTTTAAAAATAAACTTTTTCTTTTTTTCTTTCCTCCTACTACCACCACCGATCAACGACATGGCGGCTAAAAACGACGACGTTAAAATGTGTAATTGAGAACGTCAAAGTGGATGACTTCGGTTTTTCCAGCATTTTTAGTTTAGGAGAGGAAAATTAATGAATGGGCTGTTGTGTGTTTAATCGTCAGCTAAGCAGATGACACTTGAAAATTAAACATAACGAACAACACACCACTACTACTACTACCACCAACGCCAGATAATGCAGATTTTCAGTTGAACAAGTTTAATCAAGCATGTACCATCATCACCTCACTTCTCTCAACTAGCCCACTTCATTTTCCAATATCAACTCAACCATTAACATTAACCGCTTATTACCATCCTAAAAATCAAAATGTTAATAACAAAAATACTAATTAAAAAAACTACACATGCGCACCAATAGATACAGCTTCGACAATGAAACTTCATTTTCAAAACAGTAAATAATAATAAGAAAAACTTCAATCTCATGATTAATTACTCACACAGGGTAATTTAGAGCCCAAAAAACACCTCCAAATGCAAACAATCAATTTATGGTAAGGTCCAATATGTAATAATAATCACATTAAAAAAAATGTGCAAATAGTTTTTAATTGACTAACTGTACTTCAAAAATGCACATTAAAAATATTTTAAAGTGGACGTGAATATCGAGAGTTTGAAAACAACTTGATTTGGTGCATCGTTAAATGTAAAAACATCTAAAAAAATAAAAGATGAATATGTAAATGAACAAGTTTGTCCACGTCATCATCGCTAACGACACTGCATTGCATTTGTCTTACGTCACAATGCGTACGTGGTGATTGTGAATAATTTGCTAATCTAGCGGACAAACCAAACAAAGCAAAGATTAGAAGCAAAAGTGGGAGAAAGAAAGCGAAAAAAAAAATGTTATAAGAGAATTTGCATATGTAATTTTGTCTTTGTCATCATCATTAGCATACATGAGTTAGTTTTGGACTTAATCATCATCATCGTTGTAGTCAAGGTTGAGGATTAAAATTTACAGTAAATGTACAAACAAACTCTTTTAGTTGAGGGAGTTTTAGGCAATCAAAGTCGCACGAGTGTACAAAAAAAAAATGTTTGGATTTGAAAATGTGTCAAGCAATCATTTTGGAAATTTAAATGAGTTTAAAAATGTATAAGATAAATGTGTTAATAATAAGATGGGATTTTGTGGGACGAGATAAATGTCACTGCAATGCGTGGATGGATGATGTCTTTTGGTCAATTGAAATGCTCATATGAAGGGGAAGACGTGGTGGGTGGAGCTTCTTACAAGTTAAAAATAAATCAATCAAGATTAAATTTTAGGACTTTTTATGCCATTATTATTCTCTCCTATATACTTTTCTAAATAACTAATCTACTAAGATGACAAATATTTATTATAAAGTGTGGTGTTAAAAACACAGCCAATTTTACAGGTACAGGTAACTTGTACTGTTCATCAATTTAAAAGCTAACCGGCCTTCTGACACACTTAAATTACTGCAATTAAGATGTCACGCACCTGTTTCACTTAACCATTGGTCAATACTCGTCTTATTTAAGTATTACAAAATAGGTGCTCAAATGGAAGTAGACACCTGTGTAACGTTTTAATGTGCATGGACCTTTACAAGATAACATCACCTAAATAACCGAATTTATTAAAGCCAGTTAAAAAACCCTGTAAAGAAAAGACAATGAGGGTGTCAGATATTAAGTCTAGACTAAAATTTACTACATTTGAAAATAATAACGTTTAACTTGTTAAACCTATTTAATTTTTGACAGATACTAATTTATTAGTTGCAAGTAGCTAATCACATACTGCATTTTATTGTATTAAAATTTGAACAATAGAACTGATGTGCTCCAATATTATTAAGTTACTAACATTTTACGTTAACAAAATTAATTTGATTAAAGGTTCATGGTCCACCTTTTGAGAAACATCATCAATTTTTAAACAAAGTAACAAACCTACGGCATGCAGAATGCTATAATGAACCGCTAATAAGTTAACAACCTATTAATTATTTAAACTATTACAGACATAGCTAATTAACCCAAATTACATTTTGATAAGCTGCATTATTTAATTAGGCATGGTTATTTGCCAAAAAATCCTTTACATTCGGTACACAGTACATAGTTAACTTATAATTGATGCCAAGAGCCATAAAATTATTACCAGCTGGTTAAGTCTATAAAGATTTGTTAAAAATAATAATTTGTACAACATCATTACATAATAACATTTTTTTGTTGTTGTAACCAACAGCAACATTTTTTCTTTTAAACAAGACATGTAAAATATTAACGTTAATATTTATTGTTTTAAAAAATATAATTTTAAAAAACTTTCCGCCCCCTAAAACCTACAATATTTCCCGTGCAAAAGTAGGAGTAACTTGTTATACGGTGTAATACTAAAAACTGACATACAACAATGTAAATTATTTCAAAACCATAAAAAACCAATTTTTTTCTTCTCCAAAATAAAAGTTCAAAAACATTTTTCTAATCACTCTTTTGTAATATTATTTACATTGCTAATTAAGGCTGAAAAATTTGAAGCCTTAGGTGAGAGGATAAGTATTAAAATACTAAATAGTAGGTGAGATCACAAAAAGCCATTTTCATACTTGTTTATTTAGTTTTTCTCTTTCTCTCATTCCCTTTCAGCTTCAACAAAATTGAAACCGTTTTCATCAAATAACACATTGACCAGAAGTGAAAAATAAAAAACCACTTTTAGACATATAAATTACAAGTTAGAAAGAAAATAAAAACAAGGAAGAATAAGTGAGAGAGAGAAAAAAACATAGTTAGATGGGGAAAAAAGATGGCAGCAGCTGAAAATATGGAGAATGAACGCCCTCCAACGGCGTTAAGTTTAAATTACAGAGCAGACGTCAAATTTTCTCCCATGTTTTTCTATATAACGTTAATGAGAGTGGTTTGAGGAGATGAAAAGGTGGTGAAACAGGCAGAAAAACACGCTTGAGCTTTTTTATTTACTGGACACGCAAAACTGCTATTTCCAAACGTTAACTATGGGGCCGCCAATTCCATTTGCATCGCAACGGAAATAGAACTAGTGTCATCACTATGACATGGCGCCTGCCGGCTTTCTTTGATGTCAATACTTATTAGCATCAGTGATGTTTATTATTGCAACAAAAGCAACAGCAGAGATGAGAAAAATAAATAACTAAAATAAAAATAAATAAAAAAAAATATTAGATATACTGAATACTCTCGCGCCAGGTGTATAGATAATATTATTGGCAGCCCAACCGGTTATTACATTACAACAGCGTGTTATTTCGGTGTAATATTAATAAATCGACCGTTTTACATGTCGTATTATATTTTTTCTCTAACAACTTACAAGCCCACTCTTCCCTTAAAAAAAAAAACACCCTTTAATACTTCACATATATCACTTTACTTCACAAAATGATATAATCTAATTAAATCACTAAGAGAATATCTTTTCTCGAAATAAACACAGTGTGTAAGTTATTTGTCCATAAATATTAGCTCGCAAATGTTTACAAGTACCGAAATATTGAATTGGAAACGTTGTGGGAGAGTTAGGAGGTAAAATGTCAATCTTAATTACCTTTTGAATAATATTTAAACGTCAAATGAGGATGCTGAGGCTATCAATGCTCGGTAGTTGTTAGCAAAAGTGATTTCTGACATACACACATGCAGAGTACATGACTACATGTACACAACACGTGTGTAAATGGAAATTGATTTCATGTTGGTAACTTAAATGGCGGGAAAAATGAAAGATCCTCCCGTTTACCCCTTTCATCCATCCACCTATTACACACGACTATCAAATACCCTCTTTACTCCACTTACGAGTCTGCTTTAACATCAAGTGATTATTTACGCTTTTTAATACCAAAAACAAGATTGCAACTATGATTTAGTTAAATCACGCAATTTAAACACCGATTTCATCATCGTTATCACTCAAAAACCTTCAGCAAATTACATAACGACCAGGCAGGGTGACGACAAAGGGTTTCTAAACCCAAAATGACTAACGTCAATGGACTACATTAACAGAAATAATAGCTCTGATCTTAAAAAACAATTTTACAGCACTTTTTAGAATATACCGTTAGGTTACCGATAACATTTAGCTAAGCTGCTACCGGAAATTTCATCATAGTTGATTCAATGGAAGAAGAAAAAAAACCCCTTGAAGCAGTAAAAACCTTCGAGTTTGAAATGATAACAAAATTCAATTTAAAAAATATATATCACTATCAGCAAAAAGAAGAGTAAAGCACACAAACAGCGTGTGCATACAGTATAAGTAGATGATTTATTGTTTGTTTGCAGAAAAACTCATTGCAGTCCACTTTGTGGTCGTTACACATTGAAGTTAAACAAAGAAAATGCCCGCAATGTAAACGGTCAAACGATTCGCCATTACATATGTAAATACAATATTTTTTTCCTTAAACAAACTGGCGATATATTCTGCTGGAACATCCCTATTCTTCCATGCAATTTACTTTTGAAAAAGTTGTGTTTTGCTGTTGATAACCTTTTCTCTCTCCGCTTAAATAACGCAACCAGCTAAGGTTGGCTCCTAAATTCGATTAATGAATTTGCATAATGAAGAGTCAGCTTCAAGAGGCTGCAAACACAAACACCCAAAGCCACTGATTCCTTCATCACCACCACCACCGTCGCCGCCGCCGCCATTGCCACTGCCACTTCTACAGCTACCACCCCATCCACCCATCTTCTGCTTCTTATTCTCCAATGCTCAAATGCACGCCATGCAATGTGTGTGTATTCGAATGAAAGTCATTTGCATACGTCATCAATCACTCCCCTCATTTACGTGTGTTTGTACGAAAGAGTTTAGGGAGAAATTAAAGCCAAAACACATCAAGCTGGATGGAGAGTGTACAGAAGCGCCACTGCTGCTTGGAATAGACGGAGAAAAGCGTTAGTGGAAAAGAAAAATCTTTTTGGAGCTTCTATTTAAATTAGCTAAAGAAAACAGATATACCTATATACGCAGCAAAATGAGATTTACTTTTGCACCACGTGAAGATGAGATGCAGTTTCTTCAGTCAAGGTGAAGAAATAAAATAGTAACATCTTTATACAGTAGTATAGCAAGTTTGGTCAAAAATATTCAATAAAAGAAGAAAAAAATACACTAAAAATTTCCATAAATGTATAAAACATTAGCAAAAATGCACTAAAAATACATTATTTTAAAACGTGCAAAGATGGACAATAAACTCAGTACAGTATTACATTCAACTAAAAGTGAACGAAAACAGTGACCAAAAGGATTTTCCTTGACACTTTTAATTCTTATTTGACTTCTATTAACCTTTTAAATAAAATAATTTCGTTAATCCCCTTGTCAAAGATCCTGACAGCATTTAATGTATTCGTTTCAAGTGAAATTGTTAACAAATTCTGATTTAATGCAGTTGGTTGGTTTAGTGAGCCAACGGTATTTGTCGTTGAACATCTTATAAAAGATAAGGTCCAAATCTAAAAACACCATCTTGTTGTGCTTTATCCCCAACTCCCCTCCTCCCACAACTCCTACACATATCCAGCATCTTTTTACCTTTGTTATGATCGATATTTTGTAGGCTGGCCGAAATCATTTTCTCCACAATTTCGACATATGTTTTTTTCCAAACATGAATTCGATTTGTTTTATGGGGATTTTTCTTTTTATATCCTGTGTGTATTTTCGTCTGTGTTTTTCCGTATTGGTTTTGAGTTTGAAGGATGTATAATGGGGTTTGGATTGGGATGGGTGAGTAAAGATTGGGTGGATGGGTGGTTGGTTAGAGAGCTTATCTCGCGTGGAGGACCTTAGAAATGGCCTTCTTAATTCCGCTTCAAAGATTTTGAAGAACGTTGATAGTCACCAATCCGGATAAGTTGGCTACATTGACTATGCGTTGCAAACTGATAACATTCGCAAGCTCTGTACGAAACTTACAATGTCGTTTCAATTCTACTCACGAATAACGTCTGTTGCTACAATAACATCTTAAAAACGTTAAAAATACAGCTAAAAGATCATTACTACAATTAATCAACACATTTTTCATTTCTCTTTTAAAAATCTATTATCCCTCCCCAAAAGACTTAAATTAAGCTTGCAATTGCAAGCAAACAGGAGCACTACTATTTCATTTTTTTAGACATGTAAGCGCTTAAACTTTGTATTTAGACGTAATTAAATTTACCCCATCATTCAAAAAGCCTTTTGATAAATAACTGCACTGTCTTCTATAATTTAGAAACTAAGTCATTAAATGAGAACAATCAATATGCATGTAAACGATAGAAATTAGCTTTAAATAAACATTTAAACATAAGTTCAATACCGGAATAGTCACAAGTAATAACATACTAAGAGTATTATTAAATTATCGCCATCTAAATAGCAATGGTTAAATTTACAGTACTGTATAATAAACATAATTGCTCATGATGCTACACAATTGTATTGACATTAACAATGTAATTATAGTTAAACAATGTAATGTTTTTAAAATTCATATTTTAAATAATCAATTTTGAAGCCCATTATTAGTATTTAGACAATGTCAAAAATAGTCTATTATCTATACTAAACCTTACAGTACCGTATTTAATAAGTTATTATCCATTAAACAGGTTATACTGTAAATCACATATTGATTAATATTTTTACGAGACTATAAAATTGGCATTTTAGTCATTTTAACAATCAGGTAACAATATATAAAAATATACAAATAACAACATTACTGTATTAAATGTCATTTGATTATTTCCTGTTCCAATGCTTTGATAAACCGGAGTACAACAGTATCACTAACAAATCCCTATAATATAAAAAACACATCCCAAATTACATACGAAACTAAAATAAGAATACTAAAGTATCAACTATTTTTACCAAATTACAATGTACAAAGCAAAATCACAAAAAAAGACAGCGCATCATAATATATATTGAATGGATATTAAATCCGAAACGGTGTTAAATCCAGTTCTCTCTTTTAGTTTAAGCCACTGACTTTTCCCTCGATATTCCATCGCTTATATAATTAATGTATTTAAACTGTCAAATAATGTAGAAAATGTTGTTTTCGTTTTTCCAAGACGTTTGTTGTCTTAACCCACCCCTCCACCATTTCTCTGGGATGGTGGTTGCTTGGTTGAATGGTTGTGATTGTTTTTGGTTGCTTACATACTTCACCCAACCACCCAAGAACAATACGAGCGAGTGAGTGTGTTGGTTGGTTGGGGAGGAGGGAGTAAGAGAATTATTCGTGGGTGGGCATATTTAAATAAATGATGGGCCTTGCGTTGTTGGGTTTATAAATAAGGTCAATAAAGAAGGTCAACTGAAATTAGCCCCATCTGTGTTTGAAAAGTACGCGCTTTAGAGTTGAGACGCTGTAAAAACATGATGGGGTGGAGTGGGTGGGTGGGGGCAAGATGGGGTGTGGGGATGTAGGAAATTTCCATATTTTTATCCCTCTCTGTCTCACACCTCTTTTATCTCAACCCCTCATTTTCCTCTCGTCTGCGCATGCCAACATGAATAATTTTGAAATCCTCGTTAACCCCTTGAGACCTTCGCCACCACCGCCAACCACCACCACTAGCACCATCAGGGGGCGCACGCGCAAAACGCCAATACAACGCGTGTATGTAATATTAATAAATGAGAAGAAATGATGCAGCAGCGTTGTTACATGGAGAAAAATGTATGGAGAGAGAGAAATGAGAAAGATGATGATGATGATGACTGTCTGAAAACACGTGTTGTCTTCTTCAACGTTGCGTATCTGTGTGTGTGTGTGTATATGTGTATGTGTACATGTCGTTGTGGAATGCTGACGAATATGATTACCAAGTACCAACACATAAGATGGCATTCCACTCACCTTTGACCTTCATCTTTTCACCATCGACTCATCTTTAGCTTTAACACCACCAAAAATTTTCAATTATGAATTCATCATATTTAAATTTTACACGCATTTCCCCTCCTCGCTCGCAAAGACCAAATAAATCTTTTACAGCATAAATCACCATCAAAATCAAATCAAAACCAAAAGAATAAAAACAACAGCCAATAATAATTGAAAGGATTTTATCGATACGATAAGAAAATTCATTTACAAATTTCTGAAAACGTGTTTTAGCGATGATCTAAATTCAGAATGTCTGCAAAAATATTTTTTAAGATGTAAAATGTATGTTAAAATGTAGATTTACGAGTGACAAGTTGATAACAGGTTAAATGTACGGTACAAAAAATAAATAATAACAATTTCCTAAAGTGTAAAAATGTGTTACGATGAAAAACAATCTACAGTATCGCATATTTAATTTTACATATTTTTGCAAACATAGATGATTAAATTTGGAAGAAATGTTAATGACCATCTTTCCAAGATCTCAATCTGGCCCTGGCATTTTACTATACCCAAGGCCACCCAGACCGACAGCAATGTTTAAAATGATCATCAATCATCCACTAATCAATTTTGAAAATGGCATTTAAAAAAAACCAAATACGAGAGATGTTTAGCCAGTTCTAATTGCTTTTAATATGATTGATTAGTTAACAAATCCCACAAAAATTGTACCAAATTATTCTACAATTACCGCTTTTAAAGTGGGTTGTTTGTACTGAATTCAAACTGAGTAATTGTCCATCACAGATACTCAAAGAAAAAAAAAGTAGTAGTTTTTCACATTCTTAAAACCCAAAATTCACCAGATTTAACACCAAAATCGCATTAGGTTACAGTAGCTCCAAAAGTGTCAAAGTTAAATTCGACTACACCAAGCGTAATTATTTGCACAGGCGCAAATCCATTTTAAGGAACGCCTTCTCCCAAAATAATGACTCTTAAATTAATGAGACATTACAATTACAATAACGTTAAATTAATTTCCATATTATCTTTGTCAGTAACAATTAGTGTAGCAGTCTAACATAATGATGACTGATCACATGATTACACTGTATATTTTCTTTGGGCGTAATAACTACGGTTCCAGTAAGGTACTTTTTGACTAATAAAATATCAACATCCAGTCGTTGAGATTTGGTATCAGAAGCTCCCCAAATGTTAACTTTTCGTTATTTTGTGTGTGAATGTGTGTTTGAGAGTGAAAGTGTACAAGGAATAAAAAAAGATTAATTCCTCAGTCCCATTTCCATACGCTGGCAGATCATTAATCAAATATCCTGTCTCGCCTTTCCTTTCAAACTCCTTTAAAAGTTCCATATGGATGTTCCATTTGTAAGCAATGGATTTGCTTTTGCCTTTGCTTTTGCTTCGGCTGCTGTTGCTTGACCTCAATGGGGCTGTGACCCCAACGCCATTTCTTACTCTTGAAACTCGCACTTTGTAATTCCATCAGACACGCCCACTCTAATGCAATTCAATGCGTGTCTCGTTCAATACATAATACACAACTGATCCACATGCATTTTTTATATACAACTTTAGCTTTTTAAGACACGAAATTGGACACTTGAAAGACGAAATTTGACATTAAAACAAAACCTCGCTATTTAATACACAAAGTTTGGATTTTCCGATAAAAATCTGTCTTTTAAGATGCAAGATTTAAATTTCAGACTGCATTTTGCTATTTCAAATTTGGCATCCTTAGAATAATAATAAAAAACCTCACGAAATACTCGCAATTTAGAAAGACTACAACAGTTTAGCTTCAAAGAAAAACCATCTTCTTATTTTCCACAGTATAATTTCTAATCAACCTGTATTAAATCGCTATTAGACCTTAGAAAATGCGACGATCTTTGCTTTTAGAAGGACGATGAAAAATTAGCTCGCCATATCGTGTGAGCTTTCCCGATTTACTTTTGATTGTTAATTAAGGACGGTAGATGAGAGTAGAAAAGTAAACGAAGAGATTTCGTAAATCGAATTTTGTCCCATTTTTTCCTGTGTATGTGTTGTCCCTGACAACAATTATCTCGTTACAAGTAATGAGGCTGACATTGGAGAGAGAAAGAGTGGTCATTTGAACTGAAGAAACCAAACGTTAACACGGTTAAAACTAAAGTAAATGCCTACGTCGTCAGTTATTCGATGCCGACGTGAGAATGCGACGTAATACGAGCTACATCCTATACGTTGACTTTTTTATTCCCCTTTCTCCCATTCTTTCTGTTTTATCTTGCCATACACATTTGCTGGCCTTAAACATTGGTCGATCGTCATCGTTGTTGTAAGGTCATCTCAAAAGAGCCCTAATTGCTTTCTTCGTCTTTGAACACTTTTCTTCCAATCTCGGTCTATTTATTTCGACGATGCATTATTTTTTATTCTGCCTCACGACTTTTTTTTTCTGCTTTTTAGTTCTTAGTCATCCTCCTTCTCCTCCTTCTTTAGCCTAGCCCTTTACATCATCAATTATTAATGGCGATGCGGACAATAGAAGAAAAAATGCGTCTTTTTATGCAACATTTGCACTCACTCCATTTCAAATTCAGATACAGCCACAATAAAAAAAACTATCAAACTCTACACAGCATTATGCACTACTGAATAGAAGAAAAAATACATGGTAAAAATATAGGGTTCAAGTTCAAGATGCAAGCTTCCTTTGCGAATAAAATAAAGATAAAGTTTAATTAAATTACTGAATTGAAGATCAACTTTAACATACTGTACAGGTACGTTTTCTATTTTACATCAATTTTCATAATTAAGGCATTATAATGCAGAACACAGAGCATTTATATATTTATTAATACAAGGTACGATTTGATCAAACTAAAACTGTCTTACGTCTGTCTTTTTTTTTGTCAATGTTTAATACTGTATTCGTACAGTTTGTGAGATATTTGTTTGACTATTTACTTCTCCTTTCTCAAATCATAAGGTGATCGTCCTGTTTGCACCAATATTAAAAAAGTAACGTTTCCTTCGTGAAAACACTAATACAAGTGCAACGGGTAATTGGCTCAAATCAGATAAAAAAAACCGATTTTTTTTTTGCAATAAAATTCCTAGTTTCTTAAATAAAAACTCAGGAACCAATAGAAACGACTTAATTCAGTGGCTGTTTTCAATCCATAACATCATAGCTTTTATGGAAAACCTCTAAAACTTTCCCACTTCCATTTTATCGTAAAATTGATTTCATTTTGCAAATTGCGGTTAATTTTAAGATTTTACTTCTCAATTTACGTCAGTTCGGCGCCTCATAATTCACTTGTCGTTGGCATAACACTGCACCATATTTCATAAACATATAAATAAATCTTGTAAGAAATTTGATTGCCATTTTGAACGTGTGTATTATCTATTGCTTCAACAAGCGTTTTATTCTCCCCCTCCCCTCCTTTTTGCTTGTTATTGTTCACTTTCAGTTGTCATGGTAACCGATTTAATTCTTATTTTTCATCTATCCCATAACAAGAGTGAAAAAGAGAGAGAGAGACGAAGCGTTGTAGAGTACATTGCAGAGCAGTATGGTGTAAACTGGGTAGACAATGGTAATAGTACCACTCCATCATCAACATCATCTATCGCTCGTTATTCGCTCCTTTTGTTGTGGAATTGGTTGTGGCCAATGTTGCCAGGCAACTCCATCATCAAGTTGAATTGAAAATACAAGAAAAATCCCTATTCATAAAACGATGAAATATGTGAAAAAGTTGACTCAAAGCCTACCCAAATGACACCCAAAAAGCTATGACCGCCATTTAAACTACAACTGCTCCTTTTCATTCAACATGGTCAACAACTTTTTTAATCATTGGATCAGTTGATTTTGCCTCATTGCCAATAACATTTCATAGATGTAAAATAATCTTATATTAAAGAAAAGGTAATAGATGTTGCACTATGTATCTTTATGTCAAGTAGAGAATTTCATGTCACTTCCGGTTGTTGAACGTCCAACCGCTTTATTTACATGTTCAAAATGTCAAATGAAAGAGTTCATTTTTTTCTCTTTTCAAAATCTTTTTTTTTAAAACCGACTTTTTTTTACCCCTCCCAAACAGTCTAACTTCATTGACTACTATTGTCCAGAGCGACATCTAGCGGCTAAATTGAGTGACTGGCTCTCACCTTTTGTATGGAGGGCGCTGCTACCACTCATCTATTCAATGTGTGTCTCATTTCAAAAATAAAAAAGCAAGCTCTATTATTGAATGGAAAGGCTTTTGAAATCTAAAGGTGTCAAATCTTCCTTCACTTCACTCCCATTATTATCCAACAGTGAATACCTTTTTACTATTATTTTTTTTCTCTCTTTCTCTCTCGCTCCTCAGTGGCCATTGTTGGTCGACAGCCAATCACACGTCCAAATAACTTTTTATTAACATTCTTCTTCCGTCTGGTTTGAACTTTATTCCAAGAGGAAAAAAATTAAAATAACACGTAATGACGTCATTCATAGAAAAAAAAAGTTAAAACTTTGCGCCGACGTCTTCTAACTTAAAGCCCTTAAATGACCTTTTAGTCTTCTGACGGTGCATTTGGCCAATCAATTGTAATTACAGCCATGTATTTTGATGGACAATCGGCTTCGTCTGCAGCAACTGAGTCCCAATTGGCTTCATAATTGAATTTACCAAGTGCAACGTAGTCATCGCCACAGTCATATGTAGCCGACGACGCCATGTATGCGTGAACATTCATTCCATTATCCGATGCAAGAAGTTGGGAGGCAACTAGCCCGGCCATACACCCCCCTCTATCCAATTGCACAAAACACACAGAATCAATATTGATACAAAGTAACAGTATAAAGATCCAGTGTTCCCATGTTAACCACCACAGACAATGATGATGATAATGATAATAGAGAGCAAAAAAGAGTATGTGGCAGCGCTGTATCTATCTCGTTTCTTATTAATCGCATTAATGAAACAAGGTGTTTAAGATGGGTGGAGCAATTGGCATGTTACTTTTACTTACAGCCACCTACTTGTGTTATTTAATGATAAGGACATGAGGTTTTCTTAGCCCAAACCTAATTAAAGAGTTTGCTATACAGCCACTAAAGAATGTCAATAATAATTAACAATACAATACGGTTAAACTTCGATTTAACGGACTAATTGAAAGCAAGTTACTATTGAACAAGACGAACGCTACACTACAGTACTGTATCAATGTAAATAATCGCTATAAAAGTAAACAAAATGTTACAGGTAAATTTGTATACTAATTCAATACAAACTATCAAATTTCTACATTTAGTAACAGTGATTTTAGATTTTTCATTAGTTAATCATACTGTATATTGATCAGTGATCACTAACTTACTCAATCACTGACACTTTCTCAGTACCACGAATGTAAGAGTACAAAAGTAATAACCAATTAGTTAATCTTGAAATCGAATTACTTTCACCCAATTAGAAACGACTTTAACGTCATGTGTGAAAAAATACCAAAAAAAATTTATTAATAAAAAAAATTCGATCCTTCTGAAATAATAACAGTGCTATCACATCATTGTCCATTTTTATTTAAAGATGGACAAACCCAGTAAGCTGATTAAAATACTCGTACAATATTAAATAATATAAAATCTAATTGTCAATTGATTAAAACATAAAGTGCCCAATTTATAAGTTACGATAAACTATAGACTATAAACAATGCACCAGTATCTGAAATAATGGCATTTCCAGCTTTGGCTATTACATGTCCCTATCATAATTACCCAAGTACCGTAATTTAGTACTGTACTTGGCAATTTTTATTCAGTTAAATACAGCGGCTGAATAAGCCGGCTTTATTTTAATGTCAAGTTATAAAATAAGAATGTTAATTTTGCCATTCAATCAATTTGGTCATTTTTTTCCTCCAATAAATTACACAGCGTTGTCTGTTGGATATAAATGGAGTTCATTTAAGGCAATTGTCCATCTATCTATCCTAGCCTATATACACGTCCCCGGTTTTTCTCTTCACTCTTTGTAACTATCATCCCACCTTTTGGCCCATTGGCCGTTTTATGGACATTTTATTCGCTCGTTTAGTGAGCACCACTGTTTATAGTTTCGTTCTCCCCTTACAAAAGCAATAGCAAATGGACTTATTTAACAGCTAACAAAATACATGTCTATTAGTGTGACATCAAGGCTAACTTTAATCCAGTTCGGCAACCTTAAGTTATTAACGAGACAATACTAATATTAACCACGTTGGTCAACTTTGCTGATGGCCACGGCAGTAAAACGTAATAGCTATAGATTTTGTTCAGCTTAATGGCGTTTGGGCATTTAATTAATCCGTAGTGTCTAAATTTATGTCCAAATAAGCTAAGCCTTCATTTTAATATATGCCACAAATTCACTGAATTCATTTATTATTTAAACAGAAAAAAACACATACTGGTACTGTTTTCCCTTCACTCTATTATTATTGCTTTTCATAGTCACAAAAGTCTAAAAACACGATAAAAAATGAAGGAAAAAAATATAATATACAGTACAACAACAACATCCCCCTCTTTTTTCGATTTATAAATGTGTATCTATTTTCCACTTTTATCTTCTGTCTTTTATTTTGAAAAAAGTTGAAATTGAAGATACACATGCCCTAGTAATAGTATCGAATTGCTTAGTGGATCGATATAGTCGTCGTTTGATCGATGTAGGAAGTAACTTACAGTAGAGAATTGTATAGTTGTGTTTGTTGATGAAAGTGAAGTAGAAGATAGAAAGGTGGAAAAGCAAAGAGAAAGATAGATAGAGGGATGGGAGGAGCTTTTGTGTTTGTGGGGATCAAATGAAATGATCCTCCTGAGGCCATGTCACAATGGTTTTAATCAGGAAATCAATGAACCCAACAGCAGCAGCAGAAACAAGCAACAGCAGCAGTGGATGATGGAGTTTTTATTTTGAACTTCCCTTTGCATCCACTTATATTTAAAGGGAGATGCTCAAGAGGCGTTCCAAAAGTACCACTTTAATCTTCATCCACAACAAAACAAACCAGTGAGAGAACATAACAAAAACGAATGAGAGAGAGAAAAAAAATTAATGCACATGAAACTTGATAAGTTATCGATTGAATAACACAAAATATCTACAAATTAAATTCTTAAAAGCAAACATATAATTACCTCTAAAACACACAAAAAAACATTTTGTGGTTGATTAAAACTTTTAACATCAAAACTAATAACAAATTGCCACAAATAAAAAATATTATGTAAATACTGCACAAGGTATAACGGTTGTTTACTTTATTTAGTATCTTTTCTATTTGCCAAAAGATAAATTGTTATTTTTGTTACGCTAAAATGTTGGTATAGTTTTCAATTGCAAAAAATTGAACGTGGGGGTATTTTGTTATTTATACCTGTGTTATTTTCTACGATGTGTGCAAGTGTGTGTTTACATTTAAATGCAAAAGGTGGTTGAAATACAGGGAGAAGAATTTGTTTTTCAGAGTAGAAAAAAAAATCTCCAATGTAAACTAAAAGTGAATTTGAAGTTTTATTTATTTTTGAGTAAAAGTTGGAAAAGGTTTTCCAGTGAATATAAATCAATTTGTTCATCCACTGCGTTACAATTACCCCTTGTTATCCCCCTAGTGGTGACAGACGCGAGGTGACCAAAGGGGTCCAACCCATACATAAAAACATCCCAATCACTCTCTCTTCATTCACGGTATACTGTATCTCCCTACAACCACCACTACCACCATTCACCGAATAAATAAAATCCTTTACAAATGTAATGTGTAGTGAGAGCGATGGTTGTCTGAAGAGCAGCGCCCTCTGGTGGGATTTAGAAATGGAGATGTAATCATCCGAGTCCAATGTTGCTGCGGATTTCCTGGATTAAATTTGAAATCCCGGAAGGCTTTCGGCTGTCTATACTCGTCTACCCATCATGCAACGTTTTTTGTGACGCATTCGGATGGAAGTAAAACGAACCAATAGAAAAACAGAGAATGTACATGGCTGTCCTCCAGGGCTTTCTCTTACAATAATACAGTGTTGCAGTTCAAATGCAAATGCCCCTTTCATTGGTAATCCGATTTTAATTAAAAGATTTATACACCACAATCTCTCAAACCGTTACGCGTTACGTTACACTAACTTAGCATCATTCTGTCGAGCCTACAATAGTCCACAAAGAAGCGTAATAAGGTTATGACAGCCTTTTGGTTAGCAACTTATCAGCACGATTTTGCGTGTCCCGACCACTGCCAACACGTGGAATGGATGATGGGGTTTTTTTCATCCATTCCTCCCTGACTCATCCGCTGGATGGAAATAGTCGGGGAACGAATTTGAGCAGTCAATACGAATTTGAAATGAAAGAATTATGAAAAAGAAAATACGAATTGCACGACTGTATATAGAGGGCGCAGGCAAATGCTTGGATGCTCCATAGCCCCTTGTCTTGTGACCCACGGGTTGAAAGACGTAACAATTAATCACTATCACTAGCAACTTATCAGCACGTGTCATGAACGCAAAACCTGGCTCTTAAGATGCAAAAAGTCTGACAGTACATATTTAATTTTAAATATTAAAAAGCATAAAGTTGATTAATTTAAGAGCATTGAATCTTTCACAATGCTGTATAAGTATTGAACAGTATTGTGGTAGTTCGATGAAATTTTAAAAACAAGAATGTGGTACTGAAAAGATGAATTACTTTGCTTATCGTCTCATCGTAACCAAATTTGCAGCTAAATTCAACGCACTAAAAGCGCTTTTCGAAGCCAAATTTGCCATTTCATTCATTTATTTGATTTATGACTTGTATTTTATAGCACACGTACAGTACGCTATTTCCTCTCGGTATATCAGTCAATGCACACCGTATTTTTTCCAATTAATTTTACGGGAAAATGATCTTACCGGAGTAAAGGATAAATAGTAAATCACTCAATGTACGATGGACATTTGCAAACACACATTCAGTACAATAACTTTCCATTATTTAAAACTTTCTAGCTATTTCATTTCATTTCAGTGAACGCAAAGTGCTAATTGACGACTGCGCATTTAGTATTTTTCTCTCTCTATATATATATACAGTATTTTTTTTTATTTATTTACAAGAGAGCACCAAAAGCAAAGAAAGTTCCATTAAGACAGTAAATCTCTGGAGTGAATTGTTTCCTGCTTACATTATTAATTTTATTTAAACTGCTTCACTGCTCAATCTACGTTGGCATCTTCTCACATGCCTTCGTCTATTACCAATTGCAAACAACTACTATTAAACATTGTTATTTCATGTTCAATGTCGTAAATAATAAATACACTTCAGTGTCAGATTTCACTTCAATAAACAATTTCGCTTTCCCTTCAAAATAAAAAAAAATTAAAAAAAAGATACATGCCATTTCTCTTCCCAATCTCTCTCTCCCTCCCATCTCCATTTATGTTATCTTTTTTCTATACAAAGTCGTAGTGGGTCATACTGAATGAGTAAGTAGCTGCTATCACCATTTTTATCCCTAAAATCATTCATCTTTTTATTAAAAAGCCAGGAAGTATAAAGACAGTGGTCGTTGACTGTTTTTTTCCTGGCGCAGGAAGTGGTGTCGTTTGAGCATCTATTCCATCAGTTTGAAAAAAAGAAAAAAAACTTTCCTAAGTTGCAAAGCAATTTGCAGCCACCAGAGGGCGATTTCTGAGACTGCCTGCATAAAAAATATATTAGAAATTGTGTCTGCTCTGCATATCTAACGCTTTTCTTTTTTTTTTCTTCAACTTCATCCTCATTCACAAAACAACAAAGTCTTTTAAATTATTTTTATTTCAACTTCTGGAAAGTCGCCCAGATACAAAATAGCGTGTGGGGATTATTTAAGAATAACTAAAAAAATAAGGAGAGAATAAAAAAGGCGGAGAAGTAAGGGGAGAGCGAAAAAAAAAAGGTAGGAGGAGCTGGGTTGCTTTTAATCTCATTTAATTTCTTTTTTGTAAAAAAAAAATTCCTTTCTTAAAGTGTAATCCTGGAATTAACTTTCCCTCCATCATTTTTTACACTATTTCATGCGTTGCTAATTCACTTGCAGCCATCCTTTCAGTCTTACCCCAAAAGACTACCATAACAAACCCTAATAAGCACGCCCACTTTTCTCTTTAAACCAATAAAATTAAAGTCAACTGAGCAATACCATTATATTATAAAGTCGAACACAATTCTTAAATAACATTTATTCGCTCTACTTTTATTTTTTCAATCATTGACTGCCAACTATACTACGGTTTTTTCTTTCGTTTACTTCCTCTGTCTTTTAAAACAATTAACGCAGATTAAGTTTCAGCTGGTCATTTGTTTTCAAAATACAAAACACCCACTTCCTCCATCATTGATTTGTTGCTTCGAATTTATACAACACGTACAGTAAAAAGTTTTACTTTTTTAAAGTGCATATCGATCTTACAAAAACTAAACCTTTAAAACAAAAGCCAAAATTATTGTTGATTATGGATACTTAAGAAGAACACAGAAACTTAGACGCCGGAAGTTTTCCTAATCAATAAAAATTGATATTTCACAACTTTTCACAAAAAAAAAAAGTCTTAAAACACCTTAACTTTGCCAAACTTTGGTCACCATTAATAATCAGAAATATTAATATCAAAGGATTATGACGTCACAATACCACCAAAAAATATTACTTCTTCAATATTAACTTATTTTTAAAAAGATGATTTATTTATACCACTTTCCTGCTCACTAAATTTGAATTAAGAATTCCCCTTATCAATTTATCAGATGGATATCTTATTAACTGCCTTACAAAAAAAATGTTGCACACAGTATAATAAAAATATAATTATGGGCGTGGTCTGAAATTTTTTTCTTGATCCTATAAAATTTAAATAATGAAAAATGTGTTGTTTTTGTTGCTTAGTTGTAAAAGTCATCACGTTTTCTCCATATACTGTGTACTCTTCTCACTAACCAATAACCCCACCATCTGCTGATCAAGTGTTAAAATTACTTTTGCTTAACACAACAAGATTAACTCCCTCCTCCTCTTCCTCCTCCTTAAAGACTTAAATAATAAATAAACAGATACAAAACAGCGTTTATCTATTTATTATTATTAAAAAATAACAGATTACATTATCTGATTAAAAACACCACAAGTACTCTCAACCACTAGCAGTAAACAGTATCTTAATATACAAAATATTGCATCCCATTTTCAACTCAAAATGTTTTGAATTTTTCTGTTGTAATTATAATAATAGTAAAAAAAATCGATAAAACGATAATAACTCCAACAAAACCCTATCCGCTGATTTTATCGGTAAAGTTCAACATGACGTGAGATGATAAAAGGAAGACGAAGAAGAAAAAAAACAGTTTTTGTTCTTTTTGTTTTTATGAAAGCAGCAACAAAAAGAAATTCCAAGAAAGTCGATTACATCGCAAGGTAACTTCATAAGACTTCCACAAGTCATAAACTGGACAATCATTTCTATACATGTTATGATTCTTCCACAATACAGTGAGAATCAAACTCTAATGCATTAAAAGCGTACTGAACGAACAGCCAATTTCAAAATTATTTATGCATTAAGAATAGCTCACATTTAGTATCATATATCCAAAAAAATGATCAATACTAAAGTTCCTATTACATTTGAGATCTAAATCGATTAAAATGTACCAAAGTTTACATAAAATTTGCAAAATGATAGCAAAAACTTTTAAAACTAATTATTTGACCAAAAGAGAAATACAGTACAAACACATAAAATTATCTCATTAAAATTTAAAGATTCAAGAACTTCATTGACAAAAGTGTATTAGATAACGTCAAAAAGAACCTAAAAATGATAAAAACAAATTTAATGACGCTATATAATGACTTGTGAATGTTTATCTCAATTTACTTGATGAATGATGGCATTTCGCAGCCCTTTTTGTGTGATTAATCGAAGTCGTTCACATTGACTGGACCACAGGGAATCATACGATGGATGGTTTTCATAATGTCCATCAAACTGACCACGTGACGTTTTAGCCACAGCAGAATAATCATCGCGACAATGGTGCTAATCACAAAAATGCTACCTACGTTCAAGCTATCCATCGCTAATTTCGCTGGTAAAACGTTTTACATACACAACAATCCACGACTACAGTCAGTCACAAATTTCCAAAACAAGTATACTTTATTTACTGTTACATAAGTTATACTGCACATGCATTATTTATCCATTTTTAAAACCACCTGCGTACACAACACCATCCCACCCACTTATTAACCGCTAACCTAAAAACAAATACACCCGTACAGTACAATCAACATGGCAAAATAAAATCAATTAAAAAATTGCGGTTTAAGAAAAAATTTCATTAATCTATAAGTTAATTACATTCGAATGCATAGTAGTTACAATATAAGTTTACAAAGCTATTATATATCAAAAAAAAATTGCAGTACCGGAAACTATGAAGAAGAAACCAAACCATTTTATGGTACTAAATATAGTTATTTAATATAACTTAAGTAGTAATGCTTTCTACTTTTTCAACTACAAAATGTAGTACTGTACTTGAAAAATTGAAATGCCTCGTTTATACTTAAGAAAAATGAATGTGTTATTTAAGACCGACTAACTGTTTCAAATGACTATAATAATTTAAAGCTTCATTCGTAATTCAAGAAGCTAAATTCGTCACTAAAGGTAATCAACATGGTTTCCAATACATACTGTGACACATATATACACGTCTACGGTATTTCGTACTTGTCAGATATTGGAACTATCTTATATTGTACACAGATCCAACGTCAGAAAAACCATTTTCAGTCTTTAGAATTTCCTAAACTGTAATAACATGATGTCTTAAAAAATGATAATCGCGCACTACTTTCCAAACTCAGTTCAATATTTAACGCATACAAAAATAAACTCAACAAAACTCTTCAAAGAATTCAAAATGAGTATTGTAATACCTATACTGTATAAGCCCATTCAAGCATGTCTAATAATTTTACATTTTAAGAGAATAACTCGAAATTTCCAACATCCAAGTTGAAAGAAGCTAAGTTTAAAGATTAGCCGAAGTTTGCCTGGCTCCCTCCCACCTCCCTTTTTAAATCCAACATTCCTTCGATGAATGTTTCATTCTTCTTCAATCCCCAGCCTTCTAAAGAAAAGAGCCATAAAAAATTGATTTTTCAAAATATCTAAATAATTTATCAAGAATGGTAGGGCGGGTTGAGTCGGGTTGGGTGAACGCCATTATGTCACAGGGATTTGTCTACTATCTCATTTATAAGATTTTTCCTAGATCCTAGACCGTGTCTTAATGACATTTCCATTAGTTGAATTATTTGTCTTCAAGGCTTTTTCAAGGTTTTAAGACAACAGTAAAGTAGTTAAGAAGAGTAGGAGTAGGGAGAAGAGGAGTATGATATGAGGTAAGTAGGGTGAAATGAAGATGATGATGGAGAAGCCGAATCTTTGGAAACGGAAATAAATAGGATTTGATGAGGTTTTGGCGGAAGGAAAACGATAAATCGATATATTTACAGTACTATACTATTATGTACGATATAGCTTGTATAGAAAAAGAAATTTCTATGAATACAGCAGTGCCATCTGCACCGCCTCTCTCTTTCATATATTCAAATTATAACATTTTTTTCTTCTAAAAAAAAAAGAGAGAGAGAAGATAGATTATGCTTCTTCTTTTAATATATAAAAACGATAACATTTCATAAACATCATATAGTATAGCAAAATTTTCTATAAACAAACAAATCCATAAACACAGTGCATAAATGCTGCTTCTGTTTTCTAGCTTTCGTATATCAGTTGGCGCCGATTAAACAGTTGACTGAAAAATAATTTTAAATACCGGCAGTAAAGCAGACGACACTTGCATGAACAGTTCTATTATAAGTTCTACTTTAAAATTAATACTAGCAATTGTAAAAACTATTGAGCAAGAAATGATGTTTTCCTGCTTCCAAGTACTGTACTAATGAAAACGTCTCAACTATTTCCTTAAAATAATTTTTACTTAACATAAAACTAATGTAATTATGCCTCTCAATGAACTGTGTTTTAAATTTAACAGGAAGTCGATTTGTATTAAGTATAAGGTGGTTCTGCTGGTATTATTATTGGTGCGTTTTATATTTAAAAAAATCTCCAGTTTTTTTTAATGCTATTTGAGAAATTTAATTAAACCCACGAATTAGTAACTTTTAGTAGAATTGCAATATTTATACAATAACCGTAAAAATATAAAAATTTAATACCATATTATTAGTTTAAAAGGCTTTTAATATGGCATAACTAATTCCCAACTGCTTTTATAGGTAAACCACTTTTAGTTTCAAATTTCAATAACAAAATTACTGTACTGGGGTTACTTAAACACAGTAATATACCCTACATGTAGCAGGTTAAGTCTTTAGATTAAAGCCAAAAAGCCTTCAAGACCTTTTTTTCAATGTAATTACTTGAAGAAACGTTGCCATGAAATACGTCCTCCATTTTTACATAATTATCAGCACAAAATACAGTAGAGCATCGTTTAGCATTCTCAGTGCAAGTATTTGCTATTAAAATAATGGTGGCATTTCTACAGAGACATCGACTCCCCTTCCAAATCCCTTCCACAAAATATTGTTGAATCACAAATAAATAGAAAAATCTGGATGAACAAATGGTCTTGCAAATGAGCGTTATGAAATCAGACCAGATAGAAAATAAATCTCTATATACGCAATATGGGGAAAGGAAAAAGAAAGACAAGATGACATCACCCTTACATTACACACCACACACCATATACAGTATCTACACATTCCCAACTATAAAAACATTAGCAATAGACAACAACCTAATTGAATTCATTTCAATTCAATTTATTAATAATTGCTGCACAGTACAAAGAACCATAACACTGTATGCTAAAAAATACACAACTGTTTATCAGTTAATATGAAATAAATTGATAAAATTAAATGACCACCAAACTAAATTTACAAAACAAATTTAGTTTCCCTCAAAACTGTTGAAACTAATAGGATGATGTCATCCTTCTGAATAAAAAAAAATACACCATCATTCCCTGCACCATAGGCACAGTTCAAAACATTCAGAAAAAAAAATATGAATAACGTTTTTATCCCCTTCTCATCCAGTTCTAGGCCTCCCCCATCAATCGTTACACAGCATCCCTCATTCTTCATCACTCCTCAATTTAAGGATAGGAACTGAATCATTCATTCCCTATATCCAAAATATTATCACACGCTGCTGAGCAATCCAATTCCTCTACATACTGTACACCTCCACTATTTATTATCATCAACCCTCCAAACTCCATCTCCATTTATTTAAAGGAAAATCCGCAACAATTAGACCCCCTTTACCAAATCTATAGTGGCATTCGTTCATAGACAGTCATACAGACAGAGACTCCTATAGAAAAAAAGCTCATCTAATCCCCAATGCTATCGTTTCTAGTATTTCTACACTATCCTTCTTATCACAAAGCAACCCTACAGCTATACCAGACAAATAATTATATTACTTAATTTTTAATTAAAATATTATTTTAATTAAAGCGTAACATCATCGCACACAGTCTCATGACGAATATTTGATAACAATGCAATTCCATTTGCATATTATTAAAATTTTCATGCAAAAAAATTATCAAAGTCTAACATTACTACATTATAATACAGTAATTGCATTCAGATTTAATTCAACGAGACTCACACAAAAAAAAATCAAAAGAAAGATCTTTTTAGTCGCTAAATTTCGATTTTCCTACAAGAAAGATGCTTTTTAGCGTATTGAGATGTTCAATGTGTTAAATCACGTTTTTAGAATCACAATTAAAAAACAAATTCTAAAAAAACAAGATGAGATATTCAGTGATGCTGCATTTGTTTATCGTATTGATATTTTCATCATCTATATTTACTACCTTTAATGGAGACCTGCTAATCATAAACCAACCTAGCCTAATAAAAAAACTACATAAGACTTACAAAATTGCTAAATATATAAATTAATTAACCCCTTTTATTTGTCGGCGTTTTTTGGGGCATAATTATAAACAAGATCATCCAGAAAGATAATAAAAGATGTTTGGCGGAAGAGGAAAAAAAAAACAAATCGTCTGCTCTCCCTCTTATGGGAACTTGGTCCATATGTTTAATTAAACACAACATGTAAACACACACACGCATAATATAATATAACGCACTGTAATTTAAGAGACTAAACGTATAAAAAAGCTTTAAATAGCAAAATATACGGTATAAAGGAAAAGTAAAAAAGAAAAAGTGGGGAGGAATCAAACAATTGAAATCAAATTGCAATCAAAATTGTACAGAGTGCCGTGCGGTATAGTGCATCGTAGCATTTCGAACGTTCTATCGATTTGTAATTCAGCGCTACAACGCTTTTTACTAAGAAGATGCCGCCGACTGATAAACATCAGCTGTCCTGATTGTCTCTAAAGCAGTAAAAATTTATTTCTGAGAGTGTCTTCTTCGACAAAATTTAAGATACAAAACCCCATTGTTTATCTAGCTTTTATCAACTTGTTATATCTTTTCGTTTTTTTTTATTTTAGCTTTTAAGATAGGAATTCTGGTCCTTACCTTGTATAACGTTACTCAACGTAAAATGACTCTCGTTCCGCTTTGGCTTGTATTTCTTCAAATGTTACGAGCAACAAGTAAACATTAAAAGTCGCGATCGTTAAATGCTTACAACTCATACTAATGGCTGTAGTTATGTATCCGGTTTCTAATAGAAAACAATACGTTTCCTTTGATTGCTACCGACGACTCAATTACATTAGTTGGCGACAAACGCTTGAGAAAAAAAATACGCGGAAGATAACCCAATTTTCATTGACTAACAACTCGAAATGTTATCTCTCTGTCCGTCTGAAAGTTGTTTCTGACAATTTTTCATACACACATTTTTTTCTGTTTAGTCAAATTGAAAGGAAATTAGTGTACATAACAAAATTATTAATGGCTACGGTTTGACAATGTCGACAACTTCACGTCGCGTCTTGTCAATTTCTTCTTTTGAATTCACGTTCGCGCAAATCGTCAGTCAATTAAAACTTCGTATTATGTCTTAAGTATACGTTTATGATTATGTCATACATGCAATTGATTAAGTTATGAAACGAATGAACTTTTGATCCACACAAATTTGTTAAGATGAAAGCGAGTCCACTCAACGCGTCCACTTTTGCACACATCCCAACAACATCTTTCCCGCCTGCTAGCAACTTCTCCGCCAAACACCACAGCGCAATGCATTATGGGTGATTGCGCTTCCCTTGCAAAGAAGCCATTAGCTTGTGCCAAGGATTTGCATGGGGTCTATGGATGACTTGCTTAAGATCGCTAACGGTTGAGCTACAGCTTAAGCTCAACTTCTGCTCACTACTCGTATCACTAAGAAAATATCGCAATACGTCTTTTACGTTTAGAAAAACCACCACTAAGACGTTTTTATAATTTCTTTCGTTTTAATTAGGTTAGATTAGTCAGGTTAATTTAATCATTTTTTTAAGTTAGGTTAGTTAAAAATAGGTAAAGTTATTTTACCACAAACATAGACATGAGTCGTACTTTACACTGAGCGCTTGCAAACTTTTGGGATCGGCTTTGAAGCGATCAGGTGAGCGGACAATGAGCGCACGTAAGTAGGTCATCCATAGACCCAATGCAATTCTTGGCGCAAACTAATGCCACGTCCCTTGCAAAGCCAACGACTGCATCGCCACCTATACGCACATTTCACAATTAATACATACAGTAACCGCTGTATTTGGAATTCAAGTTGTACAATATGAGAAAATAAACAATAATTGATACTATTACAGTATTACAAAAAAATTTCAGACATTTTCTGCATTAAAACGAACCAATTAAACACGTGATTCATTCATTAAATAATTGAATGTAATGGATATAGCCCAAAAGTCAGTCAGAGGACCCAACACCCTTTTGTGAGATTTATTTTGTTTATAATAAAAAGATTATTATAGAATTCACTGACGTAACTGGAGAAGGTGATGGTGCAGCGTTAGTTTGTGAGTGGCGTCAAAACTATAAAATATTATTGCGAAAAAAATTCTCTTTTTTTTAAAGAGATTTTGCTTTAGCTTTTGTTTTAAGGAACACAACTAGGAAGTTCAAATATGCAAATGAAAAATTTAAAAATATTGTTTATTAAGTAAAACTAATTCTTAGAATCGTTGGTTTCCGGTTCGAGAGTTTTGACCTAAAAACTGTCAAAATGTATTTCTTTTTTCAGAATTTTTGCTTTAACTCTTGTTCTAAGCCATAATGATTTAAGCGTAACAACTGATCACTATTTACTTTGTCGGTTATAAGGTGCTGCCACGTAGTGGTGATTGCAAAAACTGACTGTAATGTTTACTACCGGTAAATTGAAAGTTGATAACGTTTCTTTTCAATTAAAATTGATTAATAATTATGGTTAAACTATTAAAAAATCATTTTATTATTTTTAATTTTAAATATAAATGGATAAAGGAAAACCTATGTAAATTAAGAAAAACAACAATTACAAATTTGAGTCATTATACTGCACATAATGACTTAAGGCAAATTTACGAGTATTAAATATTGAAAGCATTTTTAAACCGACCTTAGACTTATGGCACTGTCAGTCACCGTGGACTGTGTTTTACTTTGACCAACCGTTTCATTGTTGTTTCTAAAATTTGTCCACTTCTTCTTGATCAACTTAAATGTATTTGGCTTACAGATGTAAACGACAAATATGATGACACCTTGAAGAGATATTATGCTTTCTGGAATATAGTATAGTTTTCTTCCAATACAAAGTGGAAATATAATAGCTTCAATTATCCAACATAAGCCCATTACAATAAACAGCCGAATACAGACCAACAACCTAATCAAAATAAATGATAAATACAATGCATTTCTAACAATTGCACACCCCGATTTTATATCTTACAATTGCCTGCTGACTTTTTTATTAACAACTTCCGTTCCTTTCCCAGCATTTTTCAAATTAATCACTGTCCACACAAACAAAATGCTGTTGAAAACAATGATAACAAACAGTGGTCCATACAGCAAAGCATACTGCGACCGTCTTCCATTAAACCAGCAAAAACTCCTAATTTGAGGTGTAAGCTCCAACGACTCTTGAAGACTTTCAACATTGTCCACAGCAATTGACAAAGCCGTTAGAATGGCCGGCACCGTCCAAGCGTAAATACTATAAACAAGAAATCTTTTTTTGGGACTGCCTTTCAACAACATTCGGCAAGAACACCGTTCTGATGCATTTAATTTGGCAAATATCGTCCATAAATCAATCGCCAACACATTGATCCACATCAGAGAACCGATCACCGACATGTAGCTGACAATAAACAAGGCATAACATCCGACTGACCCATAATATTCGATCCAATTTCTTAAAATCCAACAAATAAACATGACGGCCAAAGTGAACATGTGACACAGTAGCGGTTTAGCGTGATAGTTAAGCGCAGGAATGGCCAAATGAAGAATGACGGAAATCAGCAGAAAAATAACCGACAATACATAAAACACGGTCTGTATTGATGCAAAGTCAAATGCAGGAGGAACATATTTATCGACACAGTAAGCCGCTTCAAGAGTACTACTTTTAATTATGTAATCCCCTGGATCCAAAGGAGCGATTTCACCACAAGTGCCTTCTCTATAAACAAACAATTAACTTAAACAAGTAAATACGATAAAGGAATTGTTATACAAGTTCATTTTCTTTTTTTTTTCTCAATTAAGTTGTATAAGCAATTGAAAAAAAAGTAAACAAACTCCTGAAACTGTTTATAATTTAACTGACCTGATAATACGCTGCAAACGATGATCTGGTCTGATAAAATAGTCATTTTTTGCAAGTGGTGAAAGATGTGGACAATTGAGCATTTGTAAGCTGGCTGGGTAACATAAATCCATAAATTTATCAGCCGTTATTTTATAGTTTGGTTTATAAAATGTCTTATTTCCATCTAAAATGGTAACATGATTTCCATCGGCTTCAATGTGGTACTCTTCTGGTCCATAGTGATCAAGAGTGCAGCGTGTTGTTAAGTCATTGATATACTCAGAGCATACCAATACTTCATTTCCATCAGGTGGGATGTAATAATCTCTCAAACCAATTGTCTGGTTGTTCAACTTGTTCTTCAATCTCCCATCGGCTAATAGTTGATAGTCGCTCGTATTCAGCACTTGTAAATGTTGGTGGCATTGTAGAAACTGAGGTGACAATGGATAACATACGGTAACTGTCTCGTTAGACAAAGAAACGATGGTTAATTTGTCTTTCACTTTACCAATGTTAAGTCGAACAGTAGTGGAGTTTAAGTCAAAGGAAAGTTTAGTTTTCTCGACAGTCAACGACTTGCATATGGGTAGTTCCACGCTTACATTAACATTTTGAACGATATTTTTAGTTAAAAACGACAGAGCAATTGTTAAACAAATAAAAAGTTTCATGGTTATTTCAAAATACCTCTTGTGCTTGTTAATTTAGATTCCACTTTTAACAATATCCTAATGAAAATGAAGGCCAAGTAAACCACTAAACATCTATTTCGCAGTAATCAAAAAAAAAAAAAAAAAAAAGATTACCCACCCAACGGAAAATATCAACGTATTTATGTTACATTATTGTGTTTACCTGCTTGCAATTTCATTTCATGATTAGACTGTTAAATTTGGTATTTTGAGCATGACGCAGCTTACTTTTTGTTCAGCAAATGCAATAATGAAATTGTTGTTCACCTTCAAAAATATTAATTGAATATACCTGTATAGTCAACATTTATTTTCAATGCTAAATTATACATTTAATTATCAATTTGAGTGAATATTGAAACCAGTTTACTGAAATTAAAGTGAAATCCTCTCATTTGAAAATAAATTGTATGTAATGTAAATAAATTTATGTTTATGACAATTTACTTCATTAGTCCATTAAATTTAAAAATATTCAAATAGCCAAAAAAATTATATGTAAATTGTGTGTGATTATATGAATACTGAAAACGTATTAAAATCGAGTTAGTAGTTGTGATTTTATACTTCGTTCGTTTATATTAGGTCCGTTTACTTCATTCTTAAAAAAAAATTATTTTCATATCATTTTATTTTCTGTAAGTGGCGCTAAATGTTATAATAATGTAAAAATCATGCTAATCGATAAGACTACAGTCTGTTTTAACACATATAGTATGTTGCATCTATTTTTAGGCAGAAACAAATTCTTTAGTTAAATTAAAATATTCCGTAGGCAACAATTAAGTTGACAACCACGAACCCAAAATAAATCAGTTCTATCAATTTGTTGAACTGTATTTAATGATTTTGAAGTCCTGCTTTCATATACCTGCCCTCTCATGTCACCACCTACTTCGGTGATTATTCTGTAAGTTGACTATTTCAACTTAGTCATCAATTTACCACTCCAAGGTGAAACTAAATAGTCAAATTAGTTAAACACCAGCGTTTAAGCCCACATAGGAAAAGTTTTAAAAAACGCAATTTTGAAATCAATTATTACTTATTACGCAAATTTCGACTATATATTTAAAAATAAAACGAATGTAATGAAAACAACGAAATTTAAATTACAACATTGAAATTAATGTATATAAATTGAAAAGTTATTGCAACATTAGAATTAATGAAATACAGCCATGTTAAAATTATAGGCTAATTAAATCTCTAACACCTTAGTGACAATAAGAGTTACTTATTCTGATTTATTAAACCCTAAATCATCTAACTTATGTGAACAATGATATATCATATTTCATATCTACTGTATACTTCCTATTGCTTACTGGTTAGAATTGGTTAAATATCCTAAACGTATTAAAATGCTGTTTAATATCCTTAAATTGGATCCGTATCCTTGTGTATTCTTAATGTATTGAGATTTGAGAATTAAGTCATCCTCATTCTTAAAATAGAATACAATGCGATAAAAACAGAACTTTAATTGATTTCAACCACATGTTTAGTAGCCGTTTTAAATAAGCCTGTTAAATCCCGTACATTAAAATATTACAATTAATTGTACAATTTTCTTTAATTAGTCAGGTTTAGTTTCATTAATCTCTTTAAACAAAAAATATTAATAATCGCTCATTAGTTCATTATATTGAAATATAATATTTTGGTTATTCCAGGCTATTAGAATCATAATAACGAATGCTCAAAATGTACTGCAACACAATGGGCAATAGTCCTACATAATATTCCATGCTACAAAATACAGTATACTGTATCAACCAATATTTATATCAACTCGTTTATTTCATTATTGGTTTATTTATTTCAATATTAACACGGTTACGTTTCCACATGAACATGGCAACTACTGTAAAACAGGAAAATAAAATCTCTAAACCATTTTATCCACAATAAAAAACAAATCCCAACAGATAATTGATCTTAATTAAAATCGGTAATCATTTTCCCTTTTATTAATGACTTTACAAGCTTTTTCTAATCAATAATAATTACGTCTAAAAGTTGAAATTTATTTTTAACTTGATTTGTTCAATGGCAGCTTCAGCAACTTAGTATGTCGTCATTGAAGGTGCTAATTGGATTGAATATTTTATAGTTTAGTTGCTACACTCTAATGTTTAAATTAAATACTTGTAAAATAAAATTTTAATTTGTATTGCTGCACATACACAATTTTAATATTTGCCGTCTACATCACGTACACACACAATTGATGGAGGTTAATTAGTTATTACTATTAGCAAACTTTCATTACTAACTTAGTAACGAAACCCAACTAAATTGATTACGACTGACTATCAAACAAACTCATTTTACTTAACATTAATCTCAACAAAATATTGAAATAAGTTGAGGATAATAATAAGTTAAAATTTTCTAGATTCTAGATTGACAAATAGCAAGAGACTAAAAGTGTGAAGAGCACACAAATTGTCATAGGCAATAAAAACCAAAATGTGTGAAGCATCCCCTTCACTGATGTTGACAAAGTAAACACAAAAGTCAAAAAGGGGTGGATGAGTAGGAACGAGGATTCTCATAAGTCTTCAAGTTAGGTAATATTAACAAGTCAGTTTTCAAGTCATTTTGATCGGAGAATCATGCACTGCGATTAAAGCAGTTCCACCACAATAATATAACCATTATATATTAAACAAATCATGTTTAACAACAAAAAATACAACGCACACGCGCTTCAGCAGCATCATAGTGGTGGTGGTGGAGTATTAAACGACAGTGATAGCCAATCAGAAATTGATTGTAGTGAAAATCCAGGGTCCAGTGGAGCCGATATTAAACAACTATTACACGTGGCAGACAGCAGTTTAAACGTTAGTGCTCGAACAGGAGCTGATCATATGGGAGATAAACAACATGTAGTTACATTGGAAGGGAGTGAGTTGTGGAGGCGATTTCAAGCCCTTACTAATGAAATGATAGTCACGAAAAATGGAAGGTACTAAATTACAATTGAACAATTCCATCGTATAAGTTCAATCAAACAATAAATGATAATCAGCCGTTGTAACTGCAAATGTTCTTTAATATATACTAACAAGATCTATGACTTATTAACCTTAGATCTTGTCGTCCCGGTAACTAAAATTATTAAATGTAAATCAATAATAACTGATGGATATAAGATAAGTTTAAATAATCAAATTTAAATTGAGCTGCCATTTAATAATACATTAGTACTAATGAAATTCTAAACTTACACCTCAGAATGATGTCCCAACTTTTAAAAGCCCACCATAACTAATAGCTTTTTTAATGACAAATTTTACTCGATTTTTACAAAATTAAATCGAACTCAATTAAGTTTATGGATTTATTATGTTTTAGTTGTTAAGAATTGTGCCTTTAAAAGTTTTAATCACCCCAAAATTTTCTGATTATACGGTATAAGAATATATTTTTGGAACCTGTGTTTCTAGGCGCATGTTTCCTGTAGTAAGCGTAAATGTTGGTGGCCTAGATCCTGGAGCCATGTACTCGGTTCTACTGGAATTTATACAGATTGATAATCATCGATGGAAATACGTGAACGGTGAATGGGTAGCCGGTGGAAAGGCGGAATTGCCATCGCAAAACACCATTTATTCTCACCCTGAAAGTCCCAATTTTGGAGCCCACTGGATGAAAGAAACCATTAATTTTTCCAGGGTGAAACTTACAAATAAATCAAATGGCGGCGGACAGGTAGCGATTAATTCGTCAACATAAAAACAATAAGTTAAATGCATAAATATATTGACTTTATTTTTTTAATTATTAAAGCAGATAATTTTAAATTCTCTTCACCGTTACGAGCCACGCATTCACATTGTCAAAGTAAACACTGACGACCCTAAGATAACCACCCACTCCTTTCCAGAAACAAGTTTCATCGCAGTCACCGCCTATCAAAACGAAGAGGTAACCGCACATCACCTAATAAATTCCTCTTTAAAAAAAGCCCCATAAAATTATTTTTTATATTTTGATATAAAAACAGGTGACATCGCTTAAAATCAAACACAACCCATTTGCCAAAGCATTCTTAGAGACAAAAACTCGTAATGAGATGTGTGACAACAATGCCACCACCGTGGCTTCCACCCCTGTGCTCCACCAGCCATCAACAACTAATGCTTCATTTTCACAGTGTAAATAAAATTCATAATAATTCAAATGACCTTGCCAAATAAAATTTGGTGCTAGTTCATTTACTGTACTAAAACAAAATTTGACCGAGTTATAGTTAATATTGTAATATTTTGAAATGTAGATGGACCTTGGTACATTTCGTCTGCTACTCCACTTAACCGCCATACTATGTGTCCATCTCCTACTAGTTCTCATCCTCATCAGTACCGCCAAGAGCGATCAACAGCCATCAGCGGCAGCTCGTACAAAACTCAACGCCATTCCCCATACACTCCTCCAAGAAAATTATCACCAACTTATTGTAAATAATTGTTAACTCCTTACAATACAGTAATTAGTTTTTAATGATTTAAATTCTTAATTAATAAGCTGGATACAGCTATGATAATGGCCCAGTGGCTATTCCACATAGTGGTAGTGCTGTTAACTGGGACAATTGGGATTCACCCCATCATCTTCACACATCAAGTCTGACATATAATAACAACAATATATTAAGCTCAAACAATCAGTATCTTTGGCCGCCACCACCACCAATTGCCACTCAACCAGTTATGCTGTCTTCAAATGATGGCCGGATATCCAGTTCACCTTCATCACCCATTTCTTCATCTAATGTGAACAATCAACCAGCTGATGTAACCTCATTAGCCACACTTCAACCGACAGCCCATCACTATTCAACATCGGGAGGGCAATCGCCAGCTAACAGTCTCCCCAGGACACCCCAATACGAAACTGGAGATAATTCGGAAATTTTATCAGAAGAATATGAATCATCACCTCCGCCACATAAAACGCATAGTTGGAGTCCATTACCACCATCAACTACATGCATGTAAATATAAACGTTACTAGTATTGCTATTCAAACGTTCACAATAAATTGCTATTGTATGTTATAGAAAGATTTGAGTTTTGCAATATTCTAAATTGAATTTTAAATTATATTATTAACGTATGGCTAGTGAGTAATTAACAGTATGTTTTAAGCTTATTGGCATGTTTAATGAAAGAAAGCCATTTATTTTTTTTCTGGCTGCAATGGGCCTTTACAGTGTAAAAACGTATCATGTATAACCCGACGCCAGCAATAATATTACGTGACGATAGAGTTTGATTGAACAAATAAAAACTGATTAATCAAACAAGGATAATAAAAAATGTTGCCACTGTTGTTTGCTCTAATCAATGCGACCTTCCTTGTTGAATTCTTAATTTTATTATCATTTTATGGAACCTGATGCTTAAAGGAAATTTAATTAAAATGCAATTCAGCGGATTTCAGCCAATGAAAAACTGAGCAAAAATCGTTGCAAAACACACAAAAAAAAGCCTTTTCACAATGAATTCATCTTCAATAAAATCTCTCAACCGTAAGAAATGACACAATACCATTATTACGACAACTGTCAATATTAAACTTAAATTATTGGTCTTAAAATTTAAGTTTAGCATAAAATTTTCCTAAAAAACAATTTCCTAAAATTTTTCTTTAAAAAAATTTTTAAATTTTCCTTTAAAAAAACGTCATTGCCGTAGACCGCGAGGTCGGGCCAATTCAGGACCGGATTAGCCAGGACTGGATAACCGAGGGTCCATTGTATTTACAGTATTTGCTATTGAATGTGCAAGAGAACTATTGCAACTGTTTCCATCGTCATATTTAGCTTATTGCCATAAATAATTTGCTAAAAAAGTTACAGAAATACAGTAGGCTGAATGTAAGACAACAGGGAGACTTAAGTTAGAAGTTTATTAAATTGGAACCTGAAAAAATCTCTTGGCAAGCAAGAAACTAACTAAATTTAAATAATCACTAATAACTAAAATAATATAAAAAATACCGGTACTGTAAAAAATTTCAGTTTAACATGATATGTTTTGAGAATTTACTTAACTGTATTTGGTCAATCATTTTCAATAACTTCCTGGTATTCTTTTTTCTTTCATGGGAGGCATCAAATATTTAGAAAGAATTGTGGAACATAGTACGATAAAGGTTGGGAAACCCTGTTCTACACCAATATTAAGCAATACAGTTAAACTTAACAGTATAGCCTTTATACTTTTCGAAGCATCAATTGCAATGCATACACCGAAAGCTGTAGGTTTTAGTCTTAGCGTTAAAAGCAATGTTCGCACTGTCACGCAAAAACAGCTGATTCTCTATTGTCGGACAAGATGATGAAATCGTAACAAAATGTTAGCTCACATTTATTATAAACTATTGCCAATATTGAGATAGTAAAGTAAGCGGTGTTTTCATTTTTTTGTGTTTGTACTAAATCAACGTCATGGAGAAAGATGATCGAAAATCTAAATCACTGCTTAATTTCAATGGAAATGTGATTTCCGACCCAACCAAAAATGTAGATATTTATAGAGATACACCAATAAGATTACTTGGTATGAATGAAAAATTTAATTCCCTTCATGTGTTAATTTTTCCATTAAATTTAGGCTATGCAAATGAAGTTGGAGAATCCTTTCGTTCCTTAATACCTGTAAGTTTAGTACGTCTAAGCTATGCAATCGCTACTGGCTATGTCTTGGCAGATACCGCCGATAAATCAATAAAAATGTTCAAAGTAATAAAAGTATCTCCATCAGATAATGTTGGCAGACTATTGTTAAACAATTGTTTTTGGTATTACAGAATGGCGATCAGTATTCTACATCAAATGAACGCAACAAACAAGTCGCAATCGCTGCTGTTGATTGTTTAATTTGGCAGTCATTAGCCTCCGTTATCATCCCAGGTTTCATCATTAACAGAGCTTGTGCTCTGTCACTCTATTCATTCACTAGGTTTACAAAACTTCCAACAACAACATGTAAATTGGTAACCACAATAATCGGCTTATCGACCATCCCATTTATTATTAAACCAATTGATCACTCAGTGGATTACCTCATGGATAACACCATGAGGAAATATATAGCCAAATCACCAGAGTAGCATTAGAATTTATTATAGATTTTAGATTATATAATTGAAGGTAGGAAAGTCAGTAATAATAAAGTTTTAATACTTTTAGTCATGAAGATCATTCATTATTTACAAATCTTCACCAGTTGTTAGTTTTATAGCCGAAATACAGTAGTTAAATTTCTAATGCTGCCCAAATGCTTTTAAAAATACTGTATGCAATAAAACATTGTATTAAGGTTATTTGTAGTGTACTGTAGTTACTTATAATTCGCCCAAAAATAAATCACAGGTATGTTTTAAAAGTTTAAATAAAATGTTTATGAAACACATTTACAATAATAAAACTCAAATCGAAATCTTGCTTACACGTTTTTTCGCAATAAAAAACTTAAAACTTAAGTCTAATAGACTTGTTCTGAAAACATTTATAATTGATGCGCAACATTTAGTTATGTTGTTATTGTTGTATCTTTCACTGCCAAAATTTTTATCGTCGAATTTATCACTAATTATTTTACAATATAAGACGAAGTTATCTTTCTACAAGTCATTTTTTTTTGTTTTTTCAAAGAAAAAAAAGCAAGCTTATCACTAAATGCTCGTTAATATACAGCTGTTATATAGGGTAAATTGCTAATACGATGTAATCAACCATGCTGTTTATGTAGAAATTCAGCAAAATCGATACAACGGGTATCACAATTAGTGTTTAAAAGCATTAGTTAAATCACGTTTAAATTATGACCAGAAAACTACCAAATGCAGTAGCTAAAGCCATAATATTCTGATTTAAAATTTTTTTTCTCAGATCAGCAGAAATGAAATTTACTTGCATTTTAAAAAACTTTTAACAAGTGAAAACATATGGTAAAATTTGCAATAGAATTAATGCAACAGGATAACATTATATTTCCTCACAATTGCATTACAATATTAAATGGACACACTTTTGGCAACATTTTAACAATGATAACATTTTTTGGTTGAAATTCTTTAATACTTGCTATGAATTTTGTTTTTAAATTGTGAGGAAGTTATAATAAACATCACAATTTTATACGCAAAAAATAATGTACTGTATTAAAGAAAGTATCATCATTATTTTTTAGTTATGTACAAAGAATTACAACTAAGGCATTTTACTGTAGATTCTTTACGTTAAAACCTGAAGAATAATATTAAACATCAATATAAAATCAGAATTATACCAATTCAAATGACTCACCTATTTGCACTGTTATTTGAGTGTCATTGCCAGTCATTGCCATAACCATCAACACGCCACTTTTCTGCCGCTTCTTTACGCACATCAGGAGCCAACTGATGTGTTATCCCTCCAATCACATTAGATGTGGCTTCCGTAGCTAAAATAATTGGCTTAAAAACAGTAGATGGAATTTGTCGTAAAACACCGCCAACTGCACCAGGAATTCCTTTTTGTTCATGTTCCTTAGAAGCTACTCTATATAGTGTCTTTGCAGTGTCACTTAAACCCTAAATCACGATCAGTAGCATAAATTTAGATGTTTAATTAAAAAGAAATATATAGCAAACCTCTGTAACAACATAGTATGCATTAGAAACTCCTTCAGCAAGATCAGCAGGATGAGGTTTTCGACTATAAAAATCTTCTTCATTTGGACCAGGTGTAGCCACTTTATAAGCAAGTATAGCCGTCGAATTAAAGATGTTAACAACTCGATTAGTCAAATCCAACAAAGCCATTGTCGTCGAAGTAGAAAAGGCGCTTGTTCCTTTTTGGAGACCTCGTACGATTCGACCATCTTTTCGATATTGTTCAATAGGTAGCATAATTAAATTGTAACATCCTTTAACTACAAAATTAAAAATGATAAAAAACCAATCATAAAACCAAATTAACTGTAAACTTACCAAACTCTTTAACTGATGACAATGGTCCAACTCCTAATAAAATATTAGATAACTGAGTCTGCTTGATGTTTTCCAGCCAATCGGTTATTACAACCTCAAATAGTCGATCTGCCTTAACACTGTAAAATAAAAAGTTTGTCAAGTAAATGAGTTAATTAACTTAAAAGTTTGTATCACGTACTTTTGATTTAATTAATATTTATTACTGCAAATTACAGAAACAAGGTACCACCCTAAAATCAAAAGCTATGACACAAACTTACTGACTGCTAGCATTATAATCACACAATTTACGTTTTCATCCGAAACTCGTAAGTAAAACATTCTTATTTTAAAAACAAATAATTCACTGTTATAGTTAATCTTTTAAGTAGCTGATAGTGAAATTCTTACCCAACACGGCAGATTTTCTTCAGATGCAGCTCAGAACCATTCAGATTTACAAGGCTCATTAGGAAACCTGGAACTGCTCCTTGTGCTAGATCCATTTTTCCATAATAATCAATTTTTATTAGTACATCCTCTGTAAACTCGAATATACTAAAGAAAAGTGAAGAATCATTTGATGTGGACGTTCTTGAAGACGAGTCTGATGATCCACTTCTAGAGCTTTGCGTCATTTTTCCAACCTTATTCACCAAATTAGGCTCTACATCATCAAACTGAATCAGATGATCGTGAGACTCAGATATGTTTTCGTGGACACCATTTGTACCAGTTTCTGTTTTAAAATTATTCAACACATGAGAACCAACTGAAAACACTGGTGCTTGGTGAGGCTTTTGTTTAGAGAAGGAACGGTCCATTTCATCTTCTTTAAATGATGAAAGACTGCCAAAAAAATCCACAAGAAACATTAAAGTATCCCGGTCAATGTTTAATTTAAGAGGAAGCATTGACACTTTTAAATCACATTCATTATCTTGACGTCGGTGTACTGCTTTTATTGTAATCATATTAGAGTGAGACTCCATGGGCGTGCTTTCAGAAGAATATTGATGCAGAAACTTTCTAACATCTGATGATTCACACCGATCAAAAATGGTAAAATCTTTAATGAGCAAAATTTGCCTTGAAGCTTGTGGACAACTATCAGGATATGTCTCATGCTTGAAACTAATTTTGTTAGCGTGAAACTCGACTTGTAAACTAGTTTGTCTGTCTGGTCCTCCTTTGTCGGTCCAATTAGTACTGTCTGTGACCAAATTAGAAGAATCCTGAGAAACTGAAGGGGTGTGAGACGTAGTTGGACTACCCCCCTTCCACATGACTTCACTTTTATTTTTGTTAAATGAAACATCAAATCTTCTAGATTCCTGATAATAATCTCTGAATTGTTTAGTAGAGGATTTACCAACACGAAAATCGTCACATTCACCACTTGAACTATTATAAAAAATATTGTTTTAACAAAATAATATATTGCAAATCGCTCAAATTTAAAATACAACTAATTAAACTTACTTAGTTTTTAATCTAACTTTATTTGATTTATCTGAAAAAAAAATTTTTTAAACATTACATTAGATATTCAATTAATATTTGTCTTACTCGAATTTGGAGTTGAAAAATCTTGTCCACCAAAAATGCGCCAACTAATAGATGCGTCTCTTACAGTGTAGCGAATAGCAGGTGTAGGAAACTGCATAGGAGTTTTTAAAGGGTCAGTGCGTCCCTTTGGTCGGAAAAAGTAATCGTCAATAATATCAATGGGCCCACTCGTTAAAGGATTAACTACTGGTTCATTTGAACATCGTGGCTATATTAAAATTCAGCACATTTACTGTATAACGAAAATATTAAAATATCAGAGAATACCATTATTCCAACACCAGGAATTTCGTCTAAAATGGTAAAACCATCATCTGAGTCTGTATTTGATTCATCGCCATCATGAGTGATTTCATTTTCAAGATGAGGATAAAGTGTTGATGCTGGTAAATAAGCATGGCCGTCACTTTCACCAGGAAAAAGAAACACATCGCCAGAAAACTTATTATGTTCACGTGGAAGTGATTTTTTTTCTTTTACAACACTATCATTATCTGACATTGCATCCAGTAACATTTCTCCAACTTTATTATGAACATGTTGATTATCAGAAAGTAGAGAACTGAAGCTGCCGCAAAGTGTATCCTCCTAAAAGTGAAACATGAATTATTGCTATAAAATGTTAATGAAATAAGCCTACCTCCTTAAGATCTTGACAGGCTTTCAGATCACCATCATTTGCCAAATATTGTATTAGATCTTGGATGGCAATAAACGAATCCGCACATGTACGAATGTTAAGCTGATTGTTTCCTATTTCAATGTCCATCTTTGGAATATTCTTATAAAATAAAAGATCAATTACAAATCTTATACTGTACATCAATTATATGATTAAATTTTAAAAAAATATATCACGTGCTACATTTAAGTAGTACAATAAATTCTAAGATTTGGGAGTACTCACTGAATCATTTCTATCACAATACAATATTATCATCTCAAACAAATCCATATCCAATACACAAACATAATCTAAAAAAAAACACAAATTCTATGAATAATTTATTACAATATAATGTTACATTAATAACTTACCTCTCATTAAATTTATTTTTTTTGCTGCGCATTGTTTTGACAAAAACAAGTAAACACCTTCAACAAGTATTCTATTTAATAATTAAGATTACAAAACAAAATCATAACATCAACACTTTAAAAATAACTTACTTCACAATACTACTGTTATTTTGGAGAGTAACATTTGTACTAACGCTAAGTGAATCCACCGCCAGCATTACCCTCAAAGGTAGATGTAAAGGTCTATTAAAAATACAAGCTTAAATTATGACAAATATAAAGATATGATTCAATCGACAATAACCTGTAATCAATTGTGCAGTCCCAAGTGTGAATATGATATTCAGTTATTGCAGATGGTGACTTGTACCCCGTTATTTCAAATTCATTTACATTAAAAAAATCAGAAACTTGGTTAAAAATAAACTCTGGACTTGGAACCATTAAAAATCGGTATGTTGCTCCTCGCAATCCGGAAGCAATACTTAGTGTCTTCGCGTTCTTTTCACTGTCTTCTTTAATATGAATGACTACCGATAACATATCACTATCACCAGCATTGCCAATGGTTGTTGTATTTTTCACTTTAGCCTTATTATCAGTAACGTATAATATTAAATTTTCTTCAGCCTGAATGTTATCAGATGTAAAAGAATTAAATTCAAACTCTGATGTAGAAACACAACCTGCAATTAAATTTAAAATAATTATCTTCGTAGAAATTTTAAATATAATGGCTAATATTGCCTTTATGATATGCCATCACACTATTAGCGTGTATACACACGTATGTGCCAACAGGTGACTCAACTGGTGCAGACAATATTGAAAATTGACAATCTTCAGCTATAACAAGCAATCGTCCCTCGTATCCAAAAACATCTTTATTATCAGAACCCTAGAAGAAATAAAAATTGTGAAACTCTTAGCATACATTTTAGAAATGATTTGAGATAATTGACCCTTCATTTCAATTACTGTACCTTAAGAGGTAGATTTAACTCGATACATGAGTGTTTGCTATTTACAGTCAAGCCCAATGTGTTTTGAATTCTATTTGGCGATGTTATCGTTTCAACACTTTTCATTCTTTCCGTGTGGTCTCCAAAAGATTCAAACGGTAGACCATTTTCCGATCCAAAGCTAGAGTCTAAAAAAAATAAAATTGCAATATCGAAAAACAAATTTCCATTGAAAAGCATACCAAGTTTACTATCAACCATGCATGGTTTAAACACACTTGTTCCGAAACCATTATAATCGATAAAATTAAACTCATTCAAATTTATTTGTGCCGCATTGAAATTTGAGGGTTCCTTAGGATTATCTGGATTGATGGCAGAAGGTTCCCACAAAAGCAGATCCATTAAAAGTCTAAACAACCATAAATTCTTAGTTATAACTATGTTACGAATTTCAAAATGCCTACCTGTTATACAAGACTTCATAAAAACGATGACTTGGCAGAAAAAACTTCAAATTTTCCACACTAATATCCAAAGTAAAACGGCTATTTAGATTTCCCGAAGACATAAAATTATCAGTATGTTTACGATCCCCTGGTAATATCAACTAAATATTGCGGCAAAATATTAATAAATAATGTTAACAAAAAAATTAAACTAATAAACCTCATCATCTTCGGAACCTTTCTTTCCAAAAGTTTCGTGATCGCTGTCTTTAAACTTGGTACTCCGATAAACAATTTTTCGTTTAAGAAATGGAGATGGTTCTTTTGCTTCACAATTATAACACAAATCGCGAACCACTTGATCTAATGAGCTCAAATCCAAACTAACATGTTCATCTCGATTATTCGTTTCTTCCAATTTCTTCATTGGAATAGGCTTTCGAATTGTAAAATGAAATCTAAATTTCAGAAACATATAAATTTAAAACTAACATTTCAAATCATAAATTACAGAACACAGCAATTTTAAAACATTAATAAATAACTTAATAAAACTACCTAGACCAGCCCATTTCATTAGGTTCACCTAATGAATGTTCGTCGTCACTTCCAGCGTAAACATGTAAAAATTTAACTGCCGGGTCACTATCCTTCTCTTGAAAAAAAACTTGTAAATCTCTACAATGAATTTCTATTTCAATGTCACGTGTGGGGTCAGAATGAATGCAAGTGTGAAGACTCATATCATTCAACTCCAGCACTAATGAATCATCTCTTATCACTCTTTTCCACCATGGCATTCGGTTCATATCAGCAACATTCTGTAAATCAGGCACTGGAAACCTCCATTTGATTGTAAGCAACGGAGATTTAAGTTTCACATCCAGATTGGTTTGGCAAGTATCAGCAAATACATGTTTTACATTATTGCCAAAACCAGGCTCCTAAAATTAATTTTAACTATAAATTTAGTACTGAATATAATTATCTAACGTAAGCATTATACAGATAAAGTAGGAACTGCAGATTTGGCAAATATCTCGCTTGGATTCAGCAAACGTGTAATTCGATCAACAATGGAAATATCGACTTCACACATGCATTTTGCAAAGTAAAACTCAAACATATTCCATATTTTCTTTTCCCGTCCCTAATAAAATTTAAAATAAAGTGTTATTAAAAACTCATAAAAATGCACAAATTATATTTACTAAAAATTGAGATTTCCATGACTTAAATTTCAGCTTGAAGGCTGGCCGAGCCATTATAGCTGAAAAAAAATTTGAGGTACTATCGGACATTAACGGTACATGTTCAAATTTCAATACCTACATTTAAAAATATACATCAGAAAAAATTAGCATAACAACTTGTTAACTATGTGAATGTTATCTGAATTGATTACAAGTCAAACAAATTAAAGGAAAATGAAGTTCATATGGTTTACTACAACAATTTCAGATAACATTGTCAGTTGAGATATCGATATGTTATTTTTTTAATTACATGATAGAATATTGAACCATTCGATTGACTAGAAACAAGTGAATCGTCGAACAGGCACTCCATCAAATTAGCGTTTCCAAAAGCCAAATTTGCAAAGAAGCTTTCCGTAACACTTGACCCAGTGTCCACGAATTCAAATAAACAAGGAGCTCCTATAAATCTTCACGTAAATATGCAAACAATGTTAACAAATTTAAATACACTAAAATAATTACAAAATATTACCCAAGATGACTGATTTTACAAGCTTTGATAAGTTGTGCATGAATATCATCTAATTTTACTACACTTTCAGCAGAAGTAATAATTGGTCCTAAATCTTGAAAAAACTTTTCTGCTCGTGTCTTCATATCTACCACTGAAGAATTAATCAACATTCCATTTGCAGCAGGCATTAAAATATCTTCATGAAGTAAAACAACGACAAAACAATCCAGCTGCATTTTAAACTCAATCGATTCATTAACATCACTGCTACTTAAATTTCCATTATCTAAAATTTATTAAAAAATTAAAACCATACAATTTTTGATATTTATTAGTTATTTCACTTAACTTACTTAGAACATTATGTGGCAATTTTCCATCAAATGCTAATCAAAAATATTTTAGCACAATTTTTTTTTGTTTAAAAATAAAAAACATACCAGATAAATCAATACTCGTAGTAGATGCCGACATAAAACTTTTAATTAAGTCATAGTTTGCACATAAGAAAAACTTCTCAGATGTATCTTCTATAATAATAAAAACAATTAATTCAATTATAATACTAAAATACAATGCAAGTAATAACCTAAGCCCTGTGACCACATATTTGAATTTTCTAATGAATTATCAAATTTGTTTTGTTGTTCCTTTTGTTTTTCTAGTTTGATCAAATCATCCTTTTCCATTGGTTGATGGGAACTTAAAGGATTACATTCATCATCTGCAAATATATACTTCAGAAAATCATTCAAGTTTTAATGAAAATTATTTATTACCTGGTTCCATAAAACGATTAATAAGCTCTTTAATAACAAATAGCTGACGTGGAGAAAGAAACATGACCATTGAATTAAAGTTTAAGTCCACTGAAGCTTTAGGGCCATCTACAGTGCCAAGGTCTTTAAGTCTGATCCGAATTGTATTTTGACCAAACAATTTAGAAATGATAATGTCATCAGAATTCATTGCAAGATTGAAAAGCGATGATCCATTATTAAAACTAAATCTATTAAAATTTTCTTCATTAAAACTATCCACATCAACAGATGACTGTAGATATGGTTCAGGTGTTTCGGGTGCTGTTGCAAAATTATCAGTACCCTACAATAAAAAAAGATATAATAACACAAAAGATTAATTTTTATTATTAAAAAATTTAACCCTTGCTAGAAAATCGGAGCTGCAACTTGATTTTAATTCACTGGAAGAAAGAGAATAAAACTCTCCTGCACATATAGTTACTCCATTTATCATAAGTAATTTAGAAGAATATGCGCCCTCATTGTCGTCATCAGTGGTTTCAGTTTCCGTTTTAGCTCCAGTTTCCGTTTCAGTTGTAGTTTTAGCTTCAGTTTTAGTTCCTCCTTCATCGCAATAGTCAATTCTTTTCAAAAACAAATAATTAAGTATAAGAAGGCATTTCTAATTTAAAAGCATGTATAAAAAAATGCACATTACTGGTCAAAATTAAGCTCAAGCGCAATTCCATTCTTGCTATCTTTTGGCCCATACTCAATTCTAATTTTAGTGTGTTCTAATCGAACTTTTATTTTTTTTAAAACTGCATCAAAATTCAAATGTCAATAAACAATTTTTTTTCTTTAATATTTCAAATGTTTCATGTACCAGAATCAATAGCTTTAGCCAGTTTGTCAATCGAGTCAGATGTACCGCCGTCAATATAGCTTTTTTTTAAATAATCAATCGTGCTGTCCACCATGCTGCCAACTATTGAATCAAAAGTAGATAGTGTATTAAAAATTTTCATACAATAATTATGTGTCATACATGCAAAATTACAACTGAGCTTTATATTTAAAGAATCATTACCATTTCTAGATCGTCGTTTGGGTTTGATAGTTAATGTCAAACCCTTAACTGTCGCTAAACTGCCTTCATATGCTAAAGTCCGCCAGGGAAGTGAAATATCTATATAATCAATTCTTCCATCCACAATTAAAAAAGGCAAATTAAATCTTTCAATGGCATTGTTGAGTTCCTAAAAAAATCAAAAATTACATTAATTATTAACATAATTTTAACTTCTGTTAATTTAATCTTGTTTTCTTGTTATTCTTCAGATACGCATAACAAAGTATAACCTTGTACAATGCACTCGTTGCTGTATTACAGAACTGTATTTATTATACGCACATTGTAAACAAATTGGCTGCCATATTAACAAAACCAAGGAAAATCTACTTTAGTTTTAACGATTTTGTTTCAATTTAAAAAAAAACATAATAACTAAACTATCATATACCACCAATGATACAAACGGAATAAATGAAATACTTACATCGACATCAAAAATAAGATCTTTCAACAATATAGCCCCAGTTGTTTGAAATAGATCCAGCTGTTCGAGCGTAATCTTTTCATGGAAATAATTACCAAAATATCGGTTCATTAAAAACTTGAACACATCACGCTTAATTTTTTTGATTAATGCCATGAGCATGGTTATTGTTATTTAAAATGTACACAAAAATCCTTTGTTATAAAAAGAAGCTTGCAACTAAGCTTATTTCACTGTCCTTCTCCCACAAAAGCAGCCATTAATAATGTTTTTGTCTCCACTCGTATGTACACTTTTATACTATCGTTGCATCGTGAGCGTTTTATGCTTTTAAAAGAGAGCGCTTTCGTACTTTACTAGGACTGCTATGTTATCACAATCAGGAAAAACCATTGCGCTAACCGATAAGCTCTTTTTAGCTTTAATGCAATTGTGCGCTAACTCTTGTGCATATAAGTACAGTACAGTATTTTGTAATTACAGTACTGTACAGTATATTATAACCATTAATAGACTGTTTACAAAGTATTTTGCGATAACAAATAATAATTAAAAATTGATAAAATAATTAGCTTTTAAATAGGTTAGATAACTAACATTATATCATGATGGAAACGTTCAACTGTATTAATTTTCCTACTCAAAAGTTGAAAAGTTTGACTTCTGTTTTCTTTAATTCCTTCACAAAGAGTTTTATTACATTTTAAAGGTTGTAACAAATGTACCTTCCTTCACTTACAAAAAGGGCCAATATGCCTTTATACTGTAGTTTTCGAAGAGTGATCACCAAATACAGATGTACCTAAACTTTGTTTTTGTTAGTTTCAGGGGAAATATTCGTCTTAGAAAATTACTGTATACGATTTTCCATAACGATTCGAGGTTTTCTTGCTTAATACAGTACTGTATACAGTACAGTATTATCTATTCGATAGAAGTTCTATTAAATTGATATCCAAGTTAATAAATTAATGCCCTTTCAAAGTTTTGATTTAGTATAGTGATGTACAGTAACTTATTATGATTCAGTTTAGTGTAGAATTTGAAGTGTAACATGAATAAGCTTAGCTTGGAGTAATCTTTACAAAACATCTACTGTATTAACATACTGTATCATTTACCGGGTATCCGTAAATTTAGTAAAATTACTCATTACATTTACAAGTTATTATATTTAAATTTAAAAATGAGAATATTGTTATAAAATCAAGGAAATCAATAACTGTACAAAATCTCATAACGCTTTATTAAAAAATTAATTCCATATTCTAAATCCCTGAAGTGTAAAATATGTCTAAATTAAAAGTTATTACTGTACTGTATTTTACAGTAATATCTTGTCGAAGCCGTTTGCCTTTTTCCTGCAAGTAGGTCGCTTTCCAAACTTTTCAAATACAGTACAGTAATACGATTTTGCAGTTGAGTCACATTAGTGATTATTGTCAAAAGTTCAAAACTGGCCTTTTAGTTTGAAAGGTACAGTACATGAAAATATGCCACATATACTGTACTGCATTTGTGAAAAAAAGAGGGTTCAAACTGTATGTACAGTACAAATTTAGGTCATGAAAAAATCCCCAAAAATAGTACTATTCCCCTTCTGTGTTTTATTATCATAAACTTGCCTCTAAGCCCTTTACAAGCGCAGTGCCCTCAATTAGTGATGAAACATCGAATCAAAAGTATCGATACTGGTATCAAAAAAAGCATCGGAACAAAAGTATCGATGCCAAAAAAGTATCGGGTCAAAAGTATCGATACTCGCAATATCGGATATTCGATACCTGTTTTTTTTAACATAATAACCGTTAATAAATGTAAAAAAACCGTTAAAATAACAAAAGCTATAAACAATGTCTATTATCTAGCGAAAGTGCTTACATTTCACACGAGCTTTAACAGAGAAATGTTGCATTTGGTGTAATTAGACCTAAGACAATCGATACTTGCACAATTTCACTATTCCAAAGTAATCTTGAATACTACATACTGTTTTTTAAATTTATTATTTTATTGAATAACATTTATGAATGTTTAATTATGTTTCAATTTAAAAAATGATTTTAGTATTAAAGACAGGTCACTGTGAGATCACCATTGGCTATTTAACATACCGGTACTGTTGGTTTCTAACAAGGTCAAACTGGTACTGTGTTATACAGTATGTTAATTTTTGCAAACAAAAACTAAATGTTTTAATATCTTCTAGGCAACTATATATAGTTTATCAGACTTTAATAAAAGATGATAACAATTCATAAAACCTTTTTAACCAAAACTGTTTAATATTCAAAATAATACCACTAACTAGGTAGTATATAGAGCTGTTAAAAGTTAAAACTTTCACAAATAATAAAAGAGTGCCAACTGCAATAGTTGCACAATAACATAATTCATTGATCATTTTAAGTCATTGCAATGTTAGTTAACTTAAAAAAAAAACGAAAACATCTTGATCATCTTAAGCTTCAACGAAACAAACAATTTCATTCACAGCCAAATTAAAACAGGGCTTGCTGCGATGTAATGTTAAGACAAAAAACGTAATAAAAAATACAGATTTAATCAACCAAAACCAAATAGCAAGATTACTAATAAAGCATAAGATGATTCTGACATTTTTGAAGAAAACCCTGATAAAATTGAATACTTTTTTTTCTTAAAAACTAATACAGTATCTTTTTTAATCTTAGTTTTAAGAAAGAAACGAGACAAAACTCCATTGGAACTCATGAGAATTAGTCTCGTTTCTTTATTTACACTTTATTTTCTCAGTTTTAAGAAAGAAACGAGACAAAACTCCATTGAAACTGGTGATATTTAGTCTCGTTTCTTTTTTGGTATTTTTATCTTCTTAGTTTTAAGAAAGAAACGAGACAAAACTCCATAGGAACTCATGAGAATTAGTCTCGTTTCTTCATTTTAAGAAAGAAATGAGACAAAACTCCATTGGAACTCATGAGATTTAGTCTCGTTTCTCGTTCAAAAATTAATAAATACTGTAAATAAATTAAGTTGAGCAACTTTTTGCTTTTACTACTGCTTGACATTGAATACAATAATTCTTGGTTCATTTTTACATCAGTGGAAGCTCTACTTGAGCTCAATTACCAACTTTAACTCATTATAATTTGGATTATGGTTGTTAAAGTTTATTTTTAGGATTTTGTTAAAAATGTTCAATAGGATTACAGTTGTGTATTGGGCAACTGAACAATGTTTATTTTATATTTACAATTTGTTTTATTATACTAGGGCTTGTCAAACATGTGTTAATTGTTAACTGATACCGCTAACTGTCCCCATGCGACTGTGTGGGATTTTTTCATTTACCCTTTCTCACAGCCCACCATTCAAACTGCTCTTAAAAGTTAAAACCGCCATTTTTTAAAAAGTATCGAAATTCCGATCCCAGACCAAAAGTATCGATGCCAGTAAAACATCGAAACAAAAGTATCGAGTACTTTCGTGAGTAGTATTGAATGAAAAGTATCGATACCTCGAAGTATCGTGATATTTTCTTCATCACTACCCTCAATTCAAACTTTCAAACAATCGAGTTACTGTATCTACAGTATTTTTTGTTGTTATACAAATAACGAAAAATAGTTCTGAAAATACCGATAATTTATTAACTGGTCTTACATTTTTGCTCTACATCTTGCTTTTCATTTCTTTTAATTAAATCTTTAACAATACGACTTAATTCTGTTTTGAAAGCTTCAAAACTAAAATGCTCTTGCACATGATGCTTGGCATGCATTCCCATCGCTAAAGTTTTTTCAGAATTTTCTAAAATCAGTTTGAACGCACCAGAAAAATCGCTTTTATTGGGAGGTCTTAAATAACCAGTTTGCTCATTTACAACGGTTTCTTTTGGTCCACCGCTATTCACTGCAATTACCGATCGCCCAATTTGCATAGCTTCAACAGGAACAATACCAAAATGCTCGTTATCAGGAGTGTAAACAAGACAACAACAGCTATGTAGTAGACTCAACTTTTCACTGTCACTGAAAGATCTCAAAAGCCGCACGTGATTCAAGATGCCAAGACTTTTAGCTAATTCTTCTAGTTCTTTGCAGTGCTCAATATTCTCAGTAACACGCTGATCATATCCACCAGCAACTACTAAATAAACATTTTCCCAAGCTTCTTCTGATATTGTATTTTTCAACAAAGCTGTAAATAATAAACATTTAATATTTAAAGATTCAATTAATGTAATAATTTTATAATCAACCTAGCGATTCAATAGCCAATCCTATATTCTTCTTTCGTTCAAAACGATTAATAGACAAAAATAATCGAAGATTTGGCGTAAACTCCAACTGCAACTTATTACTTAATTCTTTAATCATATTCTCCATTTCTGCATCTGAAACCGTCTTCACTGGTTGAACAGATGGATACAAAACTGTAGGATTTATTTTATCCAATTTTTTAAAGGTTTTCTTAAATATTTGACCTGAATAAAAAAAAATAACATTTCTGAAAACAGTTACTGAACAGTAAACACTCAAAATACGGTACCTGTAAATTGACTATTAACCAGAATTACATCAGCCAACCCTGTCGATACTTCTTCTAACCAGTCGATAGGAAATCGGTACATTTTTTTCAGCATTGTTTTTCTTTCAGTTAACAGCTGATCAGGAAAGTGACAGTAGAATATAATCTTGGCATAAGTAAACAATTTCATAAATGGAATGCACGCAGAAATTTGATCACAAATAATGAGCTCTAAATCCTGACGTAAATCGCTAAATATTACTACGTATAAAGCGGCATAAATCATCCGAATGTAAGCGCAAATTGCGTAAAAATAACCGAAAATACTTCTAGGAAGCCAGTCACCAACGCAACGAACATCAAGGGTTCCATCACGAGTTTCTTCAAAGCAGTGACTTTCATCGTGATGAGCCGTTACCATTGTCACCGCGTATTCACCTGTTTGTTTCAGAGCAACAGCCAAGTCTACAATTAGTCTTTCTGCCCCACCAATTCCTAAATCGGGGTGTAAAATTACAATTTTCTTCATGACAGCGACTTTGAATGCCAAGTATCTGTAATTATACACGTTGCAATCAACAGCTGATTACTAAGGGAAAGAGCAATGAGATTACTACTTACTACAGTATAAATAATCTACGTTATGCATTTACATGAAGAAAGATTATTTGTTATATCACACATTAACCGCGTTTAATACACGATCCAAACAGCTTACTTACAACAACACAGAAAGGATCTCTCTCATTTAATTTACTTGTACAGATTCCTTGTTACGTATAAGCACGACTTACGGTACTTGCCACTAGAAAACATTAAAGGGAAACAGGCTAATCGCAAGCCACGGTAATATTTTCACTATTTACATCAAACATTTTTTAGATAGCATTATCGTACTATATTATTACTTTAAATGATAAATTAATAATAATACTAATTATTATTATTAATTGAGATATGCTATTAAACTTTGTCTGGCAGGGTTTTTTGGTTAACAGTAGCTATTTTATGAATTTAGAAAAATATTAAAAAATTGAATAGGATTCATGAAATACTATTTAAAATGTAAATAACAATGAAATATCAAATTTTTATTAATTTATTATGACAACGTAATAAAATTATAAAATAGTATTCATAATTGATGCTACATAATAATGATTGTCATCTCACAAGTTATAATAACTGTTTTTATTTTGCATTTTGACCAAGACTTCGAATTATTTTCCAACTCGTCACTCATTATCGCATAAGCTGTCATTTTCTGTTACAGTACTCGTACAATTTGCAGTTACTAAAGAATAGTTTCAAAATTTTGTAAAAAAATGTCAATACAGTACTATACTTATTTTCAAATACCGGTATTATAGGAGTTTCTATACTTTCGATATGTACGCTAATTAAATTTTCTATGAGAAGGTCTCAATGTTATAATAGGATGGTTCTTGAAAATGTCAAATTCAATCATTATATTCACTTGACCTTTATCCACAAGACGTCATTAAATCTGTAGTCTTGCGAAGTTTGCACGGTGCAAAATGATTGTCCTACTTTACTCTCCTACTCCAACCCACTGCTCATTTAATATTTCTTCATTAGTATTAAAGCAGCATTGGCAAATTAATTTATCGACTTAGAAGCGTAACTGGACGACCTTCACTAACTCAATGACAAAATCGATTCAATTTTTAATTTGAAAATACTAGCAATCTACAAAATTTAAAGATGTCCAATCAATGTCCAACAACTGTCGTAGATCTTCAAGTAAAAGATATTAGATTTCCAACTTCATTGGAATTCGATGGATCTGATGCTGTGGTGAGTAACTTAAAATATTTTAATCAAAATATTGCTTACTATTAAACACTAAATGTTAATTTCAATATATAAGCATTCAGATCCTGATTATTCCTGTGCATATGTGGTTCTTACAACAGATGTTAAAAGTATCACTGGATGTGGTTTTACATTTACAATCGGAAGAGGGACTCAAATTGGTATAAAACTAATAATTTCAATCATAGAAATACTTTTACCCCTTAATCTGAATAAATGAGTTTTGTATTTTATTTTAATAAAGTGGTGGAAGCTATTCTGGCTTATCGTTCATTCGTAGTTGGGCAAAAGCTCGATGATATTTATAATAATTTCGGACAATTTTGGAAACGCCTAACAAATGAAAGTCAACTGCGATGGGTAACATCTGATTATAACTTACAAATTAAAAAAAAATTATATACCAGATTACCGGTAATACGATATGGAAATTAAAGTTAGGTCCTGAGAAAGGCGTTGTACATTTGGCCGTGGGAGCCATTATCAATGCATTGTGGGATTTGTGGGCTAAAATGGAGAACAAGCCACTGTGGAAACTGTTAGTAGATATGGAACCATCAAAACTCATTTCAGCATTAGACTTCACTTACATGTAACAAAAATTATAATTATACTCTACTGCCTAATCATATTCTCGTAATTATCACTATTTCATTTCTAGGACTGATGCTATCACACCATCTGAAGCTCTAGGTAACTAAATATAGTAAAAGTAACAAAAATATATCGACTAATAATTATTGGTATTTTTAAAAGACTTGCTAGAAAGAGGAAGACCATTTAAAGCACAACGAGGTAACGTTTTTAGAACTATACGTATTTAAGAGCTGTATGCCATGGCCAAGACATAATAAACTAGATCCACAATGATAAATTAAAATAATAAATTTCAGAAAAGGAAATTTTAGAGCATGGATACCCTGCTTACACAACCCATGCTGGATGGATGGGATATTCTACTGATAAAGTCAAACAGGTTAAATGAGTAATGCTTTTACCCATTATCGTAATACATATTTTCGATTTCTTAAATACCGGTACTGTACATGTTTGATTTTAGCGTTGCCAACAATTAATTGGTGAAGGCTTCACAGGGTATAATATATCTTTTATAAATATTAAATTGTTAAATTATGATTTATTTCAATTCATAGATTCAAAGTAAAGGTTGGGGTAAGCGTAGATGATGATAAACGTCGGTTATCTGCTGTAAGAGAAATAATTGGTTGGGACCGAACATTGGTAATGTCCCTTTGCTTAATAATTAACAATTAATTTTAAATTAACATAATATTATTTGAGATGGTTGATGCAAATCAAGCATGGGATGTACCCGTAGCCATTGACTGGATGAAACAATTGGCTCACTATAGACCACTTTGGATTGAAGAACCAACCAGTCCAGACGATGTCGCAGGACATGCTCACATTGCCAAAGTATACAATATAGTAACTACCAAACAATTTTACAGATTTCATTACAAATGAATTCTGGTTAGGAGTTAGCTCCTCTAGGAATAGGTGTAGCCACTGGTGAACACTGTGCGAATCGCGTTATGTTCAAACAATTTCTGCAGTCGGGAGGAATGAAATTTTGTCAAATCGATGCTTGTAGAATAGGAGGAGTTAACGAGGTCGTTTTAATTATTTTACTAGCAGCTAAACTCAAAAGTAAGTTTACTAGCTTTTATTAGTAAAATTGCTAATTTTTAAGCTAATCTGCAGTATGTTTTAGTATGGGTATGTCCACATGCTGGTGGAGTAGGACTTTGCGAATTAGTTCAGCATTTGATGATGTTTGATTATATAAGTGTAACAGGAACTTCCCAGAACAGGTAAAACAAATTCAAATTATGTTTCATAATTTTAACTAATACAATTAATGTTATTGAAATGTAGAGTAATCGAGTATGTGGATCATTTGCACGAGCATTTTAAACACCCTGTCGTTATAAAAAATGGACATTATCAAGCTCCAACAGTAAGTAAAATATGCTGCCTTATAGAAATCATATTTAAATTGACATAACTGGGTGAAAATCATTAACAGGCTGCCGGATATAGCAGTGAAATGATACCACAGTCCATTGCTGATTATTCGTATCCTGATGGAAACAAATGGCAGCAATTGTTTGCTGAAGGGAAATTTATCAGACCATGAATTTCCTAAGCTTAAGCTTTAGTTTAATGATAAATGACAAACTATATTAAATGATATTACTTTACTATAGATGTAACTTATAGTCATCGATCACAATTGTTTACAATACATTAAAAGCCTAGCTACTAATGGACACAAAAAAATTAAAATTATTTTCGGGTTACGTTTACATGCTTTTCCTAATTTTACACTTGTTCAGTTGAGAGAATAATGGCCGTTTACAATTTACTGCCAATTATGTATTTAATTACGCAAACTAATTTGGCATGGTCAAATGGTATATTTCAAAAAATTCCCAACGCTACTAGTGACTTACTAAGCAATGGAAACAGTATAAGCAATTTCTACAAAACTGTAAGTCGACTACAATGCGCAAGTTTCAGTAATGACCAAACTGAAACTAAAGGATTTGGTTATGCAGTGAATTTAAAAACAGTACGTTGATCAATAAATTAAACACGTAATAATTGCAATACCGTATTAATTTGTCATTAAACTTCAGGGTTACAACTGCTTCACGTGGATGGAAGGCAACATAACTTATGATTCCAGTTACATTTGGCCAAACTACGAAAACTACATCAAATTAAATCACAATAAACCAAATGAATTTAATGAAACCTCAACTGACGTCTCGGTCACCACTGCAGCTCCACCATTAACACCTTTAGAAACGATTGGTCCTAACATTACCCAGGCCAAATGTCCTTATATGCATCGAGCAGATATCTGTAATCAAGGTAAAAATCAACTTCAATTATTTTTCTGTTTTAACTGATTTCTTTTTAAACTATAACAGCATGCACTATGAAAATCATCGCTGGTATGAGAGATGTAGTTAATGAAGGATGTAAATACCGATCATGGAAAGTGACCTTAGACCCATCAAATCCAAACGCAATATCAGCGTGCTGGGAAATTTGTGCTTGGGATCAATCTTGCTGGGGCCTTACGTACGACATAAGAGATTCAGCGTGTTATTTAACCATAGTTGATATCGACGCTCACTTGTGTAAAGATACCAGTGATAAAAATTTCGTTTATTACAGTTTCAAATGTGGAGTAACTGGCACACTCGGCTAAAACTTAAATGTATTTAAAAAAAAATTTCACGATTTTAACAGTAATTCAGTAATATTTTCCTAATAGTAATTAGTAATTTCAATTCAACAATTGTAATTTCAAAATGCTAACTACATGTGTGAGTGACTAATATTTCGTATGTAATAATAAATTAGAGGCAGTCGAATAGCCCAGTCGGTTAAAGCGTGGACTGGGAGTCGGAGATTCGGAGTTCGAATCCCGACCACTGCCTACACGTGGAATGGATGATGGGTTTTTTTCATCCATTCCTCCCCGACTCATCCAGAGGATGGAAATGGTCGAGGAACAGTCGAGCCTTTGCTGACTTAAAATAATAATAAGAATAATTAAAAAAAAATATATATAATAGGTATGACTAATGTAGGGGTGGAGATGCAGGCGAGTGCTTGGAAGCTCTATAACCCCACTGTTAAAGGTTGAACTACCAAACAGTAAAAAGAATATATATGTTAATAATAAATTACGAATAATAAAGTTCACAGTTCACTTTTATTGTGGAATTTTTAAGGAACACGTTATAAAACTTTATGGACTATGCAGATGATCTATGTGACATTTTAATTAGTAACAAATCTCTTCAAAATTAAATTTACTTGCCAAAAAATTATACTGTATGGTATGCACTAGATAAAATTTAAACATAAATGATGTTACAGATATGATTGTTTAAATAAAAAGTTTTTTTTCAATCTGGATACCGAGACGACAGTGTCCTTTCGCCTAATACCTTTGTCTACTAAAATTACGGGAATGGCAATTGGTTATTGGTACATGTAATTGGTTAAGTCACTGCACGAGTAATTTCAGAGTAAACAAATACGCCCATAAAATGCGAGTTAAACTGTAATAATTTTAAATGACATATTATTAATCATGTGTTGGCATAATATTTTGTTATGTTTCTTACTAAAATCCTAGTTACTAATGCATATTTAAAGAAGCAAACAACAGCTATAAGTACTGTATTTCCGCTCAATACCAACTTCAAAAATTCACTTGCACAGTTATTGCGATCAGCTTTATTCAACCATCACAAACTTACGATGAAAGAGCAGATTGTGTTTGCATTAATCTCTATTTTATTACATTTAAGTAGAGCGTATACTACATTTCAAAGAATGGTTGAGCCAGACAGTATACTACTTGAAAAATATGAAATTACAAGCATTTTCACAGTTAAAAGTCGCATTCATTGCGCCAGCGTAAGCCAAAACACGGATGATATAAATGGATTTAGCTTTTCAACTAATCAAACTCTGGTTTAAGATTAAGCTTAAAATAATTCTCAAAATTAATTCTTAAATTAATGTTATTTTTGGTTTACCAAAGAACTATAATTGCCACCTGTGGACTAAAAGACAAAACATAACAGCTAACAATAATAGCATCTATTGGCCAGAATATTATGAAAATTACATTAAGTTAAGTCAAGAAAATGAAGATGTACCAGTAGCAAACGAAACGAATATCTACAGTTCTTCAACAGAATATTTATACTCAAACACGACAATCGGAAGCAACACCGACTTTACCACAGGGACAATTGTACCGACTACAATCCCTACCTCAGTTGCCAATTCATGTCCTTACATGCATCGTGGTACCACTTGTAATCAAGGTTGGTAATTTTAAATAAAACTTACTACAGTATTAATATTAATAATGTTTACTTTCTGATAGCTTGTACCATTTTAATCACTCCTAAAATGACCGATGTGACTAATGCAGCATGTCCTAGCTACCGATTGTGGACAATCACCGTGAATCCAAACCTTTCAAATCCGGTAATCGATTGCTGGGAAGTATGTGCTTGGGATAACTCTTGCTGGGGTATTACATACGACATAATGGATCAGAAATGCTATTTAACTAGCATTGACATGGAGACAGTACTGTGTAAAGACACGAACTCCAAGTACTATATCTACTACAGCATTAAATGCTTAGTAGATACTATAGGTTAAAAAGCAATTCGCGTCGATGCCTTTAGGATAGAAAAGTAGAATTCTATCTAAGTTATGAGGCAATAAAATTAAAAAAAACAATAACACATGTGTATCTACCATCTGCACGATAATACAATATTATTTGGGATAAATTGTAACAATAAATTAAGTTGTAAAAAGTAAAAATTGAGCTTTTAGTAATTAAAATTACTGCTGGTTGTGCCGCACTATCGGTGTGTTGAACAAATGAAAAATTAACATTTAAGCGTTAAGTTGGAACACATTTTTTTAATTGTTAAAAATTATAGATATTGCAGTTTGCGTTTTAAAAAGATAGTTTATCAAGCACAAAACTAGGCTTTCATGATTGAAATGATCTAGTTTTTAAAACAAATTCTTATCTGCCAAATAAAAGCTGGCATATTTAAGAGTAGTGTAGATATTGTACAATGTCGTTTTTAAAAAGTCGAATCGGCGTTTAAATACTTAACTGTTGAAACTTATATTCTGTCGCTAGATTTGGGAAATCATTATTTCAGTTTCCAAAAATAAAAAAAATGAATTGTAAACTACTGCACATTCTAATAATAAGTGTGTATTTGAGTCTTTCTCTGTCTGTCTTTTTCACTGAATAACTGTACTGAACTAACGTTTAGAATTGATATTAAAAAAAGTTCCCCTCTGTGTTTTCCCCCCAATTACATATGTATGGCATGAGGCTTAACAGTAAACATTACTGTATCTCAACCCCTTCATATCTCAATCCTATATACAAAAAGCTAAAAAAAAAACACCAGCTATCAACAGTTATTTTAAACTCCCACTCAATCCCCTGCAGTTTCCTTCCTTAAATACAGACTTCCTTCTGCATATAAAATATAATGATCATATATCATTTAATTTAATTATCTGTCACTCATATCGCACAAACTTGTTGCTTACTGCAACAAGTAAATAAATAAAATAGATCAAAGGATAGCATGTTAAATTAACGTCAGTCAAGTCAACTTCAGAGGTCAACTGTTTGTTTAGACAATGACTACCCATTATTTTTCAGTGTGAACGTCTGGTAATATCTCAATAGTAATGAAAATATACAAGTAATATATGCGACCATTTTTGAGTGAAATGACATCTCATGAACTTGTAAAGAGGTTGCGGGTCATAAAACCAAATATAGCGACAATAGAAAAATCAATTTTTCTTGCAAAATTCTAAATATTTCAAATTCTAGGAATTTTAACTAAACGTCTAGCTGCCAACAGGATCCAATGATGTAAGCGTATAAACAACATGTCCCAGAAGAGCCGCTGTAAATACAGCATCATTCCCAAATCTCAACCCACCCACCGTTCCTAGCACATTCACCAGCTGTTGTCATCATCGAATTTCACATACAAAATTTCATCCTTCTCCACTCCACCACCCAACTTCCGTTTTGTTTACAAATTCAAATATAATATGTATGTGGCTTTGTTTCTAACTCCCGCTTCTCCTTTTTGCTAAAGAGAAGGGGTGGAGTAAATATTTTTTTTTTTGTTCATACAGTACATTTTAAAGTGTTCCCTACAATTGAAAAGTGTCTCCATTGAAGAGCAGTTATTTTTGGATGGTTTTGAGTGTGGACCATCGTCAAGAGAGGCTGACAGTTTGAAATCTTAACACAAACACGCCATTTCTTTTTTTTCTTTCAGTCGTCTAGTCTAATAACGGTTCTAATTAGCAATGAACCAACTAAAATATCTGTGCTTTTTCCACTGGGTTTTATGGATTTGTTGCACAAACAATGCAAATGGATGTCCTGTGGGTTGTGCGTGTGTCATTGGAGGACAAGTAAGTTGTTTAATTTGTTGACTGCTGTTTTAAATAAAATTAAAAGTTTACATGTACTGTAATTGTCTTGCCAAATTATCCACCTAGAAATTTTTAAAACTTAATACGTCTTCCTGACAAGAGGGTAATTCGTATAAAATTATTATAAGTAGATAAAAATGTATCATTTACTAAAACATTAGAAGTTTACAATTATAAATTAACCATGTACGGAAATATACTCAAATATATGTATCCAAATATATTTAAAAATATAAATAAGTTATTAAAATCAGCCAAAAAATGACTGACATGTCAATTTTTGAAAAGTATAAGCAATACTTATAATACCAGATTTAAAACGATTTTCAAATCTGTAAAATGAGCACTCAGGTTTTCACCCATTACTAATCTTCAGTCCAATGTGCTTTGAATTTAAACACAAATTAATCTGTTTTAGGTAATCTGTAATTATGGTGGTCTTACTGAAGTTCCTGAAAATCTTCCTTCAACTACCAGACACTTAACATTAAATGAAAATAGTATTAGGCACTTAACTCCAGACGCATTTAAAATGTTAGTTGAAATACAGTCGATCCATGTGGATAACAACAAAATAACTAGCATCGCTCCCTACGCTTTTCGAGGGGTTAAGGATGCTGACGAGATCACATTACAAAACAACCCACTCAGTTACCTCCCGTCATATTCGTTTTCTGACATGGACAACGTTGGTCGTGTTTATCTTAGTTACAATCAAATTTCATCAATTCACCCCAACGCTTTCCATGGATCTAAAAACATCAGAGAAATATCTTTGATTGGAAATCCATTAAAAACCATTAAAAGCCATGCGTTTTCTGGACTTCAGCATATTCGGTTCTTCTATTTTCCTAAAGGAATAAAATTCATCGAGCGTGACGCATTCAATGGACTTGCCAATGTTGGTATGCTAAGACTGGAAAATGTAACATCAGCTGAAATAAAACAGCATACTTTTCGAGGGCTAACTAATGTCAGTGGCATCGAAATACGTGCCTCACTAATAGGAACCATAGAAAGTGAAGCGTTCAGTGGACTTGAAAACGTTGATCATCTTGGATTTAACCATAATCGAATTGGATTGATTCAAAGTAACGCTTTTATGGATATTAAAAAAATGATAAATTTTGTTTTTGAAGATAATGCCATTGATGAGATTAACAAAGGTGGCATGGACGATGTCACGACAGCAAAGCGAATATCATTTACCAATAATCACTTACCGTGTGACTGCAAGCTCAAATATCTCAAAAAACTCTTTAAAAAATTAGACGAAGACGAAGTTAATTATTGCAATTTCCCTGCAGAAACTATTGGAAATAAAACAGCAGATTTCGATTTAGACGAAGTTGAAAGTTGTCATACAGTAGCAGCTGTTTTGCCATTGGAGCAATCTCAAATAAGCGTCAGAAATTCCGCCAACAACTATAATTTGCATTTAAAAATTAATCATATTTTCGTCATAATTGCGGTCACTTTAAGTCAGATTTAAAGTATCAAGAACCCCTTCTAGACACTTTATTTGTATAATGAATATTATTTTAACCTACCTGATTTCATCAATGTTGTTCATCAACAATTAACTCTCAAAATCCAAAACCAACGCGACGTATTCCATTTAGAAAATAAAGAAAATGTTGTAGTCATCAAAAATCTTGAATACTGTTTACTTGCGAAGAGTTCTTGAATTATAATTTTCCTAGTTAAAAAAAAAATAAAATTAATACAAACACAATCGTGCAATATTACATAACTTAGTACTTCTGTTTTGATTGTACAGTATTTCTAGAGTTTTTCTAACAAAACAGTATTTGATAGCTATTATCATAAAAAGTTTCTTAATAATGGTTCTACTATGAGTCTATAGCGGTTTTGGGTATTCCCATTTATAATGAAGACAAAAAGTACGAAAACAATTAATATGGTTTTTGACACACTCCATTTTTAAAGCACAATTAAAATACGGGTTTTTTGTGTACAATTTTACAAACGTTTAACTGAAATATTTTGACATTTGCTTTAACTTTCCATAAAATAGTACAAAAAACCTCAAAAATTTAAGTTACAACTTTATACGGTAAGTCACAAATAATGTAATCATCCTAGAAATAAAATAATTATTGTAATCTTTAAGTAAAATAATAGTATGTAAAACATACAGTACATTTGAATTATTTCGTCAAGCATTTAAGTTGTCTGTCTATTATCAAATTACCACAACTCAAGGCCATAAAACCAGGAAGTTGCTGCACTAAAATCTATCACAACTCAAGAACACTTCTCACAAATCTGCATCGACTCAAGTGAGTTTTCAGTTTTCATTTCAACTCAATAATACGCTGTATTGTACTCCGACTACAGGTTGTAATGTCGATTGATTATAAGTTTGATACACCATGGGGAGAGCCAAGCGAAGGATTTTTACAATATTTAAAAACTCTAAAAACGTTGCCAGCTTTTCCCACAAATGGAAATCCAGATATGGCTATTCAATACCAGGCCACTGATGGTTCAGTTTATTTCGCAAGTCTGCTTAGAGGAGTTTACGAAGCATCCAACTTTGTAGCTAAACCCGACGATATTTTCGTCATGTCATTTCCAAAAACAGGTCTGTGAAAAGTAAATAAAGTGATGTAATGTCTAGTACTGTCTAGTATTTAATACAAAATAAGACAACTTCATTAATAACTACAATAAAGTTACAAAAACTGTATCTATTTATTCCTGTTATTAAATGTCCAATCTTGTTATTTAACAGGCACCACTTGGGTACAAGAGCTGGTGTATCTAATCGGTAGCAATTGCGATTTTCAGACGGCTAATTCAGTGAATTTAGATGAAAGATTTCCTTTTATGGAATGGCCAGATAAAGGGTTCAACAGTCTCAAGGACTCTCAAGGACTTAGATTCATTAAGACACATTTGTCATATTCAAATTTACCAAAGAGTGTCCTTCAAGTTCAACCAAAAGTAATTAGTATGCTTGTTTATTTATAAATAATCAAATGCAATCATTAAACGAAGATCATTTTAAGATTGTTTACGTTACAAGAAATCCAAAGGATACTTGTGTGTCCATGTACCATTTCTACAGTTCAGTTACTGAAACTCAATATTCTGGTACGTTTGAACAATTTGTGGATCTGTTTGTTAACGACGAAGGTATTATGTTAACTTAACATGGTTATGTTATAAGTGATGCTAATAGAAATGAACTCCATTTAGTAATTTATGCGCCGTATGGAAGACATGTAATCGAAATGTGGGAAAGACGACATCAACTAAACATCCTTTTCATCACATATGAACAGTTACAAAAAGTAAGTTCAGGTTAGTAGTTATAATTCTTAAAGTAGCTAATTGAACCGGCGTTCCTAGAATTTCAACCAAAGTATAAAAGAAATTGCCACTTTCTTGGGGAAATCATTAACTGAAGAAGATGTTAATCGAGTGGCAGATCACTGCAGTTTTAAATGCATGTCTACTAACAAGTTCTCCAATTACGAACAGTGGAATAAAGAAGGTTTATATCTTCAGGATCGAAAATTTATGAGAAAAGGTAAAACAACATTTTATATACAGTATTGTAACAACTGCAAATACAGTACGATTTTTAACAAAATTTAGGTCAAATAGGCGATTGGAAAAATCATTTTAACGAAGAAACAAATAATAAAATGGAAAAATGGATTGAAAATAACTTTGGTGGAAGCGGAGTACAATTTCAATACGAATAAGTTACACTCACAAATTATAATTCGATATATTGAGTTTATCGTGATAACTTATGTATGGGGTTAAAATGTGTTTAAGTTATACATAATGCATGAAGTTTCAATTTATGTACTTGGGCACCACAATTACTGCATAACAAAGCCGTCTAATAGAACTCAAGATTGGCATTAGTTTTCAGCTAATCCCAATCCGAAGTTTTTGAATACAGTACTAACTTAAATTTTATAGCACAAAATGATTAGTAATTGCTAAAATAATTATTATAATTACTGGATTAGGAAATAATACGAATGTGAAAAATATTGTACAACACGTTATGATTTTAAATAAAAGTAAGTCTAATATAAGTCATCATAAAGAATTTCTTAATTATGGTCCTCATGTGAGTCTACATTTGTTTTCGTTTATTCCTATTTGGGATGAGATCAAAAAGTACGAAAACAATTAATCTGTTTTTTGACATACCGGTACTGTATTTTTAAAGCACAATTAGAAAGCGGTTTATTTGTGTAAAATTTTACGAACGTTAACGAAAATATTTTGACATTTGCTATAACTTTCCACAAATTAGAAAAAAAACCTGAAAAACTAAATTTACGAATTCGTAAGTCACAAATAATGTTATCGTCAACCTCGTCTTAGAAATAAAATAATAATTGCTGTAATTATGAAATATTAATAAATATTTAAGTGAAAGCATAGCATAACAACATACGAAAAATTTTGCAAGCATTTAAGTTGTCTATTATCAAATTACAACTCAAGGCCATAAAACCCGGAAGGGGCTGTACTATACTAAAATCTATCACAACTCGCGAACATCTACATCATCATCGGCTCTAGTGAGTTTTCATTCAACTTCAACACAACATTGCACTGTATTATACTACGGTTTACAGGTCGTAATGTGGATTGATTATAACACACCATGGGGAGAGCCAAGCGAGGGATTTTTACAATATTTAAAAACTCTAAAAAAGTTGCCAGATTATCCTACAAATGGAAATAAAGATATTGCTTCTCAATACCAGACAACTGATGGTTCAGTCTATGGCGCAAGTCTGCTTAGAGGAGTTTATGAAGCATCCAACTTCGTAGCTAAACCTGACGATATTTTCGTTATGTCATTCCCAAAAACAGGTCTGTGTGAAATAAATAAAATAATGTAATGTGTCATAACATAACCGAAGATAATGTACCGTAATATTTTAACGATTTGAAAACTGACAATCGCATTAAGTAAGTTGGATAAAGCATGTTAATTTAACTTACGATTACTGTTACTAAAAATAAGTACAAATAAAGTGTTTTAACTTACGTTTACAAATTATTACTGTCTAGTATTTAATTCAAAATCAGACTAAATTTCATTAATAACTCTACTGTTACAATAAAGCTATAAATGTTTTATGTATTTATTCTTGTTATTAATTGTCCAATTGTGTTATTTAATAGGCACCACTTGGGCACAAGAACTGGTGTATTTAATCGGTAGCAATTGTGACTTTCAAACGGCTAATTCAGTGAAATTAGATGAAAGATTTCCTTTTCTGGAATGGCCAGACAAAGGATTTAGCCGTATCAATGACTCTCAGGGACTTAGATTCGTTAAAACTCATTTTTCATATTCAAATTTACCAAATAGTGTCCTTCAAGTTCAACCAAAAGTAATTAGTATGATTGTTTATTTATCATTAATCAAGTGCAATCATTAAACGAGAATCTTTTTAAGATTGTTTACGTTACAAGAAATCCAAAAGATACATGTGTCTCCATGTACCATTTCTACAATTCACTTACTGAAACTCAATATGCTGGTACGTTTGAACAATTTGTGGACCTGTTTATTAACGACGAAGGTATTATGTTAACTTAAAGTGGTTATGTTAGAAGTAATACTGATAAATATGAATTCCATTTAGTAATTTATGCGCCGTATGGAAGACATGTAATCGAAATGTGGAAACGGCGACATCAACCAAAAATTCTTTTCATCACATATGAACAGTTACAAAAAGTAAGTTCAGGTTATTAGTTATAATTCGTAAGATAGCTTAATTGAAACGGCGTTCTTAGAACTGCAACCAAAGTATAAAAGAAATTGCCACTTTCTTGGGGAAATCATTAACTGAAGAAGACGTTAATCGAGTGGCAGATCACTGCAGTTTTAAGTGCATGTCTACTAATAAGTTCTCAAATTACGAACAGTGGAATGAAGAAGGTTTTTTTCTTAAAGGTCGAAAATTTATGAGAAAAGGTAAAATAGAATTTGATATATTGTAGCTACTGCAAATATAGTATACTAAATGATTTTTTTAAACAACATTTAGGTCAAATAGGCGATTGGAAAAATCATTTTAACGAAGAAACTAATAATAAAATGGAAAAATGGATTGAAAATACTTTTGGTGGAAGCGGATTACAATTTCAATACGAATGAGTTTCACTCACAAATTATAATTCGATATTAATTGTAAGTTCATTGTAATAACTTATGTATGGTGTTTAGTTTAAATGTATTGTTTAAATTATTCATAATGCATGACGTTTCAATTTGCGTCCTTGGATACCACAATTACTGTATAACAAAGTCGTCTAACAGAGCTCAAGATTATCATTAGTTTTCAGCTAATCCAAATCCAAAATTTTTGTAAACTAGCTTATATTATTTTATAGTACAAAATTATTAGCGATTACTAAAACAATTATTATTGCTACTGAATTAATAAACAATACGAATGTAATAAATAATGCACAGCACGTTATGATTTAAATTCGATAGTTAAAGGCTCTGTCCTCGATCGAATTTATAAACATACAGAGTGCTAATAGTCCCCTTTCAAGATTATAACACAGTTTAAGATATAAATTTAGTTAACATAACAGTTCAATTTTGTATCTTGATCATTATTATAGTAGTCGTAATAAATTTTAAGTAAAAACGAAAACCTTGAAAAATAAAACTATTAGGCATATTCACTGAAAACAAAATAATTTGTCGATCTACAATGTTTACTTTCCTTTCAAAACGCTCAAGGTAAGTACTGTATTCGCATTTAAAATTCTAAATACAAATAAACTGAATGCCATTCAAACGTTCATGACGTAACATACACAACATGATTTCTTAAATTTTAAACAACACATTACTTAGTTTTTTGTTCATCTGTTTAATTAACCTTCAAATAAATACAGCAAACCATCCACTGAGTTACAACAACAATTACAAAACTTAAAAACGGCACCTAATTAATTTCTTAACTATTCTTTCTTATAAATACGACACAAGAAAACGTTTAGAAATTTAAAAACTTATTCAAGACTCCATTTCACATTAGATTCGCTTGTTAAAAACCACCCTACATAAGAAGTTAATGTAGCCATAAATAGTGATCACTAAATTAATCTTTAAATGGTCTTTTTGGGAAGTATGTACAGTATACCCTATTTTACATTAACTTTCACAAAAAATAATCTCACTTCAATCAACTAGATTTTTGACACATTCAAATAATACGAGTAGCTACGGTAAGCAAATATACAACTATTGTAATCTTAACCGACGATTTTATCATACCGTAAAAACGATAAACAATAACTTATCACTTTGAAAATAAAATAATGTACCTAATGACAGAGCCATTCCGAAAGGTAAGCAGCTGTCCTTAGTGCTGTTTTGCATGAAAGTAAGGACTTTCAAGAGATGTAATTTTTATTATGTTTAATTTTTAAATATTTTTAATATTTATATTTTATATAATTGCATATTAAACGTCAAAAAATCAAAGTGTGTAAATCAATTTAAGCCTCCCAACCTTAAATGTAAACCAAATTTATAGCATTGTTGACTAACAGTATTTCACTTATCAACATATCACATAGTATGTACAGTATTTTTAAGAGGGGCCATTTAAAAGATTTTCCCCCGGCGTAAAAAGTGCTCAGAACAGCTCTGTCTGCTGAAACTATATGCAACCAATTCTTTTAAATTTCTTTCTTTAAATTATAACCTTTAATAATAACAAGTCTTACATTAACTAATATTGAACCCTTCAATTTTCGTTTTTTTATTGGGTAATCATAACATTTTATTATTCACAAATGAAACAGTTTTTTTATCAAGAAGCTTGATAAAAAAAACTTCTATCAGGAAGAATTGAATGTATTCTTCTCTGAAAAAAAAATGTTATTCCTTCAAACAAATTAAAATTTAAAGTTAAACATTAAACAAGTGTGTTTGTTCAGAGAATTGGTTCACTAGACAAAACCGTTTAACGTTGAACAAACTATAGTTATACGATAGAAAAAATTAAAGAGGAAGTTTACACTGTCTCTGACACGCAGGTGATAATACTGACGTCAACCATAATAATGCTCTGCCCTCGTTCAAATGGAGGTTTATCATTCAGTATTTTTGAAAAACAAGTGCATCAAAGTTCACCAACATAACCTCCTTTTGACCTTCTTTTACCGTAGCTTATTTTCATCAAATATTTTCAAGAATAACCTCATCGTTGCTTATGTAAAATATAGTAACAGTTCAAAACTTCCACATCAAACTTTAGTTTGAGCATGCGTGCTTATAGTCACATAATACGAAGTGTTGTGCAGCGTGACTAATCCATTTCATATTATGATTTAGACAAGTTTTGTTTATATACTGTACAGTTCAACATCATGTTGACGGTACTATCGATGTACCGTAAGCTACTACAGGTAATTCATTTTCAGCTGTTAGCATTAATTGCTATTCAGTGCCAGCTGTACGTATTCGACAGTCAACAGCTAAACAAATAATTCGAAACACAGGAGAAAGCCTTTTAATGTTACAACTTCAAAGATATGGCTAATTTTAGTAAACTTGGCTTTCAAATACTGCCCTACAATTGCTATGAAGTGGGACATACATGGTCACCTAGCTGCCCAATGGCCATACACATGTTTGGCTTCAACTGCTTAACTATTGGAATCAAAATATATACTGCGTTCTATTTGGTAAGTCGATGTTACATAAATTATATGTTTATTTTATTATAGCAAAAAAAAAAAAATACAAAAAAAAAATGCATGTAGTTAAAAAAGTTCAATCAAAATTAGATAATAATTTTAATAATTACTATGTTTAATTTGAACATGTTTGGTTTTAACTTGCAACTCTTGTGTGTAACTCTTAGGCTGACTTCATTATAAGAAGAAAAAAACTTTCAAAGAACAATTTAAAAAATTTTATATTTAATATTCTTCAATCGTCATTATTTTTTGGTGTCACGGGATATGCTTACATGGGTGGTGTTTGTGCCTTCAGGTAAGACCAAAATTTTAAACATTTTAAACTTTTCTAATTAATTGTCTTATTATAAAATTAGGCATTCACTAGGGCATTTTAATAAACTAACTGCTGCCTACATACCTGGACTGATATCAAGCTTTTTAGGCATTCTAGTTGAACGAAGAAACAGGTAGACTTGTAATAAATTTATAATAATATTATATCGTATTATTTAAGTTATGAGACTGTGAATGACTTGTATTTTGTATTATGCATTATAGACGATGTGCTCTCACGCTGTATGTAGCCAATGTAGTAAGTACAATTTCTAAGAATTCTTTTGTATAAAATTTAAAAATTTAGTAAAGAAGTTGTTTTAAATGACATTGCAATACAGTATTTAGTTTTAGCTTACAGTCACTTCAATCAATATTAAAAATTAACTTACATTAACTTGTTATCGTTACAAAAACAACTCGTTTAAGAAAAGAAAAAAAAGACTGACGATTAAGCAATACAGTATTTAGCAATAAGCTAAAAAAAACCCTCAATAAAAATAATTAACGACTGTTTTACTTTTTTTTGCTATTGACGTGACGTAATGGAAATTCAACTCTTTTTGTTTACATTGTAAGTCAAATGCCGCTGGTGGGACAATAAAACCAGCCATCAAACTGTATTATTGTTACAGTATTATAACTTACTTTCTAATCAGCTTCAATTTAAAAAAAAATTAAAAAATATAAAAAATAAGTGCCAATTAAAATTGACAAATTTTTAAAATTAGTTTTACTGCTAGATTACTTTATACTGCTATTATTATTACAAATTTATGAATGACAAGATTTTACGAATAAACAATTTGATTTAGCAATACAAAGTATAAATCGTAAACAATTTTATATATTTTTTAAATCGATTAATACAATTTTACTAAATATGGTACCGGTAATAAAAATGTTGTGAAATGTAACTAAAATACTTTTTTTTTATTTTGTAGGCTTCAGAAACGTTGTACCGCATGTTGGTCGACAGAAACATGATAAAGCCAATACCATATGGAGAAGTAATTTACCAATCAAATAAAATCGCACAATAATATTAATGATAGATTTTTAAAAACCAATTATTAGGTTCTACTGTTTGCTAGCTCTATGGCCATGTATATGTATCAACTTAGAAAGTAATTTTTAAATCACTCAATTATAAGTTTTCATTATCATTTATAACTGTTAATATATTTTATTTTTGCTATTTACAGGCACTACAATTCTCAGGACATCATTTCAAAGTTCTTAAGGTAAAGACAAAAAAATGGCAGCTTTACACTTACTTGCTTTTTATCATACATTTCTTACAATAAATATGAGCTAAAAAAGACGTTTTTAACCAAAAACTAAATAATACTTTATAGATACTTGTTTATGAGCTCTCCTACAAATGGGGTTCCTCAAAATAATAATGGCAACCCGACAGTGAGAACCACTGATACACTTAAACAATCAGAAATGATGTTAAAATTGGCTCAGCTAAAGAAGATGTTAAATTCATATTATTCATCTATCGTCAAGCCACTACAAAATCTTCCACGCTCTCCTTGCTGTTTTCATAGCCACAGCTGCATTTTTTCTGCCATTAACGTAAACTAACTTTGTCACAATTTTACTATAACTTCTGAACTTTTATAAGTACTGTACTTAAAACATATTATATTTAAGAGTTTTACCAGAGCATTTGGAATTGGGTTTGCTGTGCGATTGGCTATAACAGTTTTACCATCGATATTCAGGATAACAAAAAATCCAAGTCTATTGAAGCGTTATTTAACCAATAAAAACAACGTAAACCTTGGACTGTTTTTTGGAAGTTTCGTAGCAATATATAACGTAAGTTGAACTTTTAATGAAACAATAGTTACGGTTATGATGAAAATATGAAATTTTAATATATTGTTAATTTTGAAGAGCGTTATTTGCTGTCTAAAATGGCTAACAAAACGTGACGAGTCTTTATTCAGTTTGCCAGCTGGATTTTTAGCTGGTTTATCCATGTTTTTCTATCGTAGCTCAACAGTGGCGTGGTATGTCAGCTGGAGAGTTGTTGAGGTATACTAACTAACATTAATCAATTATCATTTGTATCAACATAAGCGATTAATTTTTATTGTTATTTTTATTAGATATTTTACAGATCGGGAATGAAGGCAGGATATTTGCCTCAGTGGGACGCTGGGGTATTACTATTGTACTCAGCATCAACAGCACTTCTGTTTCATGCAGTAAGTAAATAACTTACCAATAGGAGAACATTATAACAAATGAATTTACAATAGCAGTTAGGTTTAAACTGAAATAAAGTTTTAGAATTAAATTAAATTTAGTGTTATTGTTCAATAGCACTACTGCATTAAATAGATAATGCACCGATAATTCTTTCAAGTTTCCTCCTTAATTTAAATACAATAGAATAGATATTCAAATTATTAAACTAAATTATGGTTTTTTTTTTGTTTACAGGGAGTAGTCGAGCCGCAGAATTTAAAGCCGGCTTATAACAGATTTCTAATACGAGTGACCGGTGGTCTGTAAGTATCCTGACAAATCAGTCAACATAATGTTAAATTACCTTTAGCTAATTCTTAACATTTTTTTATTAAGAGTCAACCTAGTAAATCGACATTTAATAGATGACATTGGCATTAAAAGTTCAGTAATGGCTCCTGACTTTTTACCCATCTTAGACAAACGTTACATGACTGAAAAAGCCATCGCCCTCATAACAAACAAATTTCCTAACTTCTAAAAAAAATAATTATTTTTTATTACCTGAATAGTAGGCGGTACAAAAACGTGTCGTGCAATTATTTAATTTGACAACTCAAATGAAAATTGCTCAATATCTTGCTATAATGGCAAGTAAGAAAAATTTAAAAATTATCTGCATATTTAAAAATATTAACGAAGTTTTAACTGCAGTGATATATACCAAAAATATTAAATTAATATATATAAAAGTTGCACTTTGTAATTAAAAATAAAATTACGACTAATATAGTATATGAAATTAAATGCATTCTCATACGCTTTCACGTTTTTATGATAGTCAGCATTCCTCGGTGAATGTAAAGACTATAAAGTTAGTTTATTGTCACACAAGTTATCCATAATTCACATACTGTTTCTAAGTAAACAATTTGCCAAAGGGCAAAGTTGTATAACGTTTGATTTGGTATAAGTACGAATGGAAAACAATGGAAAAAATGAAGAAAAAAAATCTAATTACTGATAATTGTAAAGGTAAACACACATATTTAGATGCGCATGCGTTAAAATAAAATAGGTGCAACTTAAAATAATTAGTTTTTCCAAGTTTATATTGGGAGTCTCACAGACGAAAGAAGTGCCACAAAATGTCAAAGTCAGCTACTTTCATTGTTCCTTAGACGTCATATCAAATTTAAAATTTGTGGAATCAACTAATTAATTAAATGTGAAAAAAAATCTTCTATAAACAACGTTTAAAACATAGTGTGCTGATGCCGGATTACTACGAATAAGAGAAATTTGGTTTAAAAAATAGTAAAATGCCATCATCCATGGTCAACACAATAAGTATAAGTTTAATGACCGGCTACAAAAAAATTTATATCCATCACCCGCCTCGTTTTTATGCATATTGACTTCTACTGCACGATATCTACCGTAGCAGCAAATTCAAAACAAATTAAAATAATTCCCCAAAAAAAATTAAACAACCAAATCTGATTCCCCTCCATCACTTTTTTCGCTCTATCTATCGCTTGGCTGCTCTTTCCTTTCGGTTTTTCATAAAGTTTTCGACTCATTTCTACCGGGAAACCAAGGACTTTTAGCAGCTTGTCATAATGATGGACTAAAATCAATAAATAATGTCACGATAACCGTTGAACGTTTAATATAGGAATAAGATAAATAACGAAAGAGGCCAAAGCAGATAACAGGAGATCCCCCAATGATGATTAAAATGACAAAAACAGTAGAAAAAAGCCAAAAAGTGACTTGGATTGTTACAGTGCTTCGTAAGTTCAATTCTGTTACCATCCAAAAACCAAAGACATCCACCAGTGCTACTGAATCTCACAACTGATTTCAACCTTAACTGCTAAATGAAAATGCCAAAACAGCGGGTTTGTCAACCACTTAGGACCGTTTTCAAGTTTCTGATCCCGGTCGTCGCTATTGTGGCATCATTGTTTATTTTTATGCAACAAGAAACTTTTAAAAATGTGACCATATCGTCTGACGCATTAAAATATGAAGCTACCAATATCTTCATGGTGGAAACGCGGTCCGATAAACTTTATCTAACAGCTCGGGAAGCCTGCAGTTTAGAGTCAGCCGCATCACAAAATCCTCTTAGCAACTTAACAATGTATAAAATCGGACAATTATACGCTCATGATGACGCCTACGTAAACCACCTGCTTTTAAATTATCAAAATATTAAGTTTGTTCCTTCAGAAGTTGATGAAATATTTGAGGGAACACCGTTACAGAAACTGACAAGTGGTAATCACATCAACAACAGCCGGTTTCCTCTAGAGCATTGGAGTGACGCCATGAGACTGGCATTATTATGGAAAGAAGGCGGAATTTACTTAGACACTGATACTCTTGTAATCAGACCTTTGAATAATCTAATTAACAGTGTTGCAATGGAGTCCGACATTGCAGCTAACGGTTTTATGGCTTTCCAAAAAGGTTCAACATTCCTTCAAAGTTACATGACTGAATTCGCAGCCGGTTATAATGGACAGTTATGGGGTGCACAAGGCCCGGTAATGATCACAAAGATACTTAAACAGTATTGTAATTCATCAAATTTAATAACCGTTGTAAACAAACCTAAAGAGTGCAGTGGAATTCATATTTTACCTAGTGAAAAGCTGTTTCCAATTCGATGGCAAGAATGGTTCAAACTATTTCAGAAATCGGAAATCGCAAATGTCAACTATGCCAACTCATATACAGTGCACATGTTCAACAGTCACTCAAAAAGACGACTAGCGAAGATTGGGAAAGGAAGTTTACTTGAAGAATTGTTTACAAAATTTTGCCCAAATATTTACGATATGATAAAAGGAACACAATTTATTTGATACTAAAAAATTAAACCAATTTATTCAAAACTATTTTTATTATTACATTTTGTAGCTCAACCCTTGTAACTTAATATCAATTTAATGGCTATAATACTGCACTATAAGCACAGTATTATTATGGCTTTTAAATTAATAATGATCTCAACATTTATCTCAGCGCCATAGTTACTGTAATAACATAACATCCTGAATGGCTAATGCATTACATGATTCATAATGATTAAGTTATTATATGGGTAGCTCTTATTTACCGTTATGAGTCCTTCAAACGATTACTGACATGCTTGTCAATGCACCAAGCATGTAACAACTACCAATCAATAAATTTTTAATGTGAGAAATGAAAATTCTACACGAATATACACTGTAACTTACATGTACCTGCAATAAGTACAAACGCCATCTAATCATAAATATTACGGTTAAACATGCTATGTGTAACTTTACAATAAAAAAAAATTCGATTGTGTTTACATTAAACTATTATTTTTTAGTATTAAAACTATATCATTTTTGAAGTCTTTCTTTTACTTGCAGTTGTTTACTAAATAAGTTTAATTATGATAAAAAAAAACTTAAATGTTCTTATAACAAATATTGAAGATACAGTCATAGATAGTACAGCCAAAGTACAGTATTTAGACAGAAACCGGGGACTACCGACTACAGTAAGTTATTTGTTTCTTGTAAGATAACATCTATTGAATTCGACTTTTGAACGCTTTAATTTTGTATGGTAATACATTTAATACAGTTTACAGAGCTTGTATACAAACTATTAATCAAAATAAATTATTGCAAATCGATTAACACTTGCCATTTTTTCGCAGCTTAAAAACTCCCTATTTCTTTAATAAAAAAATTATAGAAAAGTTTAATTAAATTGTCATGCGCATTTTTCCCAAAGCAACTCCTAAAATCTCCCATCAGAAAGTCAAAAGAATTCTGTTTTGTTAATTATAAAATAGTCACTTGTCCTATTTATTTTAAAGGTCAAAGAATTGAAATTCACACAGATAAATTTAATGAACTTTTACTGTCGAACTCAAAAGTTTCACTTTACTATTTTTTTTATCAAATAACTGTATATCCAGTTTCACTATGGCATAAAATCGAAATACTGTAATACACAATTTTCACAATAGTGATTTCTGTGAAGTTCATAAACAAAAGGATTAAGTCTTTATTTTTTCCCACTTCTATCTCTTACAGTAAGTTATAACTTTGCACATTTACTTCAGAAATGTGGACCACCAAAGTTAAATGTACTTTGTTATTAAATAGTTGACTATAAGTTTACTAAATGATTTTCATATGAATCTGTAAGAAGCAACTGTAATTCATGAGTCCTGATTTTTTTCTATTATACTAATGCATAGTATGTAAACTTTTGAAATAACAAATAAAGAAAAATAATCTTTTCATCTGCTACTATTATAATAGTTATGCTGTATGTATGCCGTATATCATCGCATAGTCCATCATTTACATTTTACAATATTATATTGTAGCAAACTCCAGGCTAAGTTGAGAATTTAAATTTCAAAACGTAATTCATTCAAACTACTACAACAACAAAAAAAATTTAAAAAGTGACAGGTGAATTATTTGCTAATTTGTAGCTCAATAACATTTTTAAAAAACCTTTTTCAAATTGTAATAACTAACGCTTAACTTTAGAAAAGTATTTCAAACCGCAAACGCTAGATGCGGAAGTAAAGATATAAAGTGAGCTAAATAATTTGAAAAATTGTAATTCAAATTGAGTGCACCTTACAGAGTGTACATTCACGAAATAATACAGTATGCTAATTTTATTGATAGTTAAGATTTTTTTTGGGAATTCTGCGGGTGGCATTGACATTGAACCAAACAGAAGCTCAGCAGCGGTTGCATTGAACAGCTGGAGGTCGTCTGCCATTCGCTACAAATTAAATCCGAATCGACAGCCATATATTTAATTACGATTTTCTAACCCCAATAAATAAGAGGTGATGATTGAACACATTTGACTTATTAATTCATAGATCGTATTAATGAGCCAGTCTCTGTAGAAAACACGACGGGGGAAATATCCAATTCTTTTTAAAAGCTTTTATAGTAACTCATTAATTAACATTCAAAATTAAATGGTAGTAGATTGAACGATAACAATGTGTCAATAACAGCTTTCAATTGCAATTTAGCCTCGTTTTGATGGAAATAAATTATTAAATTTATAGACCAACCGGTATGACAGTTGTCCCAAAGTATTTTTCTGAATAACTAAATAGTTAAGATAATAAAAAATGTCCTCAAAAAATCACCTAAATTCATTTCGGTATTTGTATGAGAACTGATTCAACTGACCAATTCTTTTATACTGTATTAAGGTCGATCAAATTAGATTTACGGTCTTGAAATTTTAAACTATTTCTCAATGCACTTACTACACATCCAATTTCCCCACACAAACACAAAATTATTTTTAAAAACCCCTTTTAACTTAGTACTCCACTAACAAACCTCAATTTACAAAATTTTATACTATAAGTAATTTTATAAATAAATTAATGGAATGAACAAGATAAAAATAAATTATGTTACAATATGCATTGTGCATTAAGTGAATCTCATTGAATTATATTTATTAAATTATTGACTGAATATACACTATCATGTATACCACAAATGCGGTTATCATTTATTTAAAAAAGGTTAACTAATGACCAGATAATTAATCGACATGCAGCAAATAGCCAGTATTCCAATTCTTGAACTTTGACAGTAAATACTTCGGCCATGCTTTCTTTGAAATTTTGCAATTACAAAAGGTCAATAACTAAACTAATACAGCCATCTATATCAAACAACCGTCATGCAAGTTACCAAATAACCTTGTGAATTCATTCTACAGTACTTTGTTCAGTTTTAGGATTTAAGAATTTGCTACTCTACAAAATTGTGCGTCGATTTTAAATACCTTGTATCCGCCATTCAAAATCGGTCTTCCTCAAAATACAATATGGAAAGAAGACTTTAAACATCATACAATATTTACAGTTTTACATTAGAATTGTCATCCAAACAACGCATGACAAAATTAAAACAGCTGCAGTCAAAACAAATACAATGTCAAAATATCATCTGGAGTTATAATTTAGAATACTGGAAGAATTAGCATTCACTGTTTGTGTAACTACCGATACGCTGAGAACACTAATAAGTTGAAGTTACTTTTAAACATGTGTTCAGAAAACAATTTTTCAAACGTTTTTATAACGTATCGTTATGTGTTGATACCAATGGTTATCGCGGCTATTTTGTCATTCGGTATGCAATTTATCTTTATCGTCAATCCAAATTTATATTTCATCGAAACAAAATGGGACAAAATCAATCCAACATCTTTAGAATCTTGTTCCATCGAATCGGCAGCAAGACTTCACCCTGATAATCCAATCATAATTTACAAGATCAACCAAAACTACAATAAAAGCGATCCATACATTCGCATGCTATTATCTAATTTTCCAAACATCAAAGTGGTCATCTTAGACCTTGAAGAATTGTTTTCATCGACACCATTAATCGAATGGCATAGAAGAGACCATCTAGCCCACAGCGCCCATCCAGAAGTTCACTTGGCCGATGCCATTCGAATAGCATTAATTTGGAAGCAGGGTGGTATTTATTTGGACACTGACATAATCGTCATGAAGTCCCTTAACGGTTTAAAAAACAGCATCGGTGCTGAATACGGTAAAGTTTTAAATGACCCTATACTTGGCATTAAATACGGAATGCGAGTTAACAATGCTGTGCTAATTTTTGAAAAACAATTTCCTTTCATTTATTCGTATATGCAACGATTTACCAATCAATTTAACAGCAAACTATTCAGTTATAATGGCCCTGTAATGATGACTAATCTGCTAAAAGAAATATGCAAAGTAGATGACATAGACCAACTCATCAAAAACAACACCTGTATGGAAATTAATATTTTGCCTATGAACGCTTTCTATCCAGTTGACTACCTCAACACTATAAAGTACTACACACCAGCCAAAGATTTTGATATTGACATTTCGAATTCATTTACACATCACGTAAATCGCCATGGAGTCAACGGCAGCCATTCCAGTACTTCTGAAGAAAGCATGCTTAATCTAATAGCCAAGCAGTTTTGTCCTTTAACTCAAAAAATTATGTTTAGAGATAAACGTTTAAATGACTTACTAAATAGCTCGTTTACTGCTGCCCAAAAATGATAACACATGTTAAGTACAACACATGTGCTATAGCTGCTAATTCAGTGTCACTAGCAATTCTTTAGATATTTTTTTTTTGTGATGTTGTAATACTAAATTAATAATGTATACCATTGTAAATATATCGGTAAGAAATCAAATGTAAATGCAAAAACTTTAATCAATTACTGTAGTTGACAAATTAAAGGCAATATTGTTATAATCTATTATCAAACTACAGTACCTTTCATTGAACGTCAGCAAATGACGAAAATAAATCATTCCAATTTGTTATTGGCAAATAAGCTAGTGATTTGCCCTTTTTTAGAGGAAAATAAAATGGGCACACTTTCATTCTGGATAATAACGTAGTGTACTAATATTTAAAAACACGACATGTATTTGTTTTTCCATAGATTTGTAATTGGTATCATCAAATGCATAACAATAACAGCCAATAAGTTTCACATACTGTATGCCGTAAGTTTCACATAGCGATGATGCCATGAGAATATATTATACAGACAATTTGGATAGAGATTTCATGCACAAAATATAATTTAATGAACGTGTCAGTGTCATTGCCAAACACTTCGTAGATACGGAACTGTATGCCTTAGAAATGCTGTACAATAATACTGTATTAGAAAAGTTCTACTTTGATCAATGATCCCCTTTCCTGCTACATAATCACGTTTCTAAATTTGTAAGTAACGGTACTACCATCGCCACTTCTCTATTAATTTTCATAACAGAAAAGTGTCAGTAATTAAAAAATGATTTCGTGAGTTTTCAATTGTGCAATGAGAATAAGTATTAGGCGTGGATATAGTGTTCTCCACCCTGCTCATTGTCATGATAAAGAAAGCGACTAAACCTCGTTAATTTTAAGATCTCACCGACGGATTAGCTTTGCTCAACAGAAAGTGAAAATTCTTCTAGGAATAAAAATCTAAGTACAATATTCACTTTCTTTTATTAGTTTATTTATTAGGTCAAATGCTATAATACAGTTCAGTACACGTAGGCTAGGGTGGAGTGTGCAAAGATAGAGAAGAGAATTAAATTTAAAACAAAATTTAACTTAAAGGTAGTAGTCATGGTACAGTTCATTGAGTAGTGGAATAAAGGCTGGGTTTAGGTCACCTTATTTTTATTACATTAAACCAAACTTGTGTGTGCATACTAAAAAACAAAAAAAAAATTACGCTGTGTTTTATTTGTAACGTTTTAGAGAAAAAGTAGCAGCATGTAAAGTAAACTTAATAAAATAATGGTTTTAACAATGAAAATTAAAATAGTTAACTGATCTTCTACAATTTGCAAACAATTCAAATGCCTACAAGTTGACTATAGTATATCCTTAAATTTCAACAGCCCATTTTTCACTTTTACACACATAATTCACTTTTAAGAAAAGTTATACAACAATAAACGAGAGGAAGCTAGTAGTTAAATAGTTAAAAGTCATGATGAAAACATCGTCATAATCAAATATAACACCACACCTCTTCCTTTCAAAGAATATTTTACTATCACACACAAAGAAAAAAAATTAATCTTAAAAATACAATAACAAATTTCATTCAACTTAATTTCAATCTAGCGAAAAACAATGATCACTTATAGTAATTGTTTCAATCGAAATAGGAAGTTAAGTGTTAAGTCAAGGTAAATTATTCATTTACAAAAAAAAAACAAAAAATAAAGGAAAATACTAAAATATATTAGCAAGGACAAAATCATTTTTTTACGTTATTTTCCTCAATTGAAGGAAATTAATTTAAAAATAAAAATTTCCTTTGTAACATTGAATGCTGTTAGTCAACCTGACAAATAACAAAAAATTAAACTATCAACCGTTAATTAAAATGTTACACAATATTTTTTAGTTTTTATAACTATTTAATCCGTCAGAAAACACATTTTATAACATTATAAAATGCCTCCATTATCTAGCACTCTAATATTTGGCAACAAATTGAACACCATAGCCACACCCCAATAGCAAACCCACATAACAACTCTTCAACACCAACGACATGTTCCACTCAATTACAGTCATTAACGCTTCATTTAGTCAATTGATTACTATGAAACATAAATCATAAACCAATTAATTATAACGCAATATAACAAACATAATTAACAAGTCAATAATAACTAAATAAATAAATATGAAAAAAAAATTTTTAAGAAGCCAATGTACCCACAACTTTTACCTCAACATCTTGAATTATCTTGAAAAGATAATTTCACTATATAATTCAGAAACGTTTTTCTTTTTAAGACGTGCATTTTAAGTGCAAATCTTTTACAGTATCTGTCAGAACCGGATTATGCCATTGCTATTCCATTCAACTAAATAATTCCACTGCAAAAACTGTACAAGATAAAACAACTTCTTAAAATTTTTTTAAAAAGAAACACAGTATAAAAAACCCAATAGATGTTATTTTGAAGGTTCTATTAATAATAGTTTTATTTAATTATTTTTTAAACGTTTATTTTTTTCTTCCTTATTTACATCGTTAAAGGTTGCAGACACAAGACGTTTAGTAAACAAACAAATATTCGTTAAAAAAAAAGAATTTAAGTATAAAAACCGCTAATATTCAATGTTGCTGTTTGTATATAATGCCCTAGGTTGTATAAAGTCTAGACTAATACTTATGGTATAAATAATGTTTAAGAAAATTACCAGTGTGATTTCATTCTTAATGGTTTTATAATGGCATGTCTAATGTCACATGAAAACAGTTTTTACTTGTCTCCTAGACCATCATATTAACTTTTTAAAAAAAAAATGTGCGACCATAAATACGATTTACAAAAAAAATATTTGATTTTGTCTTAAAAACAAATAAAAACTTTATTTTTAGTTGCAAACGATTTAAATTTTAAAGTACAGTATTGAGTTCAGTTTCAACCATTTTTAGTGATTAAACTTGGTCCTAAACTAAGTTTGCCTAATAGAAAATATAGCAATAGAAGTTGCCCTGCATTTTAATGTATAACTAACTATAATAAGTTATACCAATACCTGTCATTCATTTGTTACTCGTGCAATATCTACAATGTAACTTAAGTTGCTAACAATCTTGCACAAATTTAATCATACAATTTACTTCTAGTAGCAAGCATATAGGAAGTACTATACTGTATAATAATTATTGTTGTATTCATTATTCAGTTCATTAACACTGCCTATTTGAAAGCCAAAAAAAATAATTTATGCAAAATGTAAGCTGCAATTTACAGTCAAATTATAAGTTGTAAAATAAACATGGTTCCTCTTCATAAATTTTGTAAATTGCTGATTGAAATATTTTATCAATGAAACAATCTTTTCAACACATTCATCGGCATAACCGCAGTATTATACTTGATAAACGCGTTTCCAAATACAGCACATTATTCGCTCTGCTCTCATGCTCTGTTGATTACATTAAATGTAATGTACTATGATTATGATAGCTTGATATTGTAAACATCCAAAATTCCCCACTGTCATTTTTTTCATGTAAAAATAGTGGTTTTATCTCCAGGTAAATACAGTATATGAATAGCATCGTTTCGTTTTTCTTTTACCTTAGACTAAAAAACTAAAAGTTGAGCCCATTTAAATTGGTACAATTTAAAAACGTCTTAACAAGTTGATTGATTTGGACAAAGTTAAAAACGAATCGATTGTTATCAATTAATAGCCATCAAAAGCTTTTAAGGCATTAATAAAAGGTCAAAATCAAATTCCTATGACACATTTTTCATACTTTAATAATTTAATGAAGCATTGTAATTTCGATGAAAAAAAAAACAGTTCAATTTTCAATATAAAATAACAAGTTCTAAAAATGTAATCTAATAAAATGTAGTAAGAAATTTTTATTTAATAAGTGTCCTTTTTTATTTAAACGCTTTTTTTTACATTTACGTAATTTTTAGTAGGAAAAAGAATAAAAATTAAATTTCAACCAGTTTCAACACTGAGGGTGGAGTAGAACCTGCTTACATAATACGGACAGCACTTTTTTTTTTTTTTAATCACATTAACAAAACACGTCTATCTCCTGTATACCCACCCATATATAGTGCACAAGTAATTTTTTTATTTATATTGTATACTTCAACTCAAATTGAGACTAGACTTAGCATTCAACTCCTACCCCACCCCTTCACCCTAACAAACGAAAATATATCTTGAAAAGAAAACGATTAAAAAAATAATAAGTAAAAATCCATTTAAAACAATACAACATTCCATGACAACTCTCAAATATCAATGAATAAAAAGTATTAAAAAAATATTATCCTACAGCACATATTCAGCACGTCGTTTATTATTATAGAGGTTCTCAAAATGTTAAATCAGCGGGTTCATAAACGGTGATGTAATGGAGAAAATTTTCCCCCAAAAAAATATTTTAAACTAAAATTGTCATTAGTGAATCACATCATCATTTCATTAGTATGCAAATACTACATTTACACTACCATAAACTTAACTTTTTAAATGCCATTAAAATTCTTGATACATTACTCAAGAAGCTTAGTTTTATTGTTGCACTTAATGAATTTCAATTTTAATGTCCAACCTTGCATATTCTACCATTATTGGGCCAAGAGACGTGTATTGAAAGTGCTTAGTTGACGCAAATTCGCAATCATACTTAACTAAATCGAATGATCTTGCCAATAAAAATAAAATTGTGCTAATTTTTAAATGTTTAGTTTTGCTATTAGTCTAAATATTCTTGTATAGTATTGTGATATAAGTGGGGTAAGGCGGAATAGTCCAGTAAAAATGTTTTGGACAACAATAACGAATGCTAATTATAATCAAATCCTAATAAAAAAAAATAATAAAAGGTACCGATTTTACCCAAATTGCACAGCGGGTGGAGTCGAAGTAGGAAGCCTTCGTGTTCCTCACTCCCTCCTACTCCTTCGCCTCCCGCACACAAACCCAATAGAAAACCACCAACTGTACTGGACAACCTGTAGAAATGGCAGAATGGTTTTTGAGTGCTGTCCCACAAAACATAAAAATACTTTATAATTTTTTTTTTATTTCTCAATATGAGTAAGTTGGAGTAGTATATTTATAACGAACAAGGTCTCCCACCCCTCCCTACACACCCCACAACTCCCAAAACACCACCTCAGGAGATTGATGAGGTTGATTTGGAGCGTTTGGTGGAGCGTGTGGCTATATAAACAAGTGTAAGAGTAAACTGAGATCATTTTCATTTCTATCAACAAAAAAGTGAAATCTCAGGTGAAACAACCACCACCGGCTACTTCAGCACCAAATTTAAAAAATCAGTTTACTTTTGAGTTGTTCCTAGAAAACCACTTTCTAAGATGGCCAACATTTATATGACGGTATGTCAAACTTTTTTTTTTTTTTAAATATCGTTTTCTTGTTTTTTATTGCTTTTACATTTTACTATTTTGTGTTACTTGAGCGTTATTTACCCTCAATTTATCGCACTTCCTGGTCACTCTCATTCTCACCAATGACCAGTCAAATTTAAATATTTAAAACCACAACTAGCTCATAAGTGATCGTTCTGATTGCAACTAACTTAATTTGATTTTGAATACTATTTCTTAAAAAAAAACTGGTTAACTTAAAGAAATTGAAATCGTTTTAACTTAATTTAAGATTGATACTTATCATAATACTTTATCTTAACGATTACTCATATTACCACTTGCATTTAACAAGTAAGCTCATTTAAATTGATGATTTGATCATCCATAGAACACTTCACATTCGTGAAAGTAATTTTACAAAACCACACTAGATTTTGTTTTTTACTTTTAAATAACATTTTTGAAAATATAATCTTAAATATGAAAAAGTCGACTACAGTTTATTTTGGCAAAATTCTAACTCAATAGACTAAAAGATTAATATACAGTATTTGGCTCAAGTAAAAATCTTTAATAATTTTTCACAATAATACCAGAATATTTACCCGGTTTACAAGACAACAAACAACGAATTTAAACTTGAAAAGTCAATGTTAAAGATGTCTTGTTTAACTACTATTTTACTAAACCGAAAAAAATTTGAAAGAGCAATTTTTTAAAAGTCGCTTTCTTTTTTTTTTAAGACCAAAGTCTTTTTTTTTAAAATTAGTTCAGTTAGTCATAAATGTTAATATAATAATTAGTTACGCTATATGCATTCTTCTTGTCAATCCAGTTATTTGTATTTTTAACAATTCAAATTTTTTAATTATAAATAATTGTCAGTGAAAGTTGGTCCAACTAATTAGTATAACTATGTCAAGTATCTTAACGTCAAGTTTAAAAGCTACAACAGATACAACTCTCGATATTATTAGCTGTCAAATATATTGATTTAGTTTCGCAAAGACATGACATATTTATTGATCATTCCTCATGATTAATGAATTAAAATTTTTAAAGTAGAAGCTGACAATTAACGACAAACGCACTTTAACGAGTTGACCGAATTTTAAAAAAATAGAGCAGCAATTTCACTTTTTTTTAAATTAGAGCAAATCAAGTTTTATGCCTTGATATAAATGCATAATAACTTGCACCTTCAAAGTTTAAATATAAACATTTAACCGGCAATTTATTTTAGACGACGAATATTAATAGATTATAATAACTAATTGAATTAATTACAAATAATTTACAACACTGCATTTATTTTTTTTTAAAAAAACCCAACTAAACATCACTTTAAAAAAAAATTTAAAACTATCAAATTTCTTAATGTAGCACTGTAAAAATAATTGATAATTTTTACCATTTAAACAAAAATTTAAATACTACATAATAAAAAAAAATATTTTTAATAAATAGAATAAAAATTTACTAAAACAAGATCGACTTCATAGTAAAACTAAAATCAGAATAAGCATTCAAGATAAATGATTTAACACATCACCCTCATTACGTCAATTTAAATAACTACAAATCTAATAGATTTTATTTTAAGGAACCGAATACCCAAACAACATAAAAAAAAAACAATCGGTATTGCATTTAGAATGAGTTGAATAGTTTTCTACTTAAAATTTCATCCCCATATTAATCACATCATTTTTATTCAGAAAATGAGCAATGTTATATCGTAAAAATAATAATAAAAACTTGTGGACATATCCATATTTGGTCAAAGCATCTTAAATTTCCAAGCTAAAATAAACCAGCAAATTTAGCAAATTAATAATAGATGCATGCGCTCCATTTAAACGTCAGAAAATATATTAAATTTACATCACCATTCCTGTTCACGTCTTCCAGGTTAGTGATAATGGTAATCGCAATATATTAAAATACTTCAATCTCAATTGAAACCGCTATTTAATCCAGGTTACAGTAGTAATTTATTAAGCCAAAAAAGTTTAGCTTGTGACATTTAAAAACCCAAAAACATAAAATCGCATTAAATGTCGATATATTTTAATAGAGAAAGAAAATCATTTCATTTTCATCCCATGAATGTTCAACTAAAATGTGAAATTAATTCAAAAAAAAAATCTAAAATCTATGTATTATCTCTTTACGAGCTGATAAACGATTATTTATTTGCTGCTATCATTTCGATACTGTATTACATTAGTCAATCATGATTTTTTTTTTATTATTTTAAAATATTTTACCAGAAAAAAATATGTTATATGAGTTTTCTGTTGTCACAAATTCAAACTGGAATTTACACTTTTGCAAAACTCATAAAATTAAAAGTTGAAAAACCGGATGAAAAAAAATACAACTTCAATAATATTATGGTTTTGTAGTACTGTATAATTATATGTACTATCGCTTTGATTTTTTCTCAATGTGATGTCAATGGACTACTGCTTTATTATTCAGGGTCTAAGCTTATGCTCATTTCACTCTCCAATTTATCCGGGTTTGCAACCAGTTTGGAATTTTAATTCACCTTAATTAATTAAATGTCAATATGATAATAATGCGTTAGTAAACGTCTGAGATAAAAAATAATAATAAAAACTGGTACTTAAAGTAACAACTGGTTTAGTTAAACAAAAAAGAATATTCTTTTTGTTAAATAATGTCATGTTATCAACAGCCATTACATTGATGGGTAAATACAGACAGCGCTAATCTAAGCAATTAAAAAATTTAGAAAAAAAATTATTATACGGCACTAAATGCAAAAGCATTTCAGAATATAAAACGCTCTATCACCCACTCATTATAAAAACTAAGATTACAAATAGCTTAATTTAGAAGAAATATAATCAGCTTGAAATTCGTGTATAAAATACAGGTGGCCTGTCAACAAATTACCATTATACGTCAATCAAACAAACAAAAAAAAATCAAAACCATCACAAATAATCTTAACCCTCGTTCGAATAACGCCATCTTAAAATGCCACTTCACTTTTTAAAAAATATCATTTGTCATCATGATATGGTCAATTTTATACTATGAAATTGTACTAGGTATTTAAGTATAGTACAATAATTTAACAAATTTCCAATGCCATCTTTTCGCATAAAGGTTTTCTATATACACGCATTAAATAGTATAATTACTTTTATTAAAAGTTTATTGGTTGAGGCCATTTAACTTTCACTTAAAATTCACTTAGTAATTTAATTTAAATTTATTTTTACAGATATGGGTTGCTTCATTTTTGACAATGTGCGCTTTAGCAATGCCAACCCCAGAAGAACCACATGTGGGTGGTGTCAGCCAAATTTACCACCAACAAGACAGCGGAGTAAGATTGAAAATAATTATTGATAGTTGAGAAAAAACTAAACTTAAAATTTGTTTTAATTGTTAGGTTTTTGGAAACTATAACTTCGGTTACAAAATAGATGACCCATACACTGGCAACCACCAACACCGTGACGAATCTCGAGATGAACAAGGTGTTGTTCGTGGTTCCTACAGTTTAATCGAACCTGATGGAAACCTCAGAACCGTTTACTACGTTGCTGATAAATTTGGCTTCCGAGCTTACGTCGATAACAGCCACAAGCCAGACAGCGCTCATGGAGAAGGAGCCCTGTACAACGTTCCAGCTTCACAATAAACTATCACCCATTGACAACTAAATTCGTTACAAAATTATAAAAATATATATATTTGGTTTGCGGAATTTCAATTTGGATGACGACATAAACTACTGGCTTTATTTTAAAACAAAAAACTGGTAAAATGTATATTATTATATTGTCATTATCAGTCTGCGCTATTTAATTCGACGCCATACTCACAATTGCTTTCATTTTTTTTAATTGTTATATTGTTTGTTAAATGCAGTATTAATATGTACAAAATATCTTGTTTGCTGATATGATATATATATATTGTAATAATTTAATTGATGGGTAATTTGAATTCTGCGCATTTGTGTGTTAATGTGTAATGTAAAAGAATAAATTATTACACTAACAAATCTTATCTGAGTAACTTCTGCGACTTCAAAAACTGAATTAGGACAGATTTGGCCAAATTTATGTGGACCAAACAACACCCAACTGACCACAATGACAACGAGAAAATCGCTTAAAAACATACCCAAAATACGGTAAAATTAACTGGAAATCTGAAATGATGTCATACCTAACCCACTGTACGAGTTTCAATTTAAAAAAGAAAAAAAAAGTTGTTATTAGAAGTTAATGACTTTAAACGCTACTCCGTCCACTTTACCATAAGACAATAATTCGCCAAATAGTTTACCCTGAATTTTAATTAACTTATTATGGCCTCATTTATGACTGTGTATACAATATACACTGTTCTTACGCAAAAAAAAATCAAATAAAAAATGACATGCCCTCAAATTTGAAAAAACACGTAGCCAACGATCAATAAAAAACACAAAACATTATCATTATTACTTTCGTACCAATTCATTAAAAAATAAATACGCTATAACTTTTCGTTTGACTTTCCACAGGAATCAATAAAAGAAATAAGCAATTTGAAACCACAAACTATTAACGAGAGTTTATCCAAAAACTTCACCAAAGAATCACGTCTAACTTAATAGGAATTCATTCGTGAAAGCCGGTTTCTTGAATAATTATTCATGCATTTACCTACAAGTACGCTATACGACATCTTGTTTTCTTACGTTTGTAGTAGTTAACATACAATTTACGGTATTTTGATATCTAATTCGGAGCATGTATCAACCGCCTGGAATTCCAAAATACATTTGCAATTTAAACATTTTGTATATTGCAATGTTTTCGTGTCTCTCGCTTTAAAGACAAGGAAGTGAAACCATAAAATAAGCGTCAATGAGCACTTGCTTTATAAAAATCTCAAAAATACGATAAACTCAATTTTTGGATATTATAATAAGAAAATGTCAAAATAATAACGTTGATAAATTTATCAACGCCACAATTATACCATCGGCACACGAGATACCGTAACTAATACGGAAAACTATATAAATAATGTGGTAAAAGTTAAATACTACTTTCGCCGGAAAAAGTATCACAAATTGATAACAACCACTTTCAGTTGTAAGTTTATAACAATTTAAAACTAAAAAAACCGACTCTACAAACCTGCTTTCCTTGGTTCCATTTTTCACTCCCACATAATAGGTAGTGGCTGTCCAGATAGAAGAACTGCATTTTGATGACAGAAGTTATAAAATCTTTCATTCTTCAACACTCATCACTCATATATTTCATCCTGATTTTCGTTAGGCGGGTATTCAGAATTATCATTGGCACAGATTCAGTTTCTAACGTGAAGCAACTATTGTAAAATGTGCAATATTGTAAAATAATATTATACTAAAATATATAAATAATAGCGGTACAATACTACAATGCAGTAGTTTAACTTCACAGTCTATTAATTTTCTCGTTAATGTGCTGTCATTTTCGCTTCGATCAGTTCTGTGACATTAATTTTATGTCACTGTGCAATGGGACCAAGATTTCGCCACTTCGAAATTTAGACATCACGAATCATTTATTCCAATTACGATTTTATACTGTTATTGAGCTGGCCATCATTACATTTCACTTACACAAATCGTCGTCCATATAAACTTTATCAATCGTAATTGTTTATATTATTGATGATCAGAAGACTTTATTTGTTAAAACAAAAGATTAAAAATATCACGCGCTAACTACTGTATAAATGAAATGGCGGTAAACTTTTGGAATCCCTTTACGTCTAACTACAGCGTCACTTTTATAACCTACTTTAAATTATGCCTGTACGCTTTTAAAGTTGTTATAATTTTTTTCTCAAAAATTATTGGCAAGTCATTATGAGCGTCCTCTTTGAGTTTCGGATTGATTTACATTTACCATATTAATTGTTTAAAAGGCTCAAAGAGGGCGCTTATAAGGAATTGCCAACGGTTATTGCTTAAAAACCTTTTTAAAAACTTTGAAAGTACGCAGTACTTATGTATATAAAAAGACCTTCTGCCATTGTAGAATGAACGAGTGAAGTCTGTCTTTAAACACTTGCATTTAAGCGCGTTTTCTAAATAAGGTTAGCGGCCTCTATTGACCATTTATGAAACTATTAGATTCAGCAGCACCAAGACGCATGGAGCAAGTCAGTGTTTGTTTTGAAGTTTCTTATTAATAAATAATATTTTCTAAAGAGTTAGACATGGAAAATAATCAAAGTGACGGTATTGATGTTATCGTTAATGAAGAGGTCCTTCTGAATTCTCCAGTTTGCAGTCATGGTAATGTAATAATAGCTTAAGTTTAGTACAGTTGTATTGTAGTTTTATACAGTAATCATTTGTAAAGTTTGATACTGTACTGGAAGTTAGCGTAATTTTACTTTTTGAAATAACTTTCTCATATTCATGCTTTTTTACTGTAGGACCTACTTTGCTTTTTGAACGTAGTACTAAGTTAGGAAGAAGACGTTTTTACGCTTGTTCAGCTTGTCGTGATAGAAAAAACTGCAGCTTTTTTCAATGGGCTGATGAACCAAAAAAAACACTTTTACCTGAAGCTAACAGAAAAATTAATAATCGTGAAGAAAGGTTTGTTAATTTGGTGGTGAATTGACGTTGTTTGTTTTTTTTTTTTAATAATTATTTTATAGATGGCAAAAGTTGCAAAAAATACTTGATGAAAATGACAAATTAACTTACTGTAAAACGTGTTCTTTGATGATTGTTGATAAATGCGAGTTATCTTCTCATTCTAAACATGATATTTGTCAAAGTATCTCAAAAACAGACTTTAAACTGCCAACATATGTGATACAGCCAACGGAAAACAATAAAAAAGAAGCTGTAAGGTTGCAACGGTGTTTTGATAATATTTTGTTTTAAGGGTTTATTTTTGTTATAGCAATACTATTTTACTCCTGGAACTACAGACTTTATTATATCTACTTTGAAAAGGATGAAATTCACTTCAGTATTGTGTTTAGGATGTCCCAGGTAAGTTTTATCATGACTGACATTTCTTTTTCGTTGATTAAATTCATTCTTTTACAGAATATTTGAGCGAGTCGTTCAAGACGTCAACATTAATTCCATTCTTCTTGACATTGACGAAAGGCTGGTAATGTAAGTTAGCTTAAAAGGTTTCCAATATTCTTACGTTTTATTTTTATCTTTAGTGCCAATTTTACTCTTCAAAGAAATTAGTAATGTACAACATGTTTAATCATCATTTTTTTGATGCCTCGTGCGGTAAAGCCGTTTATGACGATTTCTTAAAGGCAGCTGCAGATAAGAAGTTTGCTATTTTGATTGATCCTCCTTTCGGCGGAATGGTGGAACCGTTAGCATATACATTATCCAGAATTTGCAAAGATTGGCACAGCTTGAGTACATAATAAATTATTACCTGTGTATATCGAATTGCAACAATATAAACATTTATTGCATCTATTGTAGATGATGAAATTGACGTTGGTTCTAGCCCTGTTGTGTTTTGGATGTTTCCATATTTTTTGGAAAAGAAAATTCTTGGGGCCTGTCCTACTTATAGTATGTTGGATTATCAAGTCGAATATGAAAACCATCGATGTTTTAAAAGTAGAGGCAGTGAAGATAACAAACGTGCATCACCGATTAGGATATTTACAAATATCACACCAGAATTAATTGTTCTTCCTAAGTCTGAAAACTATCGGTAAATTTTCATAACTTCTTTTAAAATAGAATACATTTAACCATTTTTTTTTTTTGCAGTTTTTGTAAAGAATGTAAACGATATGTATCAGAAAAGAATCGACACTGTGCCAAATGCAATAGCTGCACATCAAAGGTAAGTTAACAGTGTAATTTACAATCAAAAGTGAACCTTATTTTATTTAAATAAAATATACTTGCAGGATGGTAGGCCGTATTCTCACTGTGATTCGTGTAACGTTTGTGTTAAATCAAGTTACAAACACTGTTGTGCATGTGACAGCTGTTTCCCTGCTGATCATAAATGTGGTCAAGTGCCAAAGTTTAAAGTAGGCTGTCATATTTGTGGAAATTTAGGACATAAGAAGGGACAGTGCAAGTAAACGACCTTTACGGTATTTGACGCTAAACATTATACATTAAAAATTTATTTTTTCACAGGTATTCAAAAGCAAAAAGATTCAGACGATGATTAAGGGAAATGATTATTAAACATCCTATAAAATATTTTTAATGATAATAATATTGCAAATGATTTATCAGTATAAAAATACTTTATAAATTATAAATCTTTTTATATATATTTATTTTGATCTTTAATTGTGTTCAAAATACTTTTGTTATTAAAATGTGTAGTCAATTACATCAAAATAAAAAAAGCTATATATTAAAATGATTTTTGAAGCACATAAATGAATAGTTTTAATTAGAAAAAGCCCTTGGAATCATTCAATGATACAGCATAACTTAAATACTGTATTATCATCATTTTGGCAATTCATATCATAAGTACAGAAGTACATTAAGTTGTTATAGTCGATCTAATTACTTAATGTACCTTTGGTAGATTTCTTTTCATCACAGTAAAAAAAAACAATTCAGTTAAAAATCCAGTAAACGAGAGCACTGATGACGGCTAAGAATAAACTTGATGAAGGAATGGACGCTGAGTTGCACAAGTCACCCATACAGAAACACATGTAAACTTTCCTATGTTTCCAATGAGTTTCAGCGCATCGTTCTTGGTTATCATCTGGAGGTCGTGGCAAGCACATTCGTTCTGTAGCTACACTGTATTCTGTAAAACAAACGGCATTGCAAATTTAGCAGATAATTATTTAAACACTAAAATGTACGTTTTTTGAATATTTATTTGTACATTTTTATCTACGGTTTAAACTAGCCATAAAATTGATAAACTACTTTGATATGTAGTTTATAGATAAAATACTGTGTTGATAGTCTAGGTATAGATTAAATTTGAATAAAATGTTTACTATTTTGGAACTGAATAAAAAAATGTACTTGAACTGTTTTCGAATAAATGGTTCAGTTAAATTTACAATATTATTTAATAGATACTTGCCAACTTCATTTCCTTCTACAATTTTCCCACACCACCCAGATGCACAAGGGGCTGGCTCAGCACCAGGATAATATTCGAGATTGGCCAAATTGACTACATATGGATCGCGACAATCTCCATATTCACCACGAGATCTGCATGTCCAGCATCGTCTGACAACTCCTATAAAAACATATTACATATTAAATTATTCTTTGGGCTGGTAGTTTTATGAAAGTACAGTATTAATTTCAATAAATAATTAAGTTGATTTGTATTTTAATGGCATAATACGAGGGTTATTCAAAAACTAAGGTCCGTTTTATTATAAAACTTAAATTACGCACAAATATACCGTTTGGTTAACAGCATTAGATAGATTGACGTCTCCTGAACATTTAAATATAAAATACATGCCAATCGACGCATTTTTGGTGACACAGGACCATTTTCCGTGACCCTCTGCACAGACTTTTGCCTCCGAGGAAGTTAAACATCAAATAATTGTCATTTTTTAACAGTTTTAAATGGTTAATGTCAATTTTGATGTGTGGCAACAATAATTAACTTTTGTACATAGTCACCATTCTGGGTAACACATTTTTGATAACATTTAACCAATTTTCGCAACCCCTCTACATAAAAGTTTGGTGGCTGGGATTGGAACCAGTAGACAACAGCAGTCGCGAGTACACATACGCATGCCAGCTGCATTAGAACAACACACGAATTTCGTTTGTTGTTTTAATCAATAGATGGCGCTTTACTTTCCTGGAGGCAAAATGCTGTGCAGAGGGTCACGGAAAATGGTCCTGTGTCACTAAAAATTTGTCGATTTGCATGTATTTTATATGAAAATGTTCAGGAGACTTCAATCTATCTAATGCTGTTAACGAAAATGTTTTCTTGTGCGTAATTTAATTTTTATAATAAAACGGACCTTAGTTTTTGAATAACCCTCGTATGATTTGTACCAAATGGAGTAAGCTTAAAGTTTTAAATATAAATAAGTAATCATTTTTAATACCTTTAATTATATCCTTGACGTCAGCTTGTTAAAAATCAATTACATCATTAAGTTTATTTTACGTTATCAACATTACACGCGATTGTATTAATCGTTTGCATCACATTTATTATTATTAATATACTGTTTGTTAATACAGTATTGTCAATGACGCGTACAACGGCCACTTGACAAACATTTTTTAATTTAGTAAACTTACAATATCATTATAATTTTATATGCTATACCAATCGATCATTCGTAAAATGCATACATATATTTCTAACTAAATTTTGAAATTATATATGACAAAATGTAACCGGATGCTTACACAGTAGTTACGCAATTATAGGTTGTTGGTAACATACTCAAACTTTTATCCATTGTTTCATCTAACTTATGTATTTCTAATTTTATTTAGACATTGAATAAGTTAATTTTTAATAAATAATAAGTACCGTATTATAATAAAATTGTAAGAATTTAATATATGATAAACAAATAGCTTTTAAAAAAAATCTGTAAACATTTAAATGATTTAATTCAATGTAAGCTATGAAGGGTTTACCAGTATTGACTGTATGCGTCTATCTTATTAAAGTGTATTTCAAACATACCGGTAATAATATCATTAATCTTTACTGTACATTTAAAATAAAAATACAACCGTTTGAATAGTGAAGTGACAGGGGTTTATGCAATCACAACTATTAAGTATATTACGAGACCCATATGTCAAATAACAACAGGCGTTTTCATTCAACATTTTACAATTATTAGTAAACATTAAATAAAAATAAGTGTGACAAAATGTCTTTTAGTGTACCTAATATATACGCATCGCCGACAAATTACAATTGAAAATTTTCATTTTCAACGACAAACTTCCGTATACAAATAGCATTACATAATATAAATATGATATACAGTATATAGAAATAAACAAATAAAATGTATATTTAAAATTAAATATTTAAAAGTTAACACTTGTGCTTATGTGATCCACCCACATCCTGTCATTCTTAATTCACAAAGAAAAGACCTACATTCCGCGTTTTTGTTTACATGGCCATGTTTCATATTATAGCCAGGTAAACAATGTGTCATTACACAACAGCTATTAATTTAATTTAGAAGAACAAAGTAGTTTTTGTGCATCTCATAGCGACCCGATATATCACAAGCAAAGGACACTTTGTACTGTTAAGCAATAAAAGTGCATAAAAATTTCATCATTTTTCTAATGATAAGATCTCTAACAATTGTCACCATACCTGTTATAGTAATTAATTAATATCAAAAAAGGTGTGTCGCATGCAGTTAAACTTTAATACAAATAAGAGCGCTGTATTTAGCATTATGTGATTAAAAGTTAGATGGTGGAGGTTTTTCGATGGCCAATATCATAAAATATAATATGTTGGTGTTTATTATGCCAAACCGGGATCTTTTAATTGGTATTGCTACAGGCGCTAGAAACCAACGCCAAAAACATGTCAACCTAATGATAATGATATTTTGTATTTGAAGGGCAATTAAACTACTTTCAACAAAAAAAATATAAAAAAATACGGTATCTACTGTATATTATACGATAATAACGGTAACAATCGACAAAACGCTTAAATTAGTTTGTGTGTTATTTATTCATTGCATACAAGTACGGCAGTTAATAATTAAATTTTGTAGTTGTACTGTATACTAATATAAAAAATAGCTAAAAAATATCTCATGCATTCTATTTATACAATATTTAATACCAGGTTTATTAATTATGTTATCTATTTTTTTTCTATTTTGTTTGGATTAATATAAAACATATACTGTATGTTCGTAACGATGACTCATTAAATTTTTTCTTAAAATTATTTTTGCGAATTTTTTTTTAAACAACTCATTTAATTATGTGGTACAATTAAATTTAAACAGTTAGAATTATTAAGCTGTATTATTCGTATACAGTATTTTACAAAGTTGTTTCTTAATTTTTTTAATCACTTTCGGTATTTAAAAAACTTTACAATGAAAGTTTCTTTTTGTCAAATTGTTTCAGCATTTTTATACCCAATCCAAGTACACCCTGTACAACTTACATGTTTTTTGTTACGATTTTTACTGTTTTTGCTGCTTAATATTTTGATTTAAGTTATGTCCTAAATATTTCAAGGAGTTTTCTTTATAATAGCAGCACGATTACCTTGGCTGGCTGGCGCAGGTCTACAAATGACGTACCCCCTCGATTCCACTATTATAATTTGTGAGAGAATGTCAGTGACTAGTGCGAGTTCGAATTTTAAACCATACCGGTTCAGTAAAACCTGTTGCGTTGAGAGTGGGGTTTGCCACTTTTACATCAAATTTAGATTTCAATGACTATCTACAGTACTTTATCATATTCTTAAATGCACTGTACGTAACAGTTAGCATTTTAGCAGACTTCTAACTTATTTAAATAACTGATTCGGCACAGTACTCGTATTTAACAAAACCAAAAAATTACAAATACTGTACCGTAAAAATACAATAGAAACTTTGAAAACTTGTACTGTGTAGAAATTAGGTTACCTGCTTTGTATATTGAAACCTCGTAAAAAACTATGATATCGATATTTCTATATTTTCAATTCTATATACAGTACTACATGTTGCATTCAACTTATTAATCTATTTAAAAAAAAGAAAAAGAAACGATGATGAACATAATTATGATAGACTTTTAAAATCCAGTTTTATCTTTTTATTTTATCGAGTTTATGCTGAAGTATTTTATTCTATACTGTATGTCCATCATCTTAAACTTAATAATAATTAGGTTGACGTTTGGTTTAAAAATCTTTAAATATTTTTCAATCACTTCAATACACAATAACGTCACTTAAAAGTTTTCTAAGAATTTGATTAATTGAAAATTAAAGTTTGTATATTATCCTAATAATAAAAATGTAATGATTTCACTTTTTATGCATTATTTTATCGATCAACGACATCAATTTATCAAAACAATAAACTTGCAACAAAAACTTTAAAACTCACCATGAACTGAAGTTATCATCAGAAGAAAAAATAAACTGTAGAAAATAACATCACTTGCGTAAACCATCTTCATTATTGAATATAAAATAATTTTTTCAAAAGAAAAAAAAATGTAGAATCCCGATGAATTAAAAAAAATTAACGTGAGAGGTTAACTTTGAGGTCAAAACCAATTCCAATTCTTGATGCTACTACCCAGCATTTCCCCAAATGCATAGTACAAATCGAATTCAGTTTACAAACATATCGGTACAGCAAATGCAGGTAACAGTATGCACAAAGATATGAAGTCAGCACTCTAAATACTTTCACATACGACGCATTCAACCTTTAACAACAAGGTGAACGACGTCCAGTAATTTCATTTTACCTCAAGCCGATGGGCCAACCCCCATTTTTATTTAAGTCTCTGAAAATACATGTTGATGAATAGCCTCCACTTGCAACCCACTTGTTGAACATGTTCAACCAATGGTTCGTTAGCAAAATGTAACCCGCCTTTCCTATATTCATTTCAATTTTACACGGTGAAGCAACATACAATGCGAGAGTATACAGAATATAAAATCCTATTACAATAAATAGACCTACACATTTTCTCAATAACACAACTAATTAGAAAGTTTGTTTACATATACTAAAGACAGTACCAGCGTATATTACTTGACAGGAATTTCGCCATGGACCAGTAAAATTACCCAAACACCTATTAGTCATGGCTATACTGAATAATGCAAAAAAAAATTCTTACAAAATCATTTTCTGTAATTAAAAAATTGTAATGTCAAACATCATTATTCAGCTGGTTTCAAATAAACTGCAGTTAAATGTAAATACAGTTTGAAAGATGCCAGACATTCAAATGTAAATAACAACTACAAACTTACGTAATGATTTACACTTCTGCCAATGATTTCACCTTGAAAAGTAATGTCTTGCAGGATGTTATGATCATCTAAAAATTCGCTTCGATATTGAATTGCATCAAATAAACTAAAATAAAAATTGCAAATAAAGGGAGTGTACAGTTAGTTACATGTAAAATGAAATGTCGCAAGAAAATCGATAAAGTACTTTACTTTTAGGAAATAAGACCAAGCTTAAACCTTTCATGAATCAATATCTCGAATTAGCCTAAATAAAATATGATTAGAAACGTTTTATCAATTGTTTATTTATTCGAAAGAAACAGTGATGAAAAATCCATTAATTTTAAAATCAGTCGCGTTGCTTTCGGATTCGAATAAACACAAGAATCGATACTAAACGTACGGTCATTGTCAAAATCACGCATAAAAACTGATATGGTCAAACCATTCGATTTTAAAATAAGTGTCGTTAATACATTAACGTAAGTTAATATTGCATCGATTCATTTTTTAAAAAAATGTATAAATAAGCATTGTTTTACAAATGTAACGTATTGTAAAGAGTTTTTTTTATCTACCAATTACTGTTTTTATTGACAAATGCTCCACTAAACCGGTAATCACTGCCAATAATACAGTTACTATTTCTTTAAAATTGTTTGATACTGTATACTGTAAACTCGTTAAACATCCCAATCTTACTATTTAAGATTAAATAAACCACATATATCAATTTTAAATAACACCTTAAAACATATTTCAATTTAAATAAAAGATACCCTTAAATTCCAAAAGAGTAAACATTTGTCTAAGCTTTACAATTAAAATAAATAAATTTTAAAACTCACGACATATTAGACAATGTTTTTTTCATATAAACCGAAAATTTAGATTCCAGCTAAAATAATAGCGGTTCTTTCAATTTTTTAGAATAAAAAGTTGTCGAATTAAAAATTTGTTAACAATTAATCACAAGTAAGTCATCCTCTACAGCAGTGTACCAAAACTAATAAAAACAACAATTAGTTAACTATTCAATCAGGGGATGAATCTGTAGTTGTGTCAAGCTTCCGCAAAGCTTTTAGCGCATGTTTTGCTGCAGTACATTTGGCAATTCTATAATTTCGACCTAAAGCTGTAAAACGCCCTTTACCAAACACTTCTACTGTAACACGAACTTTACCATCTAATGTTCGTTCCGGTTTACTACAAATAATAACAAATATTAATAAATGAAATATCAAATAAAAATTTGAATACTAAAATTACCCAAACTTAGCTGTTTCTGGTTCTTTCTCTAACAACTCTCTAATTGGACTTTTTGGAACTGAAGCACTAAACATTTCTAAAACGAGCAAAATTCCACGCGAACAATTTAATATATAGTTTGTAAATTTTTTAAAAACAAAAAAGTTACCTATTTCTTGTTTCATCATAGCGTAATACACTTTCCACACAGTATCAAGCGACATTCCACTATCTAAATAAATAGCTCCAGCTAACGATTCAAACACATCTCCTAGAGCTTTTGGGACCTCGATGTCTTCCACCTCCTCACATTCGTCTTCTTCGATAAAGTAGTACTGTTTAAAAAAAATCAAAACATTAAAATAAGATTATTACAACCAACTCGCTTTTTGATTTACCTCCTCGTTAACTTTATGATTATTTTCTTTTTGCATTCGAACAAATCGATCGATAACGAGAAAAAGATTAGGACAAAATGCTTTGAAATATTTGTGAAAGTCGTATCGGACGGCCAAAGTCGCAAATATGGTATTGTTTACAAGAGCAGAACGCAAATCGGTTAATGTGCCCGGTGAATGTTGACGTTTATCTTCATATAAATGGCGAGTAATAAGATAATCTACATAAAAAAAATTTTTTAATGTTGACAAATATTCATTTAATAAATTGGTTCGATTATTTAAATAAACTAACCCAAAACAGCATCACCCAAAAACTCCAATCTTTGATAGCAGTCAGTTAATCGATTGTAATGATAAGAAGCATGAGTGAAAGCTTGAAGAAGATATGATCTATCTTTAAATTTGTAGCCTAAGCGTTCTTCAAATAAGTCATAACCAATAAGCATAGTTTCCAATTGCAGTTCACAGTCTGGCAGATGACGTTGAAACGGAGTTGGAGGAGGATTTAAGTATCCATAAATGAATTTACCAGAGGTATTATCGTACATTTTGGGTAAAATATCAATACCAAGCCATGACATAATTAGTAAAGCGCCTCTCTGACCACACGACGTCAAGTAAGCACCAATCAACGCTTCAACACAGTCGGCAATACTCTTATCTGGGATGCTATGTTGTGACATGAGATTATATGGAATAAAACATGCCAATTCTGAAGTCTGATCATTGACTTTTAACTGCTGAGAGTCAGAGATTGTCAACGCACTAATGCCAGCATTAAAGTTAGAACTTAAATCTTGCATTGACTGTTTAAAATCTTCACCATGTTTGGCTACAACTTCTCTAATTTGATTAGCATCCAAATCACGCCATTTAGCCAAATCAGGAAGTTTAGCTATATTCCAGTAACTTGCTGGTATCCCAGAATCAATTAGAGCTTGTTCAAGTTCTTTAGGTACTACGTAAAGAGGAGGTAGCCAGTTATCATTTGGTTCAAATTTTGTGGCCACCATAATATGAGCAAAACCCTTACGCCGTCCTAATCGATAAAGTTTTAAATTTGATACTTGTTTACTCCTTAAATGCGATAGTTTTCCTTCGTGAATAGTTGGAAAAGTACAGAAGAGGTAGGTTGTGATTGCGTGTTTTAAAAACGAATCTCCAATCGTCTCTAAACGTTCCAAGTTAATTCCATCGTTTGCATTAGACATCGTCAGTGCTTGCAAGATAAGACTGGGAGATGGCCCGGGATGATCGCGCAAATCAGGTTGATAGTCAAAGCTAAATTCGACATCCTTCGATTTTGCACCAGCTAATTCATGTATATGTTCATCATTAATGTTGGTTTCTATATCAAAAATCACAGCCTTGCTAGCATCAAAAAATGAGGTAGAAATATTATCTTTGCTGTTACAGACTTTATCGGTATTTAAATTAGTTGCTGAGATATCACAGTCATCACTTTTCACACAGCCATCATTTACTATGTTATTTTTATCGTAGTTCGATCCATTTTGCTTGAATAAATTACTTCTTTCAGTTAAAAGTTTGTTACTTTGATCCGAATTTTTTGCCAGTGAATTAACTCCACTGATCTGTTCCTGAACGCCTTTTAATCTTTCCAATTGCAGTTTTTCATTACTCTTCACAAGACGAATTTCTATGTTTTTTCGTTCTATTTTACTGATAGAGCTTATCGGATCGTCACCTTCTTCAATCTCAATATCGTCCCAAGCAAATTCGACATCCCAATCACTTTTGGTCCCCGGTTTGGAGTTTTCATTTTCATCAGGTCGCCAATATCCTATTTCATTAGTTCCGTAATCATCCTCTGTATCTTCAGTTTCATCTTCGAAATCATAATCTTCTTCAATATATGAGAAATCCTCGGTTGAACTACATGAATTTAATTTATTCGACATTTTTTGTCTAGTGTTAAGCTGACGACAAACATCGGATGATTGAGACTGACCAAAAACTTCTAAATCTTTTGATAGATTTTCCATATTAAAACCGTCAGATGCAGAAATATATTCAAGAATTTCATTATTTCTAACGTTCATTCCATTATCGTCACTATCAAGCTCCCAACCGCTACTCTCAAAATTGCTTGGCGAACCAATTCGCATTTGTTGCCCATCAAAATTACTTCCACTCGTTGGCTTAAAATCACTGCCATCCAACATAACTATCCCATCTAACGACAAATCTTCAGAACTGTTACTCTGTTGATCATAATCGTCATTAGCCATTTCATTGCTCCAAGTACCAATTGAAAATTCATTGCCCTCGGATTCAAAATGATTGGTGGATTGATCCCAATAATTGGTTTGATTGAGCAATTTGTCTTTACACTTTGGTGGTGGTTCTTTAACATTGTTTATTTTATTATTATCGATCTTCTCTTTTGCCAAAGCTGGTGCAGAAGTAGTTACCGCAAGTTCTTTTTGACGATTTATAACATCTGCTAAGTCCCAACCAAAGTTCAATGCAGGCCAAGTAAATTTTTTGTCCAAAATAATTTTACCAAGACCAATTTCACCCGCTATTTCTAGCCTCAATTCATCAGAAAGTAAAAGGCAATTAAGTCGATATAAAATACAAGGCAGACACACAGCCTTTCTCCATAGTGAGGCAGAAAACGGGTGAACAGAACAAAGTTCTGGAACTAGAATCTGCTTCTGCTGCAAATTTTCCCTTTTTGCTCGCTTAGTTTCTTCGCTGATAGTTGGCAGAGCAATTCCTTTCCGGTTTACATAGCGAGGAGTTAGTAAATTTAAGCGTGCAGAAGTATGATCAACATCCAGTAATGGTTGATTAAGGTTCTGAATTTTGATGCCATATTTATTTAGATAGTATTTCTCGAATGTTTCAAAATCATCGTCTGGAAAATCACTCTTTGGTGTTAATTTGTAACAGATTTCAGCAACGTAAAAATATTGCGGTTGATCCAAATTGCGATACCATGGCATTACAACAGCATCTTTATACTCTTTTAAATCAAACGTAAAATTTACTCGTTCTTCCTCAGTGACGACTCGTGGCTTTAAATCTTTTTCTTCCAATATTTTTTCTACAAATGGCCAGTCAATGCTAACTTCATCAGTCTTCCCAGATATCTGAACTACTGGAACTATTACAATTGAGTTTTCTGCCTCAAATTTGTCGTAACACATGGGATATTTTTCCAATCTTAAAACTTTAGCAAATGTATAATAATGAAAATAAAACAACGATTCTAACTGGTCTTCGGACAACTCCAAAAATGTCGCGGTTTCTTTCAATTTCACAGCCACTTCTCCAGAACGAGTAAAAACCGGAAATCCACAAATTTCCGGAATTTCTCCAGCTAATAAAATGCCAAAACCCTGAGGTGTGTCTGAAGGTTGATAAATTTGTCTGCCACGTATGTTTTGCTCTTCTGGTATTGCACATGTGAGCTTCATATAAATAAAATACAAACGGCAGGGGATGTTGGGCTTTGGTAAGCATTGTCTAAAACACTTTGCTATACGTTTATTATAATATTGTCTTCGCTTAGTGGTTCCAGGACGTGGCATTCCTTCTGCTACGATTTCTTCTTCTTCGTCAACTAATTGCTGTTCTAACTGAGGACAAATTTTACCCATTGGCATCAGATTGTCGTCAATTTCACCAGCAGCGTGTAAAACTTTGCACATTTCCAAAGCGACGGCCATTTTAGCAAGAGCTGCGTTTTGCATAGTTGGACCTTTAATAGATTCTTTAATAGGCGAGTTTATAGGCAGTTGAAGTACAGCATGGCAAGTTAAATTGTCAACAGAATTAACAATGCTGCAATGTGGAACTAAACGTGTAAATGTATCACTTGGCAGGCGAGCACAATACCTAGCGGTAAAAAATTACTTTTAAAACTTGTTGAACAGAAAGTAAAAGCAGTCTACCTATTCACGACAGAAATAGCTGAAGACATCTTAACATGAACATCACTAGTTACGGGATTAGTATAAAATAATGGCACCAAGTTATCAACTTTCTGCAAGTCAACTTCTTCATCAACTGGAATTTCTCTTGCATTACAACGACTGAGCAAAATCTACAGAAACCAAACCAATTTTAATCAAATTAAATTCCTAATAAAAATAAATTTGCTAGTTACCTCTTCCACACTACGAAATTTCTTTAAATTACTCATAAAATACTCTTCTTCCATTTTATCAACCATCAATAGATACCTTGATGGAATTGCCTTGGCCCTACCTTTAGACTGTGTATAGGATTTGTAATCAGGTGGAACGCTAAATCTCACTACCAAATTGCATTTGGGTAAATCAATTCCATCTTCCACAACGCTTGTAGCAACTAACACGTTACTTTCATGCATTCTAAAACGTCTTAATATTTCTTCTTGCTTCTTATGCTCCGTTTGAGTTTCTACTGGGTCGGGAACGCTGCCTAAAGTTGGATGTTTCTGTCCCATTATAAAGTTTGGTGTCACAAAATTAAATGCTGGGTCTTGTTTGCTCATTTCCTTCAGGTACATATTCAAAATGCATGCAGCATAACGGTTTTCAACAAATACAACAGCCCATAAACTATTAGGATCATCAGCAGCTAAACAAGAACGTTGATTAGTGCCTCTAATTGCATTGTGTTTACTTGATCTTTGCTTAAAATTATTTGTCCAAGGTTTTCGAAAAGTCGCGCCATTCTTTGGGGCACTTTGGTTTTGTTGGCCCTGATCAGCTGCTTTTATTTTCTCCTTAATAGTTTCGTCGACCGATTCATTTCGATTTGTTTGGTCCTCGAAAAAATCACAGCCATTTTTTCTAAAACATAAACACTTACACTTAAAACCTCCGTTTAAATCAACGCCAGTTGTTGAATTCGATTCGGCAGTCGACTTTATTTCTGAAATTAAAATGCAATCATTGTTGTGATTGTTATCACTTGAAAAGTATTCACAGCCTTTTTGGTGTTGCACATGGTTCGCAGCTTCGTTAATGTTGTTATTGTGATGGCTATTGACTTTTAATGGTGGTCTATAAAATTGCAGAACTTCTAAAAGTCGAAGAACCTTTGGTGTAACAAAATGAAGCATGCGTTCTTTTTCATTAGGCAGTCGATTGAAATGATAATCACAAATAGCTCGAACGTTTTCCATCACTGTATAAACAAGCGATATTAAAAGATAATGTCTTTCGTATGGTACCTTATCTTTTTGTTTTTTCAATTCTTTCATAAAAAGCCAAGCAGCTTTATCGGTGCACCAGGCACCGAGTGTATTTAAAATATATAATAAATCATTTAAAAACAGAAGAGGAATTGTGGTTGGGTCTGGTATAGAAGAAAAATCATCATCGTCGTCGTAAATTTCTAATGGATTGTATAAATGATCTACCAGAAATGATTGAGTTTCACATACAGTTTTGCGAATTTCCTCATTTACATCTAGAAACGTAGCATCATTGCACAAAATGACCAGTTCCTCGGGGCGACTTGAATATCGGCTCAAAACTGAAAGATTACTTGATGTTTCAGTTATGCATCTAGTTACTTTTTCTAACTGAAGAATACGTCTCTCCAGACTTACTGGATCACAGTTTTGATTTAACACCGATATACTGAGGCCAACGATGCGAGGTCCATTAAAGCCGTTGTTGTGAGGAATCAGAGACATCAACTTTCTGCATGGATGGCGAGTAAGTGCCAGATGACAGTCATCGACGATTAACAAACTGATTTCGTTAAAATTGACTGACCCTTCATCAAATCTTTCAATAAATAATTCAAACGATGTCACAACGACTTTATGTGAAACTTCAACCTTTGAAAAATTGTAGAAGCTTTTTCTATGCGACGAGTTCACAGTATGTTTGCCTTCAACAATGGTTACGACTTCAACATTTGCGTGATCAGATATTAAATCGGAATATTGTTGTACCAGCATTGCTATTCAAATAAACGTTAACGTAAGTTATAAGTTGTCATTGAATGTCAATGGTATTTTCAATTTGCTTTACCGTTGCTAGTTAAAACCCAGCATTGTTTCACCCCAGATGTTATTTGGCATGAAAACTCTTTCACCAGCATAACTACAATAAACGCCTTGCTTGATGCTGAGGCCAAGCATATAACAATATTCTTCTCTTTAGCTGCATCCAATACCTCGACCTGCAAATTAGTCATTCAAGTGAAATTTATTGCTATGAAATCCTTTCATATCAATCTTAGAATATAAGATCACAACTAAACAAAATCAAACCTGAAACTCCGATGGAGTGAAAACCGTAGTGTGTATGTTTTCCAAAAACGGAAAACGACTGATTTTTGGAATTGGCACAGCAACATCATTGATTGCTTTACTAGTCATCTGTAAACAAAATGAAGAAATAATTTTTTTGTCTTTATAATAACTGCTCGATTGATACTGTATAAATACAACACTTTATATTTTTAATTTGCATCGCTAATATATTTATTTTGATTCTGCCTGTAAGGATCATTAATATAAATCATAATCAAATAAACAGATGATATTATATAACAACTTTAAAATCAATCACTACCAAATCAATACAATGAACGTAGGTATTGTTAGCATAAATAAAGTGTTTTGTATTTAGATTGAAAAACCTTTTAATAAAAACTTATCATTATATACAACGTCATGACACTTACAATCATTGTTAGCAGTTGCTTCACGTCAATTTTTCAAGTACCGTAAAATTTCGAAACTCAAACCATCCTCTCATTCATAGCCCTCATCACTTCTCGAATCTTGACTGCCATCTCCAGAGCTCGATGGGCGCGGCCATTTCACAGCACGTGACCAAATATTATACAATAGTTAGAGTACAGCCTTAGCATCAAAAATCGGTGACTGGTTTTCACTAGCGCCACTTACCGCCTGGAATGCTCGATAAGTGAATTATGATGGAGAACATTGAACAGTTCAGAATTAAAGAGGTTTGTTTACTATATAAAATTCATAAATAAAACGATTTATTAAAATGTATTGACTTTTTAGGCACCTGATGCCGCATATTACATTCCTGATATAGTGTCAGAGGCGGAAGAAAAGATTTTATTAGAACAAATCTATTCGGTCCCAAAACCTAAATGGAAACAGCTGAGTAACCGAAGACTGCAGAATTGGGGTACCGTTATACAATTCAAAAAAATTAATGAATTACAGTATATTATATTGGTATTTTTGTATAACAATCTTTAATTATAGGCGGTTTACCACATCCTAAAGGTATGCTGGCTGAGAAATTACCACAGGTGTAAAATTCATATTTTAAAATTATTTTTATGGATACTGTACTACTGTAGTATCGTGTGAATAACATTCGATAATAATCATAATGTTGCTATTATCCGCATCAGTTCAAATTTATTTTAATTTTTTTTAAATTAGTGGTTACAAGCTAGTGTTGACAAAGTAGCAGCTTACAATGTATTTGAAGACAAAAAGCCCAATCATGTGTTAATTAACGAGTATCTGCCAGGACAAGGAATAATGGTTGATTTTAAAAATCCTTGCTTTTACTTGCAAAATAAATTATACATTTATTAACTATTTAATTTTTAGCCACACACAGATGGTCCATTATTCTATCCAACAATTTCAACTATTAATTTGGGTTCGCATACAGTATTAAATTTCTACAAGCCTCTTCTACAAAGCAATGAAGCCGTTGATATGGTTGGTATTGTAATTTATTTGTTGTAAAATATTTCTCTGACTATATAATTAATAGTGTAGAAATTATTAGATAGTATAGTGGTTTCTTTAATTTATAATAACTGCGCACCAGTATTTTCAGTTAATCGAAAACAGCGATATTGTAAATTAATGTTTTAACTCGCCTTGTAAACCTGGCCTATAACTTAAAGTTTCACAAAAGAACATTTTTTTACAGGAAAGTGATTGTCACACTGTTAACCAAATATGCAATGAAGATTCACATAATGGTTTAGAGTTTTCACTTTTACTTATGCCAAGAAGTTGTCTGGTTTTGAAGGGATCACTTTATCATATGTATCATCATGGTATAGACGAGATTTCTACTGATGTTCTGGATTCTACTAAAATAGTAAATCTTGATGCTTGTGGCAACAGTTTTGGTAAAGATCACGCGTTGAAGAGAAATACTAGAGTATCTTTAACGATTCGTCATGTGCCTAAAACTTTGATGCTGTTTGGAAGAAAAGTATAAAATAATGCATTTGCATTTTTCTGTTAATAAGAAATAAATTTTAATTTATTAAAATATTATTAATTTTAATCGTATCCCATTCAATACAGTAACAAAGTACTTATAACTATTATAGCATCTTCGTTAATTGCATTCTACCTTTAAATTATAATGTAGTAATTCCCAACAGGAAACTTAATGCTACAATAATTGTAGATATTTCGATTGAAGAGTATCAATTTATTCTTAAATAATTGAACTTTTAGATTATCCATGATATAGTTTATGTAGAACTAAGGTTTCCATAAAATTCTTTTTTGGTCTATTGAAATTCAGTTTAAAATTTGGAAGCATGAAAAATAGATTGCATGCTTTTATATTATAATACTGTATGTAGTACAATATAAAGCAATTTACATTAGAAAGTATGAATTTCGCGTCGAATAACGGTTTGAAGTTTTTGCGTTACATGAACCTAAAATTTTACCTTCATGTGCATACCAATACAATTATCTGAAACCGTTCTTCTCACAAGTCATCGAATCATTGCTTTGTATGTTTGACTTTACAACAAATTTCGATGAGTAAAATAAGTATACATTTAAATGCATTTATTAACACCGTTAATTATTGTAAAAATTATTTATGAAAATATCATTTTTTTAACAAGGAATAATGAAAACGAACCTTAATGATGAAATAATCGAAGATTTGTAAAGGCCAAAGTTATATTGTGATCATTGCAAGCATCTACCACAGCAGCATCATTGGTTGAACCAGATGGGCTTGCAATATATTTGACACCACTCTGAAATGATAATTTCATTTTAAAAAATCTCCACATAAACATATTTTTTAAATGTACCTGATAAGCTCGATCAATGTTGTCTCTAAATGGGAAAAACGCATCAGATGACAATGCAACTCCATCTAAAGTTGCAATCCATTTTTTTCTTTCATCAACTGTAAGCTGCTCAGGCGCATGTTCGAACATATTTTCCCATTGCTCTTTGCTCATGTCCTAATATTAGAATACAGTTGTAATTACATCAACAAATTATCATAGTAATGTTCCAAATATCCGATTTATAATTAGTAAAATACTAACTTGACCAACCGTTCCAAGAACATAAATATCAATTGCATTAGATATTTCTGCTCTTTTTACTCCTTTTTTAAACTTCATGTTCAGAACTTTGGAGTGCTGTCTTAGCCACCTGTAACCAAGAGTTGTTTAAAATGATAATGTTAGTTTCCCTGCACTTAAAACTTACCAATTATTTGCTTTTTCCCCTGCTAATCGGGTGCAATGAATTCTAGACTGTTGACCGGCACCAATACCAATAACCTGTGAATAAGCAATTTAATGTATAATCTTTTAAAATTTTACCAATTTTTTAAATAACTTACCTGTCCATTTCTGGCATAACAAACAGAGTTGGATTGCGTATATTTTACAGCTAGAGTTGCCACAATTAAATCTCTCAAAGCACTTTCAGAAAGCTTTAACAAAAATAAAATTAGTAATATTGATTCACATTTAATACTAGTGGTTGACGAATATATACTTCTTTTTTATTTGACGCAATGTTAGTGAACAAATTTCGGTCAATGACGGCACTGTTTCTCCCTTGTTCCAATGTTACACCAAATACAGTTTTTCGCTCTATGTCGTTTGGCACATATGATGGATCCATCTATCAATTAAATTTAAGCAATTAAAAATCCAATTTTATTCTATACACGTGGCGGTTACCTCAACAATACAGTAAGCACCATTTTTCTTTTTTTTCAAAATTTCCAGAGCTTGTTCAGAATAAGAAGGAGCAATAACTCCATCGGAAACCTTAAAAGTTATTTACAAAAAAGTTACAAAGAAAAAATTTATATAATAAAATAATCGAATCTTTACCTCTCTACCAATAATTTTGGCAGTAACAGCGTCACAATGATCAGACAGTGCAATAAAATCCCCAAACGAAGACATTCGATCTGCACCTACAATTGCAATAATTATTAGTATATCATTAATTAATTTATTTTTAACTTAATACCTCTGGCTCTGGCATATGCTGTAGCCAATGGTGTTAACTCTTCATACAAGTCGTCAACCATACATAATTTGGCCTCATCTCTAGTTAATGGAACATTAATAGCAGCGCCTAATAATTAATATACATTGATATTAAACCAAATAAAATGAACTAAAAATCAGAAGTACTATATACTGTATATATATAAAAACAAATTATTGTACCTGCTGGACTGACATGTTTGAAAGAAGTAGCAGCTGGCTGGTTAAGAGCTAATCTTAGTTCTCGAACCAATTGCCAACCATTCAAAGCATCACACACGTTAATAAAGCCAAGAGATCCATTTAACACTAAACCATTAATATAGTTAAAATTCCACTGTATAACTATTATACATTTTAAAATATACTTTTGAATGGCAACTGGGACAACGTAGTGTACAATTGCGCCGGTTTTTGGTGCGGATTCATTCCATATCGCAATGACAGTTGAGAAACTCCAGCACTATATTGACGACGATGATAATCCGCAATAGCTTGATCATATTCCGCCGTGTGAGTAAAAGCCTACAACAAACAATGAGAATATTTTAAACTGTAAAAGTAAATAGTGAACTGTAAAGTACTTTTAAAGCTAAATTCTGTCTGCTTTTCAAATGGGTATCTTTTTCGGAACTGTTCTCCATTTCATCCAAAATCCTATATTTTTAAAATAAATTATGGAGTAAAAATAAGTGAAAAATACACAAATAAATCAACCTGTTATAATCATTAGGATCACAAATAACAGTAACTCGTTGATGATTCTTAGCAGCTGCACGTAACAAAGTTACTCCCCCTACAAAAATATAAAAAATTAAACAATTTAAACCATGTTGACCAATTTTAAAGTATATTACTTACCAATATCAATATTTTCAATGGCATTTTCTTCAGTACAATTTGGATCGGCAATAGTTGCTGTAAATGGATATAAATTACAGACAACAACTTTGACATAACTGTAACTTTGCTTCTCCATGTCAGCTCGGTCACCATCATTATTTCGAGCCAGAATTCCTTAATAAATATCAGGATATTAAAAATAAAATTAATTTTAATAAAAAAATTAATTATTTACCGGCGTGAACAGCTGGATGTAGTGTTTTGACTCGTCCTCCCAGCATTTCTGGAGCGCCGGTAAGTGAAGACACATCTCTAAAAAAATACAGTATATCAAATGATACGGTTTAAACGTTCTTGAATTTGAGAAGATTAAAAAGTCTTAAAATGTTAACGTTTCTTACTGGACAGGTAAATTTGCTTCACGTAGAGCTTTTGATGTTCCACCAGATGCTACCAATTTCAGTCCCAATCCATGTAAACGCTTAGCCAAATCAATGAGACCGGTCTTGTTTGAGACACTGAGAATAGCTAACATTGAAGAGGACATTTTAATAATTAGTGAAAGTACCGTATAATTCACATGCGATGTCTGGCGTTGTAATTTATTTTAATAGGAAAGAACTTGTTTTTCACTTTCAATGATCGAAGGCTATTAACCGTGGCCAAATTACGAAATTGCGGCCTTGAACTTAAAGTGGTGCAAGTTAAAATTTAAAAAAAAAAAAACAGAAACCGGTTTTGTTTACTTAAATGACCTCTAAACTGATATGATCTTCAAAAGCTTGCAGTAAAAATAAAATAGGACACGCCAATAAACATTTTTTCTTCTCCCTTTTATCAACAACATAAAATTTCTTTTTAAAAAGCAACAACAATATTAATTACGTTTTGTAATTGATTATGTTTGCATGAACGTATAGCATGAACTTATATCAGTCGTAATAATAAATTTAATTTAGTAGATTAATGATCGTTATTTTAAAAAATTATCATGAAAAGACTAATTGTCAACTCTTAACTTACAGCTAGTACAACAATCAAAGGGGTATTACAACAATCAAAGTATTATACAGTATCAATTACTGTATAACAATCGGTATAATTACATTTATGAAAAATGTAGTCGTACCGATCACAAAAAATGTACAGTATTGTATAATGAATTTCAAATTTTCAAAATTACTGTAAAAAATTACTTTAAGACATTTTATTCATCATCAAAATTGCACGTAAAAAGTAAAGTGAACAAATAACCGATCAAATAACCGTTTTTAAAATTTTGATTGGAATTTTCCACATAAAAACATCATTGTATTACTGTACTATGAAACTTTATGATTTCTTAACTTTATGACACAGTAAAATTTTCTTAATGCAAAAGAGCGCAGCAAAAAAAGAAGTGAAAAATGTGTACTCATAAGCTAATGCGTTGCGAAAAAGTGCAGTTAATAAATAAAATATATATGATTTGTTTCTAAATGATAACAAAAACTGTTTTTTATGGATTAAACTAAATATTACTAACTTATTATTTTATATTGAGAAATATAAAATATTTGAAATAAGGGAAATTTAACCCCCAATCCGTAGGAATAAGTAGGTACGGAGTACTGTATACCCAGGGCCGGCGCGACTTTTTGGAGGGCCGGATTCAAAAATTGAAAAAAAAAATTTTTTTCTAAAAGTTTTCTAAAAAAAAATTTTTTTTATACCTGAAATTCTTTAAAATAAAATTTTATCCTAAAAAAAAAAAAAAAAACGTCATTTCGTAGACCGCGGGGCCTCTCCAAGCGCGGGGCCGGGGGAACCCTTGGAACCCGCGTTGCGCCGGCCCTGTGTATACCGCACATGTTGGTAGATTAAACATAAATCATAAATCACTATTTCAGTTTGGCAATAAATACAAGGAATTAACAATGTACTGTATTTATACTGGTTTCATACATTACATAAAACAAATAGAGTAAAAATATACTGTATAAAACCTACCTAAATTTTCCATGATAGACAAAATATATTTCACAGTAGTCCAGCAAAGAAAATCAACGATATACTTATAATAAACAGTGAAGAAGGTTTTAACAGGAGTTAATTCGAAGCAGCTACTGTAAATAAGCTTTAAAACAAAATGAGTAGTTATTGGTCTATTTATACTTCCTCGGACTATTTACAGTTCAAACCTAAAAATCTGAGTGGCTAATCCCTAGTGGCTATGCGTATTACAAAATCTAGGGATCATGTTAACTGATCCTCTAAAATTTTCAAAATATATTGCTGTAATTAGTAATTACAACATGTACTTTGCCTTGAAATTAAGTCACTTGAGAATCATTCACTTTCGACATAAATATGGTTAAAAGGTCAAAGTTTCAATTTATGCATCGGACAACAATATTTGGTCATTTCTCAATTAAAACTAGTAAACATATTATACTGTATCTCACAGTAAGCATACATTATCTTAAAAAAATAATAATTAAAAAAACACATACTGTACTTATCTTACCATCTTACTTATCTTTACTGAATTTCAGATTGCAGGTTAAAAGGCCAAAGGGTGTTGTTTCATTTCAAACAAGAGTCCCAATGTAAACAAACGACGTTGGTATCGGTACAGTATACAGGACATTTAAATTCAAAGGCTTGTCAATTAAATTGGTTTTTTTCTTCGAAAATCGCTCTCTTGTTCTATATTTTAGCTTTTTAACAGGTCAAGTCCTAAAAAATAGAATACATTTAATATTATAGATTTATAGTAGCTTTTAATTACTATTTTAATTATTACTTTTATTAGCAAGTAAACGAGTTAACTTAATTTTTTTTATTGTATTTAAATTTACCGCTGTAAATTGATGTATTGACGGTAGCGACATCCTGTGGCATCTTTTTCTGCATGTGTTTATGTCAAAAAAAATTGACAGTGGTTGATCAAATTTGTCTTTATCGGGTGAAATGTTTTGATCATTTATCAATTTAGCATATAAGATGCAAAATTAAACTGTTTTACAGTCAAACAAGGAATCAGTATTGCATCGTTTGGTAGTCATTTGAAGTTGGTAAAAATGTCTAGCAGTCGCAAATGGTCAGGAAAGTTGTGTGCGGTGGTTGGCTGTAACAGCAGTCAAAAACAATTGGGCGAATGGAAAAAGACCGAATGTGATATTCATCCTGGATTGCTTCACGAAAATTGTACTTGTAATCGACCATTTCGTTTCCACCGATTTCCTCGTAATGAAGAATTAAAAAGAGCATGGTTAATTGCCATCAATAGAAAAGATTATAACCCTGGCAAATATGCAGTGGTATGTGATAAAATTAAACACTTATTCCATTCAAATGTCATTGTTATTACATTATATGGTAACGAAATGTGAAGCTTATTTCAGCGGTGATGGCTTGACCACCCGCTGTGTTATGTTCATGACTGAATTTCGTTACTGTATTGAAAATAACATTTTATTTTATATCCGCAATTTAGGTTTGCACAAAGCATTTTATAGATGGACGACGAACTGAAAGAAATCCATGTCCGTCTTTGCTGGTTAATTACAATCCAAACAATCAACCACTTCCACCTGTAAGAATGTTTTTCTGTGTTAAACTCAATTACTGTATAAACATTTAATATTTACGTATTTTTTTATCGATAGCCGGTGAAAGAAGAACGTAAAACAACTAAAAGTAGAGCAAAAAAGAGTCGAAATGAGCCTCCGTGCGTTACTAACACGGATGCCATCATTTGGAATGCCCAAACGTTGGCTGAAAATTATCTGAGGGCAAATGAAATGACTAGTGAAAGCCTTTTGATGAAACCCTGGAACATGTAATCCTAAATGAGGAAGTAGTAATGAAAACAGGCGTAAATAACAAACCGTATCATAAGTTAGCAGTTGAGTCCATTTGGAAAACCAATCTTCTCTGCATAGAAAAGCTTAATTACTATAAATGAAGTTATTAATTCAGGGGCTCAATACATAGTATACATAAAATTACATCCGTATACTAATTTGTATCCAATTAACTACAAAGTTTCCTATGCATTGAAGTCAATTAGGAACTCTTAAACAACGTAATAATACCGCATTCACATTTAAAGCAACTTCGAAATTCATTTCATTTGGCATTCATCAAGAACCAGCTTCTTGAATAAGGAATGTTTTCATTTAATGTTAACGTAAGAAATTATAATTTAGATGGTAGATGCTCATTCTTAGTGAAGAGTAATGAATGTCATATTAAATGTTTTTAGTTTTTAACTTTAAATAATTTCAAATGCTTTCATAAGTGAAACTGGCAATGGAAGTTTTTTGGTGTGTTTTCTAATTAAAAAAAAAAGTCAACAATTTTAGTCAAACATACACTATCAATTCCAGAAAAAAACTCTACCAAATGTTATTTACTAAAATGTCAATTAAGAAGTAGAAATTGTTGGTAGCTTTCGTTTAAAAATCCATTTCCTTTAATGGTAATTATGACATTTTGTGTTCGTAGATTTTGGATTATTTAAAGTTAAAATCAAAAACGTTTAATTTTGACCGTTCAGAGTCGTTTAATTTATTCTTTGTAATTGTAAGCGCATTCCTTATTTGTAATGTAAACTTCTAATGTATGACGGTGATAGGTCCACGTAGTTCTTAATGGCAAGGGTAAATACCTTGTGTATATAAAAATTTATTTAATGGGGTTCATTCTTAAAACTTGACGGGAAAAAAGAAGTTTTGTAGGATTTTTTAAAAATAGGTGTAGTGTGTTTGGTGTATTGTCTTAGTTCATTTTGGAATGTTTACGGCAAAGTTCTTCTATGTTTTAATTTCCCTTTCTGTGTTTTTATGATGTTTACCATTTTTAAGTGCCAGTTTCAATCGTGCGCAATTGACATCTTTCATTATTTTTACGTAATGTAATTTTAAACCATTTTATTTATTATAATAAATTGATCATACGAATAAGTTAGGTAGATAAACACAAGATTTAGTCCTAATTTATTAACCATAGTCGGTTAATCGAAGTAATCTCCCTGAAGTTGTCGGCACACTAAAAAAAAAAAAAAAAAGTAAATTGCACAATAATTATCGTTTCCAATTTATAAGATTTTTGTAGACTTACGTTGAGACCAGTTCAGCTCCAATAATATCATGAATATAATAGTCCATTCCAAGTTTTGCCACTTTTGGCAACTTTCTTTCCATTAATTCCTTTAAATATAATTGTTCAATAAAATATTAGTTTAATTCTTTCATGCAATTCTAATATTATGGGCAACATTTTAAAATTTAGAAAAAATTCAAATGGTATTGACAATGAAAATACCAGTTATAATAAATTTATTGATGGGTTTAATAAACTCGTAAAAAGATTTTTATCACCTTTTCAAGAATTTCGCTGTACTTGCTCTTTTTTATAGTGGTGAGAATGGCTTTACGTCCTTTGAGATAAAATTTCATGAACTGCCCAGCTCCTGGAATTGCTAACCACCAACTACCAACATCTCTGACGGTCAACATTCCTAGTCTCATTAACTCTCTGTCATTATTAACAGAAATAAAATAATATTTTGTTAACATAAACCGTTTATATCATACGTAATTTCTTCCTCCTTGCAGATTCGTTTTTTAATGAGGGTATCCCTTGTTATACTCAATTCATTATAATTCGTTGAAGAAATGTAATCTAAGAATTTTTCTGAAAAACATTTGAAAGGTTAATCGTATATTTTGACAACAATTTCATTATCATAATTATTACCAGCTATATCATTTCCTTCAGCTATATTTCTAATATGCTGTTGAAAATCATCACCCAATACAATGGAAACAGCATCTGTTTCAACTCCGAGATGAAAACATCTGACCGTTCCATTTTGTTTTATTTCATTCTATTTTAAAATAATTATAAGCATATTATAATTTCATTGCTTAAAATGTTGCACTAAAAGTACGGTAAATTTTAAAACTATAATAAATTCATCCAATAAATTTAATTTACTGTAGTTAATTATCAATGTGATACTTGCCAGCTGTCGATCAACTGTAGTTTTGTTTTTGATAAGACTGTAAAGCTGATGCTTGAGAATAATTGGAGGAAGACGCTGTTCAAATTTATCTACTGGAAAATGTGATCTTAGTAATTCCAATGCCGAATGGACATCGTTTGCGTTTTCTGTAAAATTGATAACTTTAATCAATAATGCTGATGTTACATCGATATTTGTAACATTGTAATAGAGCCTTTGACAATATGTAACGAATATGCACGCAACGTCACCTTCTTTAACAATATTTTCGGTACTTACGTGTAGGTAGCTGCCTAGATAAAATGTCAGATTTATCATCTTTTGAAATGCAACGACGTTTCCTTTGCCCATTATAAAAGTCTGAAATCTTAGATTTTTTATTCATACTTATTTTTCAAAGATATCTCACAACAACTTTGTTGTGCTTATCATTAAACGAGGCATTAACCAATGTTAATTTGGAATCCTGGATGACCAAGAGTTCCCATAACGAATCATTGGCTGATTCTGTTTTCACATAGATAGCAAACCCTATCAGCATACCCATTGAGCTCAGCATTACAGAGGCCAACATAGAACCGTTATTACACAAATTATGATGTCATGATTATTATGCTATGTGTATTAATGGTAAATTTCATACTGTAAACATATTAAGATATACAATCATTATTTTCAACAATTTATTAAATTTAAAAGGAGAAATACATTATAACAAGCTGAACAGATATTAGACAGCAGCTTCTGATAAATATAAGCCACCGTAGTGCCAACTTTTTCGAAGGGCGCCAAAATAAGACGCCATTTTGTGTATTTTGCATACGTCGTTAAGGGAGATTGGCGTGGAATTTTAGATGTAATGTAACAAGTACCAATCAACCAAAGGTCCGTTTGAACATTTTTTTATGTAATTGTTAAACAATTGCATCTTGTGATCAGGTTGTCACGGATGAAAAGTGAAGTAAAAGGCTTAATATTGCTATAGCCATGGCGTGGCCGACACTGTCCGTCACAGATTCGCGATTTTATACAGGAAATTTCCCCAAGTTTAGTCAGCCTAAACAGCTGGGGACTTTTAGTCTTGACGGTCAAAGAGAATTTATCAACGATGATCGAAACGTCAAGTTTTATAAAGAACCATTCGATTTAAATATGGTTCATTATAATCTATCGACAGGTTACGAGAAGGCCATTCTGAAAAACGAAAAAATAAATGAAAAACTGGACACTTTGCTCAAATGGATTCTAACAAATCGCGACAAAGTTGTGAGAAAGTCAGTGAGCCTGAATCAATACAGGTATAATATAAAATGTATAAGATTTACATATATTCTATAATATATAATTGGCGATCTAATAACAGGTTGTCATATGATTTCGTTTGTTTTCGTGGGCTATTGACGACTTTGACATGTTCTCCATATGAGCATAGAGAAGGTTGGATCATCTGTGCCACCAAATTCCGAGGCACTATTTATTTGTGTGCCTTTGAGACGCAGGAGGCGAAAAAACGAAAACAACACGTAACCGACAAAGAAAAACTGGCAATGTTTTGGGGAAGAAAATTCGAACATTACGTTACTTCTGGTAACTCAAGCATGTACATAAGTTTAGCAATGATTTAATTTGGTCTTGAAATAGATGTACCCAAGGGTCAGACAAAAGAAAAAGCAATTGTGAATGAAAATGAAGAATTTTGCATTGCTTGCGAAACAAAATTGAAAGAAAATCGAATTTTATATGGGGCTGAAATTGACTGCATTGATCCCTCTCAGAAGACAATTCCAAATTTAACTTCCCATTACATAGAGTTGAAAACTAATCGCGAAATTGCATTTGAGAGACAAGATAGAAATTTCAGAAGGTAATCGTGATTACTATTTTATCTGTAAAAGAAATTGTTTTAGATATCTTAAAAAAATTGTAATTGATTGCATTGCTCAGCAGTAATAGTTTAGAATGAAATTTAAAATCCATTATACAATAATAAAATTTACTAATATTTCATTTTTATAAGGTACAAATTATTAAAGTGGTGGGCGCAAAGTTTTCTTGTTGGGATTCCAAAATTGGTTGTTGGATTTAGAGATGATGATGGAATCGTGTCAGAAGTGGCAAATTTTGAAGTTAAAGCTCTGCCTAGGATGGCTGAAGTAAGTGGATTTTACTATATTTTCATTATGTTTATGCTAGTATTTATACAGTATTATCCCAAATGAAAGATTTTCTATGTTTTGACTTCCTAATTCATATTCTAATAAATAACTAAGCTTACCAGTAAAATGTCAACAAAATGTTTAGTATATGTAATACGACCGACAACATGCTGTTGAAATACTATTCTACAGTATTATTTTAAGTAAATAAACCGAAATAAAAAAATTTAGTTTTTGGAATTTTTACAATGGAAAATGCAATACTGTAATAATGTTTTTTTAACTATCAGCAGCTTTGGACTATTTAAAAAAATGTTTATAATTTAATTTATTTGGCAGGGTTTATGGAATCCATGCATATGTTTTAATTTTGCCAGTGAATTCCTAAATTACGTGAGAAAATGTGTAACCAAAGACGACCCAACGTGAGAACAATTTTAATCTGATATTTGTATCGTCTATTATAAAGTTTTTTTTTTATTCCAGAATTATATATAAATTTGAGTGGATTCCAAAACGCAACGTTAGCTTTGAAGAAGTCGAAGCCAGTTGCACCTGGGAGTACAATATATTACCGGAATGGTATGTGACGCAAATTTTCAAAGATTTATCTATTTAGCAATGAAGTGGCCATATTTTTCTATTGAAATTATCAAATGTTTAAAGTTTAATGTGTACAACATGCACTTTCATTTCAACGAAATTGATAAAATGTTGCTTGTTTTTATTTCTATAATGTAACGAAATTGTTTCGTTAATTTAAATGCAAACCTTAAAGTTCAATAAAATGCTGTAATATATGTAAATTAGATTAAATGAATCGACTAATTATTGCAATTGAATTTTCTGAGATTTACAGCATTTTTAAAAGCAAAGTGAAAACTTTTATTCAGCATTTTGGCTTTAAGTTAGTCTTGGTTGTGTTCATTATTGCAGTACTTTCTCTGCAACGTTTCCTACAATGTAGTGATGCTATTTTGTCACGAGAAAATGTCTGAAATCGCTAATTTTTTCACCTAATATTTGTGTCTTTGCATTTCCTTTTAATGAAATGGTAAAAAATTTCATATAGACTTGTATAATGTTATAGAACAAAGTAAGTATTTAGCACGAAATAACTTGTCATTAATTTTTCTCATTTTTGTTTGTGAAAAGTAAGTTTAAATGAAAATTTATATTTCCCAACGATAATTAATACAAATTTGAAAAGAGGAATGAGCTTGAAATGCAGTCGCAATTTAAATATAAATACATCAATAACCCATGACTGGACACCAAGGGTGTACTGCACGTTCCCTTTTGGTATTAAACGGTACAATAAAATACATCTTAGTAAAACATTGTTGCGCAAAAGATTGTACGATGACAATTTTTAAAACATTTCATTACAGTACACCCCTGCTGTATACATCAAATCCATTTTAATCTCAGATTTAAAACTAAACAATAATAGTCTTAATAAAATTAGCCCAACCAAACAAAACGAATTTCTTATTATAGTGTTGGCGTTTCATTTATTTTACGAAAAGATGACTTACAAGAGAACTTTTCTCTGGTCTTCGTCTGTTCTTAGCATTAATGAAATAGCGTTATACAGTACGTCCCTTGACGAACAAAACTACGAGAAATAAGATCTGACTGAACAATGAGGCTAAATGACGAGGTGGAAGTTTTTTTAACAGGACATATGGGATGGTGCGACTCTCACTCATGTTTTTACTCTCTTTCACACACTTCTCTTTTATATCATTTTAGTTTTTCTTGATTTTATTTATGGTCCAAACATTTTATTCATCTCCACCGTCTTCACCTTCTCCTTCTTGTACTTCTTCTTCACCTAATATAACGGAAACAAGTTTGAATAAGTTATCTGTCTATTAAGTAATTTTAAAACGAACCCTCGGCTTCATCCAAGGCTTCTTCAGCTTCCTCACCTTCACCATCTTCCTCTTCATAAACCTCCTCTTCGTCGACATCTTCTGTCCAATTAACTAGCATTAGTTTTTAGTTTTGTATATTTAATAACTAATCTCACCTTCTACGTCATCGTCATCTTCACCATCTCCTTCCTCATCTTCTTCCACTACAACTACTGAATCGTCAACTTCTTCATCACTAAACAACACATGTTTATTAATTTTACCAACAACTTTATCGTGTATAACAGCAGCAAATAAATTTTTGTAAAACAATCTAGGATTACAAAATTAATTTGACTAATTTCAAACGACCATTTTGTAAACCAAACATGAACCTAAAATGAACAAAATTTCACAACCTAAATATAATTCAGCAAGATTTGACTAGTTAAATAAAAAACAAGTTTACAACTATACGGACTTTTAAACTGAAATATTAAGAAATAAACTGCAACAGCACATTTATTCCCTGCTATTATATTGATTGCTTCGTTCTTAGTGGCAATAATAACCTGTCGTCTTCTCCTTCTAAACCATTTTCAACTTCAATGTCTGGCACTAGGAAATACTGTAGAGGATTCGGCCACATGTCATCTTTTATCACCTAATAAAAAAAATATTATAATTTTGAATCTAAACTTTAAGAATAACTTTCAGTGTATGTACCTCAGCAATATCATCTGCTGATGGGTCTCCATGATCGGTAAACCATGTGAAAAACGTCCTAGGTAAATGGCTTCGCTTCCTGTTACCTTTAAGAGACTGCTGTTTTTCTTGATGTTTTTTAGTCAAATCCATACCTTCTTTCCAGTTGATAGTTGTACTCTGAGATGCTGGATCCCCTATTCCATACAAAAGTGCATGGCATGTTGAAATTATAACCACTCGTTGTTAATGATTTACTGACATTTACCTGATGATCCAAGGTGAAATTCTTTGGTGAGTACATCATTGTCAAAGTAGGGATTGGTCTCAAAATAAAATTTAATTCTAAACAATTCAAAACTGATATTAATTTGAGAGAAAAATGAACCCACATTCAATTGCAAAAATAATGCACACCTGTAACCACTCTTGATATCTTCAAATTCCTCAACTTCCAATTTTGAAAGGTAATGCAAACATTCTTCTTCTTCCTCGTCTAAAATGGCGGAGATCTGAGGATGGTTTACAAACTAATTCAAAGAATTATGTTAAGGACAAACGAGTTATAATTATATACAATGTCATTTAAACATTCATTGATTAGCTTTATACGTCACAATGGTAGGAGGATTTTGTTAGCTATACTGTTACGCTTATAAACATACATGCTCATTAACACGTGTGTTGTTGGAACAGACATGGAGACTACTAGAAATGACTTTCAATGGAAACAACTGAAATGCCGGCTTTTTGCTTGATACATGATTTTACTAATTAAACGGTCACATTAAAGTGACAGCCAGCGACCCAAGTTGATAAACAAGCTTTATCACCACATTGCCTTAATGTATAGTGTTATTTTACATCTTTTAGAAGTTAATTTCTTAAAACTATTATTAGGCCTAACTCAATTTCAAGACAAAGCGGGTTACCGAGCCAGGTACTCGTCCACGTTTATCATAGATGTTTATAAATTTCGTAAAAATTATACTAAAGTTTTTTTTAACCCTTAAATTAATCATCAACTAACGCGCACCTGGTGGCAATGATGGATCCCGATACTCCGCGTGAGGTCGCCGTCAATACAAGTCGACCGTTCGTATTACATCCGTTAGCAATGGAGTTCAATAACCCACGTTCAAACGCACACAAAAGCATGGGGGAACGAAGATAGGCTTAATATATAAATCGTTTACAAAAGGATACGGCCGTCACCCAAAAATTCGGTATCTTCTTGATTATTTCGTTCCGCTTCTCGAAAAACGGTTTTCTTAATTTGTTGTACTTCTGTTCGACCTTTAAAATTTCCTCGCTGGCTTTTTCATTGAGTGAATCGATTTCGTTTTGACAAGAGTCGATTTCTTCTAATGCTTTTTGTGTTTCGGCATCGTAGTCCCGGCTGCTCTCCCCGTCGCCTTCTGCATTTCCCTGCTGCGTACCTCCCCCGCTACCCGCTGCATCTACCTTACGGATCTTTTTCGGTGTAGGTCCGCTTGACGCCATCTCCTCTCCTTTATCTGTTCAGGTAAGTTAGGTATTCTTCGATTATTTAGTTGAAAATTTGATTTTAAAAAAACGCGGACCACCACCAATCTAAAAACAACTAAAAGTTGATGATCACCAATGTACAGGGGGAAAAAAGCCTATTGCCAGCCACAATGTTGAACTCCTTAACGTGCACACACACAAATGCTAGCGGGAAAACGAAAATGCAGCCTCACTTCTAACGGCTTTTTCTATTGGTCGCATTTCATTCAAACGCTATTAAGAACCGCGAAATATCGACCAATAGGAGATTATAATACTTTCAGACTTGTTTTGCTTGTCATGTGTACATCCGCAAACGTATTTTATATAAGCGTTATTTTAATTCACTGAATAATTAACGATTTTAATAAATAAATGATTCAAAATTTATATATTTGTTCTTATTATCGTCATTTTAAACAACCATAAGAATTTATACATCGTTGTATAATGGTGCTTCTAACTTTATGCTAAATAGTTCGTTGCGCAGAGATAGCAGTAGCATAGAAGTAACGGTAGCGTACCTAGCGGATTATGAATAGTGTTTATAGGCAGAACTTTAGATTTTTAATGCAATAATTTTGGAATTTATGTTTATTGTGTTAATATTGTTGGTGCATGAGCATAGGGTATTTTAAAAATTATTTAATTTATTTGCTTAATCCTCCTTGGTACAGTAAAATAACACTACTGTACCGGATTACGGACACTATGTCGTGAAAAATAATGTCGTCAATATATCGATGCCACTATTGTATCGCTAGAAGAATATCGCAATAATTATGTTAATTGCAATCACCACAAAGACGTTTTCACCTTATCTAACATAACCTAGCATCTTGAATTGTACCTAGACTCAATGTAAAAAAGCGATCCACATACGAGTCATTCACAAGCCAAGTGGATCAAGTACCATTTGCACTTGGACCACTTTGAAATTGTAGATAGCTTTGACATGTCATATAGTGCTCTCTATGAGTTATTGAGTAAATTTGCATTTACAATTTTTATATTATTAGCTCATAGAGGGCGCTGCATGACCTGTCAAAGCTATTTACAATTCCGAAGTGGTCCAAGTGCAAATGGTACTTGATCCACTTTGCTTGTGAACGACTCATATCGCGATGTTTTTCTAGTGATACAATGTTGGCATCGATATATCGACGACATTATTTTTTACGACATAGTGTCCGGACACTATGTCGTAAAACTTCGCCCATCAGTGTCGCAACTAAATTTACTGTAGTTTGCAGCTAGTGGCTATAGAAATGTCAGAAGTACAATTAAATTAATCCAAGATTTCAGGAATTACTACTACAAAATAAGATTAATAATTTAATATGAATTAAATAATCGGTAATTTATAGTAAAATAAATTCAATTATAATAAAGTTGTAAAAAATACAGCGCGCCTGGCGATAGCTAATGGAAGCATATTTTGCCTCGGATCACGGATCAAAAGTGTTTGGACTTTGCTATCAAAAGTTAAAGATTTGGATATTACATAAGATTTATGAAGATTTGTATATTGCTGTATTAATAATAAATTTCAACTGGAAAGGCGCCATTTTATCTGCATAACTTAGTAATGCCATTCGGTTGTATAAACTTGCATCTGTTTTTGATATTATTTTAACAACTGTTTAGTATTTTAACAATTAAGCATATCAAAATTTACGTGTCAATTTATTACAACTGAGTTACTCAATAATTGCGTTTAAAATGGAAAATTATACAATGAAAGTGGATTTGTGTTACGAAAAGATTTACGAAAATCTCGTTTGAAAATGCAACGGATACTGTATGCTGATATGGGAATGAGTTGTCCTGGTTGAAAATGACCTAGATTTGAGTGTTACCAGTTTTCAGGCGTAAGTAATGTCGATCGTTTGATGTCGATCAATGAAAATAAGATGGCTTCGTCGTGCGAAGAGGAGGTAACGTCTGAAACGCAATACGTGGATGACAAAAAGGTAAACGATTTAAATGGCGATGAAGAACATGTAAGTGAAAGCCATGCACTGCCAACGCCCGTTGTCGACTTCAGTTACCACCGAATTCCCAAGGAAATATTGGAGAAACGCGAACCTCATAGTAACCGCAATTTACCAGGCTTACCCCCACCTCCCCCGCCATCTAACAATAACAAAGTGATGATGATGATGAATAGTAGATATGTGACTGTCGGTGTTCGTCCAGGATTTGATGAATGTGGAAGCCCACTCTACGATGCAGAAATGGATTCTGATACTAATAGTGACAAACTAAAAGGCGAGCAATACATTCCAACTAAAAGGTTGGAATTGTTTAGCGATAACAGTGAAAGTGAAAGTAACTCAGACAGGAAGTCAGAAGAGAAGAAAAAGTCCAAGCATTTATCAACGTTAACCAAAACATCTAACACTGGAGAACATACTATTAAAATACCACAAAAAATTAAAGGTCTTTATTTTTATTTAAACATTAATATTATGAAATGCCTTGTACGTTAATATGTATACTATTCGAAGTCTTATTAACTTTTTTTTGCCTAAATAATGATGCAAATATTTTAACATTTTATGCAGTGTCTAATTTTTAACTTTTTAAACACTTTTTACTGCTGCTCAGTAATTGCAATTAATAAGTTAGATACACACTAGTTTTCTCAATGTATAAACTATTGCAGTTTTAAGTACTGCGTATTTGACTTAACTGGCATCTTGTAGTAGTTTCTAAATGTATACTAGTTATTTAAATGTTTTACTCAAATTATTCAATCAATTGAGTAATATTATTTTCTTGGATTATTTTTTTAAAACTATTTATTTATTATGTAGGAGTTTCACCACACAAAAAAAAGGACCATAGAGAGGATCACAAGAAAGATCATAAGGAGGATCGCAAGAAAGATCAAAAGGATGATCACAAGAAAGAACATAAGGATGATCACAAGAAAGATCATAAGGATGATCACAAGAAAGATCATAAGGATGATCAGAAAAAAGATCAGAAGGATGATCAGAAGAAAGATCATAAGGAAGAACCCAAAAAAGATCATAAAGAAGAACACAAGAAGGATCATAAGAAAGATCACAAGAAGGATGGTGATAAAAAGCACTCGAATACTCGGTCATCTGAAAGCACAAAGCAATCAGAGCATCGGCACCATCATAAATCTAAGCACAAACCTCGTGAAAATAAAGATAGTGACAAAAAAAGTAACTCCGTCGATGATTATGTAAAGCATCGTGTAAGTAAAAGTACTAAGATTACTGTAAAACAGGGTGACAGTGCTTCAAATCGAAAAGCTGACATCGTCAGCAACTCTACTGACCAAGTGAAACCGAGTGATAAAGACGATTCGAATTTATTAAATGGTGATCGCGAGAAAGTGAGTAGCGAACATGAAGCAATGTGTCAGGAACGGTTATGCGTTGAAACCGTTGAGACTGAAGAGAACTTCGAAGCAAGAAATGAAAGTAAAATAAAGAATGATTTACAGGAATCGGTTTCGGAAGTGAACGTTGACGAGCAGGTATTCACTGAAACAGTCGCGGAATTATCGGAAAACTGTGAAAATCAAACCGAATACACGGAAAGTGCAACAGACAGTACTTCAAAAGAAGCTAAAGACGAATCTCTTTCGGTTACTTTGTCATCCGAAGTCAAAGAAGACCATACAAGGACGTTAGTAGTAAATGAACTGAATTGTTCAACTACTGAAAGTGTTTGTGAACCTGTTTGTGACAAATCTGATAGCGTTATAACCGTTGACACTGGCAATTGTGAGGTAGATACAAATTTGAGGGTGAAAACTGTTGGTAATGTTACAGAAACGCTTGTGAAAATTAACAAACCGTCAATTAAATCTTGTGACAATAAACATAAGCGTAAATTAGACGATCAGAGTAGTTCTGACAACCAAAAACATGTAAAAAAGTTGAAATTTGACTTTGATGAAGATAAAACGTTAAATTCAACTACTTCTACAGAGCAAAAAGTTAAATTAACGACTTCAAATTCAACTACTTCTACAGAGCAAAAAGTTAAATTAACGACTTCAAATTCAACTACTTCAACAGAGCAAGAAGTTAAATTAGCAACTTCAAATTCAACTACTCCAACAGAGCAGAAAGTTAAATTAACAACTCCAAATTCAACTTCTCCAACAGAGCAAGAAGTTATATTACCAACTTCAAGTTCATCCACAGACACAGAAAAGGTATTAAAAACTCCAGATAAAAAGGCATTACAAAGCGTGAAATCACAAGAAAAAGATAAATCCGACCCACTATTGAAAGATAAACCTGTGCAATCATCTACTGATCAATCGAAACACAAGTCTGTCTCTTCATCAACATCCAATAAATGCAAATCTTGTGGGCAGAAAAGAAGAGATAAAGTAAAATTAAGGAATAGTTATGTTCAATGCAACAGAACTAACAATTCGAATGAACTTAAATCGCATGTAAATGGCATGCAGTGGTGCGGTGATCGCTATCCGTCGTATATGAAAGGACTTCGTTACAGAAGGTATTTTTGGCTGGAGACTTATCCAAACGGCGGAGCTTCAGTAGTTCATGTGTATCAGGACCAAATTGACCATTTGGCTGGGAAAGAAGCAAATGAATTAGCTGAAGAATTTTTTGCCGTAGTATTTGGCGAGGAACCTGACGGTGTAGCAAGGCATGTAATGGGAGTTGTACATGATGCTGCAAGATTTCTCCCTGATTTGTTGGAATATTTTGGAGAAACACAATCAAATTTAACTGTAAAGGTTGGAGTTATGGGACGTTCAGATATTGACACAGTAACTATGCAGTCTTTTAAAGAACAGGTGATTTGACTCAAATTTTGATTATATTAATGAATGAAAATATTAATTTTAAGAGACAAAAACGAAAAAAGTTACATTTTAATTTGAAAATAATTTATTTTTAAATGTTTAACTTTATTGTTTGGTATAGGTTTATCGTTCTTTTGCTGGCAACACTTATCGTTCTGGACCCCTGCACCAAATCAGTCTTGTAGGAACAGTTCATGAAGAAGTTGGCAGCTATTTTCCTGAGTTTCTTAGCATGTTAGATAAGAACGCATTTCTTCATTATTCTCTTCCATGGGGTCCTATTTCTAACGTAAAAATGGTAACCCCACAAGAGAGCAACGATGGTCCAATTCTATGGATTCGGCCGGGAGAGCAGATGATTCCAACTGCAGAATTTTCAAAATCACCTTATAAACGAAAGCGAACTGGATTGAACGAGTTAAAGAATTTACAATATTTGCCACGCATGTCTGAACCTCGGGAAGTATTGTTTGAGGATCGAACGAAATGTCATGCTGATCAAGTAGGACATGGTCTTGATAGGCATACAACAGCGGCTGGAGGAATTCTTAAATCGATTCACTGTGGACAAAAGTTTGTTGACGTATAATTGGGGATAAGTTCAAAATCACTAACTGGTTTACTTTGTATATAGATATAAGTACAATCAGGTGACAAAAGATGTAATTGCATTCCATGCTGGAGATTACTCTGATTTAGTTGAAAAATTGCAGTTGGACCTTCATGAACCTCCAATTTCACAAGTAATTTATTGTGTTAACTGAGTAATATCTACGAGTAATTGGCTCTAACATTAGAACTGACATTGAACTAACGAAAATTGAAATGACAATTTGATTGTATTGTTATTATTTTATTGCCTTTCATTGAATTTTGAAATTTAAATTTATAAAGTATACACTGGAAGTATCGATAAAACGAATTTTCGACCTTATGAACATGGAACATTCTGTTAAATATTATAAGATGTTATTTAACAACTCACGCTTAGAATGTCTTATTTTTTTAGTCGTGTTAATGTTTCATTGTAATTGTTATTTCAATTAGTAGTTTATTGTCTGCTGTGGAATTCTGATTTTTCTTAACAATATTAATTATAATGAACAGTTGCATTTTTTAAATTATTTTTGCTTTAGTGTGTTCAATGGGTCGATGATGCAAAGCTGAACCAACTTCGTCGTGAAGGAATTCGTTATGCTCGCATACAGTTATACGATAATGACATCTACTTTTTGCCGAGAAACATTATTCATCAATTTCGAACTGTTTCAGCAGTTACTAGCATTGCTTGGCATGTTAGATTGAAACAGTATTACCCGGATCAAAAATCGTCTACTTCAAGCAGTAGTACTGCATCACCAAATACAAATTCTGTGAGTTCCAGTTCTCTTTTAGAAAAACATTCATCTGAATCTTCTCATAAGCACAAAACTGATCCTGAAAAAATTAAAGTATCGAAAGCGACTGATAGCAAGTTGAGTAGTGATGGAAAGAGTGATAAGCAACATTCAAAAGACGTCGTTCCTTCGGTAAAAAAGAATGCAAGTTCAGATGGGTCTAGAAATAAAGAAGATCCCAAATCGGTGCGAAAAGATAAAAAATCTGAGCACAGTAGTAGTATTTTGAAGATAAAAGATGAACATTCCGTTATGAAAAAGAAAGAACACAGTGTGAAGAAAGATGAGCATTTAAAGAAGAAAGAAGAGTCTTCGGATAAGAAGAAGAACGACGAATCTGAGAAAAAGAAAGATATTTGTTCAGATAAAAAGAAAGACTTGCATTCAGAAAAGAAGAAAGTTGATCTTCATGGCAAGAAAAAGCACGATGTTTCTGGAAAAATTAAAGAAGATACTCTCAAGAAAAAGCTTGATGTTTCTACTAAAACGAAAGAAAATGGAGCTATTTTAATAAAACCAAAAGACAGTAATTCCAGTAAGAAAATAGATGACCAGACCGTAAGGAAAAACGATGAATGTGTCAATCACAAATCGGTAGAAGAACATTCTTTAAACAGTGAAGATGTAAATTCGGTGGTAGCAGTGACTAACGTTGTAAAAGAAGACGAACTTGTAGTAAAAGCTCTAGACGAACCGGTGGTTAAAACTGAAGATGAATTTGGAGTTAAATCTGGAGACGAACCGGTGGTTAAAACTGAAGATGAATTTGGAGTTAAATCTGGAGACGAACTGGTGGTTAAAACTGAAGATGAATTTGGAGTTAAATCAAAAGATGAACCTGTGGTTAAAACTGAAGACATTTCTTCCTCAGTTGAAGAGCCAAATAAAATTAATAATAGTGACATATTAAGTAACGCTGATATCAGTGTTAAAGCTGAAGACAGTGTCGTGAGAAATGAAGTTAATTCAGTGATTTGTGGCGATATTATAGTTAAGAAAGAACTTACTGATAAGACGAATAAAAATGTGATGAATTTTAACGAAGAATTGGCCACTAAAAATGATGTGCTTTCAGTTGAAGTCGTTAGAAAAGATAAAACTGTACCTAAAACTGAAGTGAACTCTGACGGTAAAGGTGAATCCGTTGTCGTTGAGAATAGGGAAAGTCGTGTTGTGCAAGTTGATTCACTTTCTAAGAATAATGAGAAAAAGAGAGATGATGTGAAGAAGAATATTAAATCCGTTAGAAAAGATAAAAGCTCAGTAACGAAGGATAACGTAAAAAAAAGTGGCGAATCAGTTAAGTCTAAAAGTGGAGTTCCTGTGAAAACTGAAAGTTCATCGAATAAAACTGAAGAAATTATCAAAAAAGATAATAATTCTTCAGAAAAAGATGTGAAACTGAAAGAAAATAAGGACGGTAGTTCTAAAGATAAAAATGTCAAGGACTTGGTCGATAAAAAGAAGGACAATAATTCAAGCGAAAAGAAGAAATTAGAATTTTCCGCTAAGAAAGACAGTGATCATTCTGATAAAAAGAAACATTCAGTGAAAGAAAAGCATGATGAACGTAAAGAAAGTAAATTATGTGAAAGCAAAGGGGCTCCGGATGAACGTAAAGAATCGAATGCAAATGAGCATAAGAACAGCAAGTCGGATGCAAATCGCGAAAAGAAAAAGTCTGGTTCTTCTCATCACAAATTGCAACCGAGTGAGCAGAAAAGCTCAACTAGCTCAAAATCAAAAGACGGTTCATATAAAGTTGACAAATTAAAGAAGAGCTCAACTGACAAATCGAATTCTGAAAAGAAACGTAAATTAGAAGATGCGGATTCTAGTAAGAAGACAGATTGTGTTGTTCATAAAGTGCATAAAGAGTCAAAAGATTCCAAAATTAAAAAGAACGACAATGGATTTGTTGTGAAAGACGGTCATGAATTTTCCAAGAGAAAAGCAGAAACTAGTTTGATGAGTGTTCATCATAAGAAACCAAAGTTGGAACCTGAAACGAAATTAAATGTTGACAGGGTGCTAGAGCCACCTCAGTTGGTATCTAAAGACAATTCAAACTTGGATATTGAAATAAAAACTGATACCAATACATAGTTAAAACATTTTTTGATTGACTTTTTGCTGTTATTGTTTGAATCGAAAATGATCGTTATTTGTGGCTTTGGGTTAAGTTCTTCACTCAAACTTTCATGTACATATTTGTCAAGTTTAATAATAATTATTGCGGTTGATCTTGGTTTGTTTATTTATTTAGTAAATTTTAATTTAATTGTCAGTTTTGGTTAATAATAAGTAACTAAACTATAAATATTGAATATTTAAATATATTTATGATATATTGTGAATTACATTTTAGATCTAATCAGAAAAAATAAGACATGGTACAAATCGCTCGCGCGTTTATTTAAAGTGCCTAAAAAGTTGGTCAAACATGTTTTTCGCGTCTTTTAAAGAATAAATATGCTAAAAATATCGGATCGAAATTATCGAGTCATGATTTGTAATACTTAAATTCATCAAAATCTAAACACAATGATTTTTAATTCGTTTTATATTATATTACAAAGATATGTCTGTTTTTATGTAAGTGTTTGTATACAGTTATTCGATTTAAAAGTTTGTAATATTGATCTCTTTGAAACCATTGATTATTTTCATTAAGTGGATTTTATCATTCACCATGCATCTTTTCAAATATTTCTTGTGCACAATTTGTATTATATTTCTGCGGTTAATGAAAACAAACCAAATAACCACAATGCTGTTGTATATCGCAGTTATTGCTTTATATTTGAGGAAAACGAAAGATGAACATTTGCAAATGTGTAGAGTTAATTACTAATTCTTCATTATGTCATTGATAACGAGATACCATAACCGTATTTAACTAATACATGATGCAATGTCATTGGTTAATGTAGAAACACGTTGTATTATAAATAATTATTGTGCGAATTACAGTGATGCAATCGAAGTGTATGTAAATACAGTATAACAGAAAAAATTCAAATTATACAAATTTTGATGAAGATGCAAGTAAAGCTGAATTTTATAATTCAACGTTGTTGTTTTATTTTTTTTTTGTTACAAATGACCATGTAGTTGTAATTTATCTATTTACTACGTGGATAATAAATAATGGAAGTATCGCTTGCTACATTTGTAAATACAGTAGTTTAATATAAGGCGGTTTAACAGAGAAGAAAACATAAAATAGCATAAAGTTAAATGTTAAGAGAAAATGGTGTAGAAACCAAGTCAACTTTCAAGAAAAAGTTACACCATCAAACTACAGTATTATTCTTTCTGTAAGAGTCAGTATTTCAGTACAGTTCATATTTATTTGACAGTGCCATAACTTAATAATAGCAACTATACTATAATAGTATAATATAATAACACTATTGTAATATTAACAATTGTCAAATGGAATATTAAATAGCATTGAGTCATGTTTAGAATATAATTATTGAAATGATTTCAAAAAGTTTTTATTACATTAGATCATGTACTTTATTTAGCAGGAAAGAATCCCGTAAGCCCCTATGGCCTAATGGATAAGGCGCTGGCCTCCTAAGCCAGAGATTCAGGGTTCAAGTCCCTGTAGGGGCTTTTTTTTTTTTAATAATTTTTATTGAATTTAACAAATGTTAGCAATTTTATCAATATAAAATCAGTGACGTTTGATTTTAAACATTAGAAAAGAAATTTAAAAAAATAGTATGTTGATTAACAGAGTTTGCTTTTAATACTTATTTAAGCGCTCATGTGACCAACAGCCCCTATGGCCTAATGGATAAGGCGCTGGCCTCCGAAGCCAGAGATGAGAGTTCAAATCCCTCTAGGGGTAAAATGAAGTATTTTTTTAACAAATGAAATAATAATATCAAAAATCAAACTAAATTAAAATTGCGGTTTTAATATTTAATGTTAGCTAGAAGTTAAAAGAAATGCCCTCAAATGAAATACAGTACCGGTAAAGGAAAATTTTAAAATCAAAATGATTATGTTATAGGGTGGCGTCCTCTATGTGTTGAATGCGTTAGTAAGCGGTGGCGGCATCTGACGGTTGTTTTTATGATTTTTTTTTCGTTATTCATGTCAGAGCATTCGTTTTTAAAATCTAAAGTGACAAAGATCGTGCCTTGATGTCGTTGAGTGCTTTTATTTCTATTCTACTAATAGCTACGGAGCAGTAATATTAAAGTAACGTTAAAGAAACTCGGTGTTTTAAATTAACGGAAATGTACAGAGCCAACTGCTGATGTAGTGAATTTTGTCAAGTTGGAATGTTTTAATTTTGCACGCCATTGTCCACGTTAGTAACTTGGAAATTTTCCCACTTGATTTATTGACTGCGAGATTTCCGCTCGTTGAAACTATAAATGAGTACGTCGTAAACATGTGAGTGAATTTTATAAAAAGAATTATTGAAGAGAAATTTTTGATAAAAGCAGCAGAAACAGAGGTCAGAGACCGATTTGGTGGGTTGTAAATACACTTGTAGGCTGCAGCGCGCGGCTTTTCATCGGATATCACTTCAACGGTAACCCATTAATTTTTTATCGCAATTCTTAAAAATAAGAAATATATAGGCGTGAAGACGACTATAATACTTGCTCAAAAAATATTATAATGTATAATCAGATGTGAGAGAGAAAAATCGAGGAAAGAAAGACGTGTTGAGCAACAAGTATTAATAATTATGGTGGTATTGGATTAATGTAGTTTATCTGTCTGACAATTGGTTTCTACTGTGCAATCATTTTGGCGCACTTTCATATCTATTACCAACCAATCATTGGTCCTAATATCCTGTGTATTTGTGATATTTAAAGCTTAATTATTATTGACAATCATGGGATGTGCCGTCAGTTCAGCTGCTGATAAAGAAGCCGTGGAAAGATCGAAAAAAATTGATAAGGACCTACGGGCCGATGGAGAACGAGCATCAAGAGAAGTTAAACTTTTACTTTTAGGTCAGTATAACTACATTATAAACATTGGAAACTGGTGACACCAATGTTGTTATTGTGCCTAGATGATATGCCCTGTAATTCAAGTTTTTTTACAAGGCCTATCATTTTAGGAAATTGATGTACTAAAATTTTTATGACATCGTTTCAGCCATTTTGACGTAATAATGATTAATTCTACATTTGTGTAGCGTTTGATACGTACTGTTTATTACTATATTACATAAAATCAGAGTTTTACGAATTAGAGCGTTGAGTTTTTCAAATTCCTATTATATTTTCCTAGTTGATGCTGAACTTCGAATAAAAGTACCCACTTGTATGCACTAGTTTAGTCACGGTAGTTTAATATTTAATTTGACAACATTATAATAAGATTTTTATCGGCTAATAAAATAACGCATGGTGTAATATTGCTAATAGAGGTCGCCCAGCCATTAATAATATATTCTTTTACAAGTAGGAGCGATTTATAACAGGTTGGATTCTATTTTGAATGGCGAAATAATTATAGTGGTGAGGATAAAAAAGTTGTATAGAGATTTGTTAAATATTTACGTTGATGCGTGTTTGCACAATAAGTGTTATTAAAAACGAACATGTCAGCCGGCATATTAAACATCGGCATTTTTAGCATGTAAATGATTGAAGTAAGATGTCCTTTGGACTTCCACTATAAATTGTGGATATTTATCAGTCAGCCGAGCCAATGTGACAGGAAATGACAACTGCAGATGTTTTCTTTGACTTGTTAAGCATAGTCTGCTGTTTAGGTTAGTTTAATTTTCGATATATGTTAGTCGACAGAAAAGTTTCAGGATTTGAGAATCAACTATACTGTACTTGAAATATCACGCCATCCAATGAACATGAATGGCTTCGGCATTTTCAATTTTTTTGTGACATTGTACACTATGAAGGAAAATCAATCAATACGTTTACCATTTTAATATCCATTCAATACTAAAAATAAGCTTTTACGAAATTAATTGGAAAGTACTGCCGTGTCTGGTTAGTCACTTACAGTGTGTAGTTTAATTTGAACTACATACTGTAAGTGGCAAACCGTGTAATTGTATTTAAAGAAGCCATTATAAACATTTGATTGTTATCTCGAAGAACGTATTACCATACGACTTGCTACTAATGTAATTATATTGTAGATTGTTCAGATCTAGGAGATCAAGTATAGATTTATCATATTATCAGTGTAACTCCTTTCTCAGATGTTTGAAATCCGTTAAGTAATTTTTACTCTTTTGGTATTTAGTACCGGTTCACGGTTGAAATGAAAGCGGCAGCTTAGCTATCGCTGCTACAACTGTCTTAAGACTTGTAGGCGTTGGTTTTTTCGCTGTAGCTAATAAATCATTTTAGCTAAATTTAGTTCATTTCTAACATCGGTAGCCGGCTTTACAATATCTGCCATCGGATTTAATTATTAGACGAACAAATATTTAAAGAAATTTTTTTACTGTTTAATTCGATTGCGTGAAAGATCTCGGATGGTATAATTTATCGAAACAGTTTAACAGGTTTCCAGGATAGCAAACTTGTTTTAAACTTTTGTCCTATATAAATACAGTATAATGTATTTTGTTTGTCTTGTCAGAGTTGAATTAGCTAGAAAATATCCTTGAATTGAATATCTTAGTTTGGGTGGATTTAATTTTGATTTTGAGAAACGTACTTTGTGTGCATTGTGCAAGGATAAGATTTTGTATCCAAGGACTCGTTGACTTTTTTCGTCGTATGTTCTCAGGAAACTTTGCTAAAACTGAGCTTTTTAATTAAATAATATGCTAATCTTGTTTTTGTTAGGACGTGTTATGTGGTATTTAGTTATGTCAGAACTTTAATTACTGGAACCTTCTAAGATTTTTGTCATCATCATTAATAAGTTTTCAATTTGTTATCACCGTTGTTGATTAAATTAAGAAATAGTAGTCAGTCTGTATTTCAAAGTTACGTGCAAGTTTAATTGATAGATACTGTGATTCAGTAGTTGACGTATACATTCTGTAGTTTGCGTTTGTTTCCGGTTCTTCCTGTTTAACATAATCGAATCTAGTTTGAGAAAAACTGCGTTTTGGGTTACTAAAATATCCTTGTGTTAATCTTTGTTTAAATGTGACGCTCCTGTTTGCACATCTGGTCATTGTTAACTAGAGGGTTAAAGGTGAACAGAAGTGTTTTATTGATGATCCACAGACAGTGAACGCAATAGAAACTTTGGCTAACAATTCAACATTTTGTTTTTTTCTGCAGGTCTAAATTTAAAAAAATATGAAAAAAAATTGTATTCCGAGTTATGTAAATTTCATGGAAGCAACGCTGAATTAAAGCTGAAATTGAAGTGTCAACATCCTCAGTTTTATTTTCGATTAAACGTTGAGAGGAAATGTGTTTATAATGAAAGATATACGACAGGATGTGCACACTCGATTTTAGCAAAAAGGTGTTTTTATGTTCACTGAACACAATAACAAAATTGTTCAAGACGTTCATTAACTTAAATTTTATTTGGTTTGTCGATATTTGTCATAATTTTGAAGGTTCTGTAAAGCGAACTTAACTGTCATTGTACACTACCATCCATTTTAAATTTTTGTAGTCGTCCAAGAATATTTGAACGGTATATTATAGAAATGAACGCAAAATGATGTACTGTAGTTATACTGTATTTGAAATACTTATATTTTAAAGTTTAATTAAATAGATCCATTTAATGAATTATTTTAGTGTTGCATTACACTGCTAAGTTCATTTTTTATTCTATTAAATTTGAAACAATTATTTATTACTTGTGATTTAATTAAGTTGGTTATTTAAAATGCCGTAAATGTTACATTAATTAAAATGCCGAATACATCGCTTAACTAAAACGATTACAAGATTACTTTGTTCATGAATACTTTATACAGTAGTATGTACAGTAGATAATTGCATTTTATCATTTTGCCCGCAACAGTGCTGAAACTGAAAATGTCTCTTTAGTAAAAGATTGAAAGTTCTACGTTACCACGTGAGAATCATTTTATAGTACACAAGTCAATACTTTTATGGTGATCTAATTTTTGACTTTGATAGGATAAAATGTATTCGTATTTTTGGATTTATTTGATGTTGAAATCGCGTTTGTTTGTTTTTAGTGTAGACTGACTAGTCACTAGGAAAACATTAAAAGTTTTGAAAACTGTTCAAGTAGCTGTAAATGAGTATTTATAATAAACGTACATGTTCACTGTACTGTGTTTCTAAGAGACTGAAACAGTCCAGGTAACGATTGATATCATGCAGGCTTCATTTGGGATGCTAAATTTAACCAACGGAATTCACGCTTCAATGCTTTATCATTTTAAAGATAAATTTTTAAATGGAAATTCATCTTAGGATATAAAAGAAAATCGTGCTTTTACAATAGTTTCGATTCGTAAACTTTGTTTACAAACCAATGTTAATTATCAGTTGATAAATAATGGACACTTGCCAACGTCTTTACATGCAGGTGCAGTGTTAAACTGGCTGAAACTGATGTGCTAAATTTTTATTTTCCTTACAATGCATTTGTTATATTTATTTTCTTTTTTTAAAAAAACCAGGCGCTGGAGAATCTGGAAAAAGTACCATAGTGAAGCAAATGAAGTATGCTGTTTAGTTTATTTTGGGATTGAACGCTTAAATAAATGAATATTTAATTTTAGAATTATTCATGAGACTGGTTATTCACAAGAAGAATGTGAGCAATACAGACCAGTTGTTTACAGCAACACAATTCAAAGTTTGATGGCTATTATTCGTGCTATGGGACAACTGAAAATTGACTTTGGCCAAAATGGACTGACGGTTTGCACTTTTATCTCTAGTTTAATATTTTATCTGCTTGCTGATATTTGAACCAGCAGAATATAATTTCGCGAGATAAATTACATGATTTCTTAATTTAATAATAAAATACCTCATCATTGAACAAAAAATAGTTGTTTTTAATATCAAACATTTTGATTTTTTTATGCGTAGGAAGATGCCCGACAGTTTTTTACTTTAGCCACTTCTGTTGATGAAGGTGCCATGACAATAGAATTAGCTAATGTTATGAAAAGGTTATGGGCTGACTCAGGTGTGCAACAATCTTTTGCTCGCTCGAGAGAATATCAACTAAACGACTCAGCAGCATAGTAAGATAAATTTGTTACTTTAAGATAAATTTCTTTAAATTTATCGTTAAACGATTTTTAAGCGCGTTCTAACTAAATTATAATACGTATAATGTATAGCTATCTCAACTCCCTGGACCGAATTTCTGCTCCTGGTTATATTCCTACACAACAGGATGTCCTGCGGACTCGTGTGAAGACGACTGGAATTGTAGAAACTCATTTTTCATATAAAGGACTTCATTTCAAACTCTTCGACGTTGGAGGTTAGCGTTCTTATCTGTATTAATCGGTTTGTGCTTATCTGTTTTTATTTGTATTACAGGACAGCGAAGTGAAAGAAAAAAATGGATACATTGTGAGTTTAAGTTAGACCTCTGGCTGGTCCGGGAAACTTTAATTTGGTTATCAATTATGTTCTGCAGGTTTTGAAGGTGTCACTGCCATTATTTTTTGTGTTGCGTTAAGCGGTTATGATCTTGTACTAGCTGAGGATGAGGAAATGGTATCTTATTAAGTTAACATTATTCACTTTGTGGTAAACTTTCGATTTCGGTGTAAAAGAGCTGACATGATGTAAAAAGCTTTTAATGTAACAAAATTTAAGTTAAAAAATCTCAATTAGATTGGTTTAGCTTTTGATATTTTTTTCAAAGTCGAATGTTTGCGGAAATTTATTATAAATTATTAATTTATGGAATTTTAAAATTTCAGAATCGAATGGTTGAAAGTATGAAGTTGTTTGATTCAATTTGTAACAACAAATGGTTCGTCGAGACTTCAATAATTCTTTTCCTTAACAAAAAAGACTTGTTTCAGGAGAAAATTGCGCGGTCTCCTCTCACGATTTGTTTTCCAGAGTATAAAGGTTAAGCGACTATTGAAATCTCTTTTTTTAATTAGCAGATAAAGTATTTATCAAATATTTGTTTTCTAGGTGCAAACAATTACGAAGAGGCGTCTGCGTATATTCAGCTGAAATTTGAAAGTCTGAACAAACGAAAAGATCAGAAGGAAATCTACACGCATTTTACATGCGCTACCGATACAACGAATATCCAATTTGTTTTCGACGCTGTCACAGACGTTATTATCAAAAACAATTTGAAGGATTGTGGATTGTTTTAAGTAACTTTTCTCAATTGATGGCTTCCAAAATTAAAGAGCGGTGGCGTCTAAAGAATTTACATTTGAAGAGTTTACATTTTGTTTCTGGTACGATAAAATGTAGACTTGAGACAAACCGATTATTCGCGTTGCTAAACTGATATTGATTATCGAATATGCTAAGTCTACGAACAAAAGTAAAAATGGTGCTTGAGATATTTTTCTCTCTACTTACACCTTTTCTATTAACCTTTTTTTATAACTCAGACTTTAAATCTTTGACGATTATGAAAAAAATCATTTTATTAAATTCGTGTGCTTCGTAGAATTTCCAACATCGGAAAAGTACAGTATTTCAACTACAAATTATTTTTACGGAAGCAACGATAAATTTGCTCATTAGAATCCCATGTATTGTGGTAAGTTGTTAACCTCAATCTGTAATCTCTTAACAATGTTGAGCATGTGAAAATTGTGATGCGATCCTTTTTTGATACAGCAAACACACACTAAATTTAGGCGGAGAAGTACAGTAGTTATACCGATAATTTTTGGCGATATATTTTGTATGTTTGTTATTGATGTTAAAATGAAATTTTGAATTCGTATAATTATCGTGTTCTTATTTGTACTCATTATAATAGCGTAGTATTGTCATCTTTTTAATGTACTGTATCCGACTGCTCAGTCTTTAATTTGATATGCGATTTGTGACTCATTCCATGGATGACTTATCATATCTCAAAACGAATCTTATAAATTGAAGATCATTTTTAAAAAGATTATCTATAACATAGATAATTCATAATATCATTAATAAAGTTCTAAAATATAAAACTTGTAATTTGACGCTGCTTATAAAAATTTATAATGAGAGGTGGTTTTTTAAAATTTACTTGCCTTTATTAATATTTTTATTTCTAGTTTGGAATTTGTGGTAAATTGGTTTTGAAGATTGCATTACTACTGATTTGGATTCGTTGATAACCTGCTTTGGGTACCGCACAAATTATCAGATTGCAGACGATTTAAAACAGCTGTTTTCAACTACTGTATGAACTTGAAGTTTCCAATATCTTCAGGACATTCGTGTTTTACGTTCATTTGGATATTTCCAGATTTAATTTCCTGTGGACTGATGCAAATTTCCTGGCAAACTGGAGTTTCGAGAACAATGTTCTGCACCCTAAATGGCAACTAATGTAATAAAATCTTCATGAAGTTGACAGGAGATTTTTGCTTGGAGCTACGTTTCATTTCCATTTCCCGGTAAGAGTGATTTTGTTTAGTAAATATTAACTATTGTTATTGTGTCAAAATCTCGAGGTGGAAATATGAGCGTTAATGGTCTTACTAAGTTCATATTAAGCACATGATACAGAGGACAATAATCATAAATTATCTTGTTGATCTTAGTACTGTAGTTCATTTGTACGAGTTTCTGTAGTGTTAAGTTAAATATTCACATAAAATGTTTATTACAAAATGTTTAATTTAAAAAAATTATAATTGGACTATTATCAAAGAATCTTTTTGACTATAGTAGTCTAAAATACATGATGTTACACTTAAATTTTCATTTTTAACGATAAACAGTTGTTTTTAGAAAGTTTGAAACGAGATTTTAGTACATGATACTACCCTTTAAAATACAATCTGAAATAATTTAAAAAATATTATTTCTCATGAATTTTATACATTTTATGACTAATTTAATACTACATGTAATGAGCTTATGACTGTCTATTAGTTACTCGCGAATAAAAGTTGTAAAATCTAAAATTATCTTGCAACTTGCTTAACTATAATCACGAGTTAAGCAATTTGCTCATACAAAGTTTAAATTGCACTATATTCTTGCTGCGATTATGCTTTACGAATTAAAAGTGTCAATCCCTTTTAAATTGAGGAGTAGTTATCATTATTTGTTACCATCACGGTTTCAACACTACTGCTTTTCACTTTTTCAATTTCTTCGTTGTTGGATGTTACATACTGGTAACTACGGCACATAAGAGCAAACAAAGCCATAACAACAAATAAAGAACCAGCATAGATGAAGAACATAGTTGACTACAAAAAATTGAAATAGTAAATACGGGTATAGTTCACTTAATTTTTTTTTCAAAAAGTATTACTTGACTGCTTTGTGTTGGTATTTCTTCAATAATAATAACAATAAGATTTCCAAAAGCTGTCGTAAGTAGCCAAGCTGCTGTTAATACTGATTTCATACTAGCTGGTGCCTTAAATTTAAATAGAATTAGTTTTGATTTAAATATTACAACCGGTTGCAATAGGAACCTATGCAGTATTTACTTGTGAATATGAGAACTCTAAACCAGTAATTGAGAACATGATTTCGCCAGCAGTTATTATCACATACTGTGGCACTTGCCATAACATATGCACCGGATTTGGTACAACTTCTGTGTATATCGCATAGCTGCTTGCCTATAAATTATTATTACTGTATTGCACATTAAATGATTACGTGGTCATTTTTAGCTTACGTTGTTATGAGTAGCATCTAAAGTTAACGCCAAAGTGTAAACAGCTCCACTTTCAATTGAAACTTTACCCAAAAATTTGTTCAGAGTAGTTGCTTCACTGTTATTATGCACTAACCAAAGCTCATATCTACCAATTAATAAGAAATAATTTTTTTGTTATTATAATTGGAAATTTGAGTACATTACTTACTTCATTGGCGAAATTGGAAAGTATTCGGTAAAACTGATATTAGACGTTATGGGGAGTGTATAATTTTTTGCACCACTTGTTAACTCAAAATTAACTGAATCTGATATTAAAGCTAAATTGTAGGCGATTCTGAAATATAAAATTTTAAATGGGTGATGAAACTTATTTAAATTTGTTACTTAAAACTGAATTTACCTGAAAGATGCATCTCCATCTTTTCGTTTAGATTTGACTTGTTTAGCCTGTAAAAGTATCAGTATTCATTTTTAAAAAAAAATGTAAAAATCTAAGTATTTCATCTATACCTCTAAAAATTTGATTTCATCGTTGACATTAGTTAATAAGACACCATATGACATCGATTCCATAACATTGAGAGTAACATTTTTAGCTTTAATATTATTGCATTGTGGCTGCAAAGAAATCTTAACTGAAGACAGAAAATCGATATCGAGATTAACGTTTTCACTCTATAAAAATATATAATGTATTAGAAAATGTGTCTGTTGAAAACAGCGAATGCTATTTGAGATTTACCTTTTCAATGTTTATAGTCGAATTAAGAGGTGGATTAACAGATAATATTGAAATGTCACAAGGCAAAGAGTTCATAAATGTCATTTCAACGTGTCCTGCTGTTGGAAGTGATGGTAGACTTTGCTGTAACATAAAACAATGAGAATTGTGTACCCTTTTTTAAAAAAAAAAAAAAACATGAACGTACTTCAATTTTAATCTGTATAAATCCAGCTACGACAAAAGCCACAACGGCCAAGATGCCACCAGCAAACATTCGTTTTAAGGGCCTGTTTTAGAATCGAAATACATCATTTAAAGAAAATATTGTTTTTGAGATGTTTACCTTGTTAAAAATCCACAACGAGTAAGTAATGGATAAACTCCAGAGTCGAAAACAGGAATAAGTATTAGAATGAGAAGTGGGTTGACTACTTGCATTTGGTCAGGTTGGATTGAGTAAACGGACGACTAAAAGTTACACAGTAAAAATAATTTTTAAAAATGTGAGTTTAAGTTGAAAGAGAAAGTTAGGCGTTTACAAGTTGGCCATTCATTTGCGTGGCTTGATGGGTCCAAGTTGATCCTTGTTGGTCAAAAAGTGCCCAAAAAAATGGTAGTGGAAGATAAAGGTACATCACCCGTAATGTTGCCCGAACATCGCTAATAAACTGATGATCATATTTATCATCGGCATAATCTAACCAATTGCCTCTAGGTGGAGATGTTTTAGAGGATTTGTTTTTTAGAGCCCTCTAGAATAATTAAATAGACTTAATTGTGTTTCAAACCCATTTTTAAACAACTTACACAAATACATGAAACGACTTTGACTACTAGATTTCCTTGTGGAGGATTTATGCGATATAACGGCTTTCCGCAAACAAATAAAACTATTCAATAATGTTTTTAAATATAAACGGTTGAAAATTATGCAATGTCCAATCGACTTACTAATAGAAGCAACCATGATAATTGCTGGAACCCCAAATGCCAATGGAAAACACGTTGAACTGCCAAAACATTTGACGTTGCCTGGTTAAAATAAACAATACCGTATTAAATTTGTGACTATTGTAACGAACAATATCAAATTGATTTGAAACCCATTTAACTGACCTCTAAGAATTGGTGTAACATACGTGGAAATGAGACTTCCAGCATTGATCGCGAAGTAAAATATAAAGAAAAAACGTTCTCTCGCTCTAACCTTTTAAATATTAAGTTCATTATGTTATTTAACAATTTAATTGCGGTTAATTAATACAACATATTACACTGTACCTGGTCAGGGTCAAACTGATCTCCACCAAATGCTGAAACGCATGGTTTGATTCCTCCTGTACCCAATGCAATTAGAAGTAAACCCAATAGTGAAATGGCACTGGAAACATTTTAAATTAAAAGTCAATATTGGCACCGATTACAGTCATTGTTTGTTGTTAACACAAAAATTTTCTTTTTTTTAATAATGTACATGTAGGTCAATATTTTTTTATTTTGTTTGTGCTTACTACATAGGCAAGTGCAATGGTGGAGTTGCAGCCAATGCCAAAACAACATTTCCAATCGCGTATAAAATAGACACGTATAAAATCGTACTGCAATTAAATAAATATAAACAATTAATTAATATCGACCTGGCAACCTACAATTAATATCAATTAAAAATATAATTACTTAAATTTTCCCAGCAAACTATCAGCCAGCATAGCTCCAAAAATTGGAGTAAAATCTGTTTCATAAAAAATATTTTTGTTGCAATTTCATTGAAGATTTTTTTTGTTTTTGTTTTGGATGATGACCATTGACAGTATATTGTGGGATATTAGTAAGGTCTTTCACATGGTCAGTATGTTATGTATACTTTTTATTAAAATTAGAAAATGCTGATTGTAAGAAGTCCATGTTTAGTACTAATAAAGAAATGTAACTTTTTGAATAACTTATTTAAAAGATTTTGGTAAAAGTTAGTTGTATCTGAATAATATTGACTTTGAGTTATTTTTATTATAGGAATGCACGATTGTCGGATAAATTTAAAAATAAAGGAAAACCAGTTTTTTACGCATCATCCAAATTTGATAAAGTTGTAAACAATATTGTTTTGACTTACAGCAGAGCATAGTAAATCCATGATATATCACGGTGGCATCGCTATTGGATAAAAGTATCTGATCAGTGAAATACAGGAAAAGCACCGCTGTGATAAAAAAAATTATTAACAAAATTGATTTAAGTTTAGTATTTTATTCATGCAGAACGGTAGTGCTTGATCTACTTTTTAAAACAATTGAAGACGTTATCGTTTTGACAAAATTTCTTAACCAGAAATGTCACTTATTTTTCTAGTTAACCTCGTTTCAACCTTGAGTGAATATGCATAATACAGATGTTATGTAAACTGTAATCTTCACTGGTTAAAATGTTTTTTTAAACTTGATTTGTAACGGTTACAGTTTATTCTTCCCATGTTTTTATTTTTTTATTTCTGGTTTAGTGATTTTGACTTGTTTTAAGATGAAATTTAAAAGTTAAAACTCTTTTATCAATTTGGTTTTAAAATTTCTTGATTACATCTTTTTTTGCTTTATAAGCGAGAAATGTTGGTCACAGCTGTGTTTATAAATTTTTTAATTGAAATTTCAAACTGTTTATATAGGAAGTTTGTGGGGGAAAATATTCACGGTTTTTATTACTAAAAACGACAGCTTATGTTGCCGTGTGAAATTTAATTGCAAAGATTTACTTGAAAATAACAAAGCACTAAAGCAGAAAGATTTAATCTTATTGTATTTGGAAAATTTCCTTGTAGTAACCATGCATAATTTTGAAAACAACTTACTTCGCATTCCATAGTAAGAGAATCGTTCACAAAATTCATTCCCCACAATAAAAAAGATGGACTTGGGAAACGATGATTTTTTCGGCTCCTGTCAAAAAACATTTTAAAATATACTACATCGTACTTGATCACCGTAAATAAAACTCAAATGATGAAAAATATACAAAATCATGCAACTTGATACCAAAATAAGCTGCCACTGTACCAGTATGTTCAAAATATTTATTGCTCGTTAATGGATTATTAAATTGCTGAAGCAACAATAAGTTACTGCATGTGGCAAGGACTTTGCAATTACCTTGTAGGTTTGAAATCAATTGTTTATAGTAAATTACAAAGGGTAAATTCTAATTTAAAATGACTGAATTCTAAAGCTTTACCGAGAATTTTAATAATCTTACCTGTATTTGCAATTGTAATTTACTTCCTTCCATTGTGTTAAAATGCAACTTTCAAAAAAAATGTTTTTATAGAATTAAAAATGTCGATAAAATCATTTAAAACACTGTTTCAACTTAGTTAAAAACAAATATCACACGCGGTATCCCTTTTGACAACTTTTCAATAATTTTTTCAATGGTTACTTTTTTTATCGTGTTGATATTGCACGGCCGAATAAGTATAAAACAGCTAATAAAAATCCGTGCATCAAGTGTTTTGATTCCAACAACAATGAGGAAAACCATTAATGACACTCTTTATTTCTAGTGCATTGATACAATGTTTTGGTAGTGCCAACCAATCAGATATCGCTGAAGGATATAGTAATTTATTCTTTAACCAAAAAAACCGGTTACTCTTATAAATCATGCGTGCAATTATTTTGAAATGTGTGGTTTTTTGTTGCGAGGATTGATACGTCACAGTTTTACACAATAAAAAATGTAGACAGGACCCAGTTTGTATGCGGTCCCCCAGGCAACAGATCTGAGGCCCCCTTTTAAAAATAGTTTTATTATACTATATTGTATACTTTAGTTTTTATAGAACTGACGCAATTGTAAAATTGTTAAGAGGGCAGCTGCCAAGCAAACTGGGAAAACTAAAAAATTTTGACATTTTTTAAAAATAATATATTGCAATTTAGAAATTGCACAAATTTTAATGTAAATAAAATGCATAAAATTCTTAAGTCACATATACTGATAACGCAATATTATGGCTTTAGTACTTATAACTTTACGACCATTTTTTTAAAATTAGAAAATTTTTAAAACTTTTCAAATGCAAATACAGTACTCAATAAACCAAATTTTTGCAAATTTGCATTTTTGTAAATTTAAATTTTTTCTAGATTGGTTACTGTAAAATTAGTGTCAAGAATGAATAATTCTAATCACTAACTTAAAATAAGTTGTTTAATTTAAAAAACGGTATTCAAATTTGAAAATTTTGTAATGTCATATAGAAATTTGAAATTGTTTTTTTTTATGCGGCCCGAGTCCAATTTTTTACCGCCCGAGGAGATAGTTTGGTCGGATGTGAACTACGATGACCCATAAAAATAACTTAAACGCGTTGTACTTTCCAAACAATTATTGTTGAAAGTTGACTTTAATAAAAGGATTATTATCAAAAGTCTTTCAACTTGAAAGTGTGATGCACCAGGTAGACCAGCACATACTTTAGTAAGAAAGTTGTATTCTGATTACTTGTTGAAAAATTAAAATTATTTAAAAAATTGGGGTTATCTAAGGTGCTGCAAGCACTTGTTTACGTCTTAAGCTCCTATCTAGAAGTTTATTGGCCGGGTTTTGGCCCCCAACTTTAAATTTAGCCTCGACTGTAGCATCACTGCACGTTTTTAAAGAACGCACAGGATATGAAAATTCAAAAGTACAGTATTTAACACTTACATTATAAATTAGCACAGTAAAAGTTGGAAAAGTTATAGAGAAAGCGTTTCTTAATGTTAATTCTAAGAAAATCGATTACAGTTAAGTACAGCAATGATGCTATATAAACTTAAAGAGAAATTAATTATACGTCATATTATTATGAACCGCATTTTATTTTTCTATATCAAATTAAAAATTGGTCTTAATTTTCTTAAACTTTTTTATTTTAATTTCAAGAAAAAATTTCAACATTCCTCGAATAACAAAATCGATTAGGTCAACGTATTCAATACTTGTTAATTATGGATTTTTCCCAAATGTCGTTACAAAAAATTTATTGAATTACAATTGCAAATACAGTGTAATTTAATTAAAACTCCAGAAGATAATATTCCATAACTGTTTTAAAAGAACTGAAAATGAATATTCTTTTTCGTGTTCAATTATATGTGATGAACATAGCAGTTACATATACTGGATTATACAATACAGTCAGTGTTTTCACAAGTAAACAAATCTCAATGTGTAGATACAATATTTGACACATAAGTTTACCTCTTCGATTAGTTGTAATTGGTCATTGTCCTCAAAGTTTCCTTTCTGGCTATGCAACAGGTGGCTAGCTTTATAATTTTAAATGGTTCACACATATTTTTAATAAAATGCAAGTTTCTTCGTAACAGCTGATCGACATGCATGATCATACAAGTAACATATGGTGAATGAAATTGAGCAAAGCAAAAAATTCAATTTTAAAAACCTTCTGAAAATAGAGATAGCTGACTGCCACTTGTGCTAGAATTCGTTGGACTGCTGACGGATGACTTTGAATCTGAATCTTCTACATGTTTTGATTCCATTGCAAATTGATGATAACAAATAAATAGCAGATCATTAATAGGAGTGATAAGAGTAATGTTTAGTGATAAAATACTGTGTATATGAGAGAGAGGGAAATGGAAGCGTCACGTGTACATTTTAATTAAAGGGCGGAGATTTCAACGCTGTGAACATTGTCATCGAAATTTATTCTTGTGCTCACGAGTCATTACGTATCATGAGACTTATGAAACTCGACAACAATATTTTTTATGACATAGTGCTATAAATATGAATCAGATATGTGATATACTAAGCGATAGTTCAAGGAAATGATTCTTAAAATGTGTTGGTCGTATTTCCTTTTTTTCTTAAAATTTAATTTTCAATTGCAATTTTGTTGCCTTTTTGGTTGATCACCGGTTCAGATTTTTAACGAGAAAAGAATTCAATTTATAACTATTACACATTTATAATTCAGTCGAGTCATTCAATAAAACTAGACTTTTATGACAAACTTCTAAGTTACATTATGACTATACTGTATATTAGAAAAATATTTATTTGCTTAAAAAATATACAATTTAAATTGCAACCTTATGTTGTATTAAAATAGCGTTACTCGATATATGTATGCATTGTTTTTAAATATTTGATATTGACAATTATTAATTAAATTATTATACCGATACCGGTACTCGTATAAATCATTTAATGTAAAGCATTATTTTAAATTGAATAGCGCGGCAATATAATATTTGAATTTGATGGTCTGTGTTAACAGTAGATGGCGTAGCTTACATTATGAATTTCCCAAATCTCAACTACAGTAATAGGTAATGCTATCTGAAGAAAAAAACATTTACTAGAAAATACATGAATAATTCCACACTTCAAATACTGTATGATGACATTTTTTATCTTTTGCGTTTAACATCTGTCAAAATTAACATTGATAATAATCTTTAAACTAATAATAATTATTTGGCTACGTGAAGTAAATTTCAGGTACCGTCAGTAATACCTTTACTAGGTCAAATTTATTACCGTACGGTATTACATAATCGACTGGTTACTGAAAGCGAAAACGCATTCATTTAGCATAAAATCCATAAATATATAAAATAAAAAAATTAAACTAGTGAAATGTTCTACCTAAGTAATACTCCATCAAACTTAAAAGTTTGTATTACGTGAATCGACGTAGTAATAAAATACAGTAATGTGTAAATAAAAAAAATCCCCATTACATAGCAGTGGATAACATAATACATAGTCTCCGTAAGGTGCGCTTGAATGCTACATGGAAAAACCACACTGTACGTTAGATGGCGTTGAGATCGCAGACTATTGGAATTGTAACAGATTTTGGTAGTAATGTTGTAAGTTGTGGAAGATGAGGGAATTTGGGTCAGTGGGTCTCGGGGAATGCAAGTATCAGCAGTACGGGACTTAACCCTCGTGCACGCGCTGCGCCCTTTGTATATTGTGCATCAAAACATTTCGATTGTGTTTCTATTAGTGCCTTTGCTTTATTTGATGAACTAGTATAGTAGTATTGCTCTGCCACCTACCAATAAATTGACGTTTAACTTGCTTGATTTGAAGGATTTATACGGACAAAAGGCCAGGCAACAAACCACTCTCAATTGCTTACCTGGACTATAGCATCGGCTTATGCACGGTGATCATGTTCAAGTTGTGGCAACAACAAAATGAGAATATCAACGATGTAAACTTAACTTATCGAATGAATAACCAAGATTTGCTGAAAACAGCGAGGGAATTGGTGTAACGTAAAACACGGAGGTAAATTATAGAATACTATAATTTTAAAGTCTTTAAAAAGACGCAAGAACTGTCTTTACTGTAGCGCCATATGTATTACTGAGTAGTGATAGATTATTATGCACTACGTAACATTGGAAAAAGTAAAGTTTGTAACTTTTAGTCGTTAATTTGTTGATCGATATAGGTATTGTTTATGTATTAGCTGTAGTATTGTTATCTTATGTTATTATTCTTAACATGAGTATGTAATATTAGTGTTTTTTGTGTCGGCGTATAATAGTGAATCGGAGCTGGCCTTGGCCTCAGTGCTGGTGTTGAGGCCTCTCCTCCCACCACCACTACCTCCTCTCCGTACTTCTTACTGTTCTCCTTCCAATCTTCATTGGACTGAGCCCAAACTAATGCAGTGAGAGATTCGAGTATTGGATAACTGAGAAAAACCTTTCTCCCGTTCCCCCTCTTTTATTTTCTGTTATTGTGGTGGGCTGAGGTGGGGGATTTGTTGCCAACTGACATCATCTTTATACGTAACCCAACGCATTCCACACTGAAACATGCCTGCTTGAGTTTTATGTATTTTTACTTGGCTAGATCGCACGACTCGTTGAGCGGTGAATGGCCCGGTTGGCTCTGATATAAGCATAGCCCAAGGTCACCATAAAATACAATGATGAGTATAGTTTCGGTGAATTACAACGAGGCCCTTATATAAGGGAGCAAGCTAAACAAGCTCTCAAGAGTTGTGATTGATGCTTGATTAAATAACTCTGGAACAGCAGACATTGTTGGTTTTGATTTACAGTAAAGTCAAACAATGTAATGTATTTAAATTATTATAATTGTACTTATAAGTATGTTGAAATGCTCCAGTTGAATGATTTATTAAGTGATTTGAAAGTTTCTAAAACTTTTAAATACTCCACAAATGTTTGCACGAAATTTAGGACAAAACATGTACAGTAGATAGTTCTGGTGGTTCAAGTAAAACTATCCTAGTTTTAAAATCCAGAATTATTATTAAAATCTGTCTGTATGGAAACTTGCTAATTCAATTAAAATTTGTCATTTAGAAGCAAATGTTATGCAGAAATAAACTAAAATGTTGCTGAAATCGTGCAGGCTTCAAAAGTTTGGAGTGCAGACTGGCGTAACTAAAGTACTGGTTCTACTCTTGTATATACCAGCATATTTTTTTTAAAAAATTTGAATAAATCATTGCTTATTCATTATGGTCTAAAAAGCAAACAGTCACCTAAATTCATAATATAAACAAAGCAAAAAAAATAAAACCAGGATGGCAACATTAATCCAGCACCAGATGCAGTATTGAATTCGTTACCATCGCTCTTGTATAATATTGTACAGTAATTATAGATTTATTATAGGAATCGTCGTATTGTTGTATATAGTTTTAGCAAACTTTTGACTGAATTTTAAAATTAATCATATTCAGGGTGTAGGTGTATTACATGAGAAGGGGTGGATAAAAGTAAGAGGTAGTTGATTGAAATGTTCAGGACTTGGGTTCAAGGCTGCCACAGACTTTTTCTAAATACAATAAATAATGAGAATGAAACGTTAGTTTGGACGAGGGAGAGCAGCATTATCTCCTCCTATTTTCTTGAAATTTTTTGTACAGTATAAAAATTTAATGTTTTACAATGTTGAGAGGCTAACGGCGATAATTTGTCATTCTTTGGCTTAGACGCTTGTTACGCCACCGTTATACACAGCAGCTAAAGTAGAATTAAGAGTTGAGTATACGTTTCTAACTGATAATAATACTCTTTAAAGAAACTTATATTATTAAATCTAGAGTTTCCAATTGTTTTAAATAAATATTAACCGAGCTGCATAGAGTTTAGATAAAGCTTCTTCCACCTGAGTTGGCAGACGGCTACTATTAAATTATAGATTAATTTTTAGCTATTTTGGAACCAGTAGAAACAAATTTACTATAGTTGTGAAAAATCTCAAGATAATCGTCTTTTAGAAGTTTACTTTATTAAATACTTATTTGAGCAAACAACAGTCTGTATTGTGTAACTCAGTTGAGTGTGAATTCAGTTATAAAAAGAACAGCTGGTATTCGCTTAATATATTTGAACATTGGTTTTATACAAATCATATATGCATTATTCTTTACATTCAGTCACATGTATATCCAACTAGTGCTTTGCGAGAAGAATTAAAATTAAAATAGTAGCTGCAGAGAAGAATTTAATGATTCTGTGAATTGTTTAGTTGCCAAGCGAATGTAACAGTTATGTTTTTCACTACACTATTTATAGCAAAATATTAATTGGCGCACACACTTATTTTCAATATATTTTTTTTTTGAGTTGTCGGTGAAAATGATTCCTATAAGCTGAGTAAAAGGTATTGGGTAGCTTTAAAGAGTACTTGTTTCTAACCAGGAGAATCTTAAAATAATATATAAGTTGAACTTCTGTGTTTATAAATATCAGCCTGTTTCAAGCACTTATTACAGAGTATTATACTGTACTAACTTATAGCTGTGTTATGTGATGTATACTGTACTGTATTATCTAAATGGCTAATAGCAGCAGCTATGCCGGTGTAGCCTTGAACTTGAAACGTTTTTTATATACTAAGTTTTTTCTGCTTACTTCGCGTTTTTGTCACTGTTGCGCTATACGTAACTGCTTTTGTTGAGTGGAAAATTGTTATCATAGGTAACTTACTAATATTAAGTACTGTAGTTAATTTGAGGGTAAATATTTTTTAGCATATAGGGTACTGCATCTGTTGTAAAAATAATGGATTTATTGTAGTTTCAGTGTAGGTATTTATATGAAAAAAAATTAAGAGGTATTGCATTTAAAATGTTTGCGGATTACATAATTATTGGCAGTCATTTATTAATTTGTATGTTGTAAATGTACTATAATGAGCTTCGAAATACGATTGGACTTGATCTTTTTATGATTGAGCCTATACAGTATTCTGCAGTGTGCACTGCTGTTTGATAGGTTGTAGGTAGATGGCGTTGCCAGTGTGCTTGCTTATGAGTGTGAGCCGCATAATGGATAGCCTTGACCCCTCCCACCCACTGTATAGCCTTGTTTCGTTCAAGTTCAATGCCAAACATTAACTTCGGGATTTTCTATGGCAGTTCGTTTTGTGGGGAGAGCTATAAAAAGGATATCAAATATTAAATACTGCATTTAAAAGTAACGTATATTTGAGTTAGGGAAAAGTAAAACATTGCTTTATTTGAAGTTTAATGTTGTCGGTTACTGAGAGCGAGTTGTTATCTTTACTTGGGCTTTAAATGCATCTTAGATGGGCGGATCATGATAACCACTCCCCTGATGTACTGTACCTATTTTGATTAAATCTGTAATGATCTGTTGCTAATCTTTTCTAAATACAGCACTATGCATTTTGAGCTAAAAACGTTTGAGCAGAATTTTGAGCGGTTGACATGTTTTGTATTGAATTTTTCATGGGTACTGTTTACAGTTGATTTACTTTATTTTTTTACCTAGTTTGTGCTGGTGTTAATGTAAATTTTTATAACAAGTTTTACTTTCACTTTTAACTCAATGAGATACACAAGCTGTTATTGAGGAAAACCTCTTGAACACATCTATGTCAATGATGTCTGAGACTTGGTAGTTTATTTTTAATGCCAAGTACGTTAGTTTTATGTGATAATTTAATACGAAACTGATTTTATCTGCACGTGTGCTAAATAGTTGCTTTAATTAATTCAGTGAAGTTTATCGTAAGCTGTATTTCGGTAATTAATTTAAAAATGCATAATCGTTGGCAGTTGTGTCATAATTCAATTTTCTCGGTAATTATGATAAATTCTAAATCCAAAACTAGTTTTTCGATATTGCTTTTGTTGATATATCACGAAAGATTTTCTTAATTTTCTAGAAATTTATATTGTGTGGCTATCGCGGTAGAAGTGGATTAATTGAGTTATGTCTGGAATCACAGGCAACGCTGTAGTGGCTCAAGTAAAGCAAGAATTGGATGAAGTGAGTGGCGGTCTTGGGGAGAGCATGGAATCATGTTCTCCTTCGGACGTGGGTCAAGCCTCAAGTGCGGCAACTCCAGATATTCAAAATGGAGAAGCCGAGGCAGCTGTTGTACGTTATAGTCATCGCAGAGAATCAAGTGATGGCGGAGATGATTCAATGGTAGGAACACCAGCACCTAAAAGAATCCATTTGGCAAGTCATCGAATGCGATACAGTGTAGAAGAAGGCCCGGCTTCACCACTGACTCCAACAAGTCCTGAAAGGCAAGATTCATTCTGTTCTAGTACAATTCCGGGCGATGGTCCACTTGGAATGCATGACTTAAGTGGCAAAGACGATGATTCTCCAAAACGGTTGTGTCTGGTCTGTGGAGATGTTGCTTCCGGATTTCACTACGGTGTAGCTTCTTGTGAAGCTTGTAAAGCATTTTTTAAGAGGACCATTCAAGGTTCGGTTGATAATATACTATCGACTTTAATGGATTATTAATTTATATTTTATTTTATAGGCAATATCGAATATACATGTCCTGCGAGTGGTGAATGCGAGATTAACAAACGAAGAAGAAAAGCTTGTCAAGCTTGCAGATTTCAGAAATGTCTATCAATGGGAATGTTAAAAGAAGGTTTGTATTTTGTGTAGTAATTGTTAAATAATTATATTGCTTATCAGGTATGAAACCGATAAGACTACAAATTGTGATTTTTCTTGATTTTACATTTTTGTGGATGAAACTTTTGTGAAATGCTTTATTTGAATATAATAATCATACTCCTAAAATTGTTAATTCCAGGCGTTCGATTAGACAGAGTGCGGGGTGGTCGGCAAAAATATCGTCGAAATACAGATTCTCATTTTCCTTGTGTCACATACCTCACTAAAAAGCAGCCTATTGAAGGTGATTATTGTAAAGCAGTGACTTGTGTTACGATATTTATTTATTTCTTTCAATAGAAAATAAACTATTACGAGCATTAGCAAACTGTGAACCAGAACAACCATTTGCTAATCCAGATCCGTCTATTCCTGACTCTGATATGAAACTTATAAGTACTCTCAGTGATTTGGTTGATCGGGAATTAGTATGTACAATTAGCTGGGCCAAACAAATTCCAGGTATTGCAATGAACGATGTTGAATTAATCATGGAAATATTTATAACTTGAATTCATTTAGGCTTTACGGAATTGTCGCTGGACGATCAAATGAGGTTGCTTCAAAGTTCTTGGGCTGAAATTATTGGTCTCAGTTTGGCATTTCGCTCCAGACATCTTTCTAACAAACTTCAATTTGCTCCTGATTTAATTGTTGATCTCAGACAAGCCAGAGATTGTAAAGCAGAGGAATTTTTTCATCACGCTATTCATGTCGCTGAAAGGTTGGAAAATATGGCAGTGCGACAAGAAGAATATCTCTTACTGAAAGCCTTAATTTTGGTAAACTCTGGTAAGAGCTTGCTTGTTATTTGAATATATTTTTTAATATGCCATTAATTAAAAGTAATTGACAAATGGGAATTTTGGCTTAGTCTTAACGATTTAATACTATTCAAAGTATTAACTCTATATATTATAGCCATTTTTTACAGATAAACCACGTAGAAACGATTTTCTGGATCTTTTATCTATTTCTTATTTTATTTTTTCTTCTTTTTTAGATGTACCAGTGGATGACCAGGAAAGCGTGAGGAAGTTAAGAGAAACTATAATTAGAGCATTAACTGAATGTGTTAGCAGTTTGAGGCCAATGGCAAGCGCAGGCATTCATGTGCCCAATCTTCTTTTATGTCTACCTTCCTTGCGTCAAGTGGACGCTACAGTTCGCAAGTTCTGGACAAATGTTAAACGAGAAGGACGTGTAACTATGCAGAAATTGTTGGTGGAGATGCTCGAGTCACATTTGAGGTAGAAAATATGTTGTCACTATGTAGCAAGTGACAGCTTTCCCACCCGAGAAAAACTAGGTGTAAATAATTATATCCTGTTAAAAAAAAGTTTCGTTTTCTCAAAGAAACGACTTATCATATCAACTCTTTAAGTTCTGTATTCATAAAAGGTGTTAATTTTGTTTTTAAAAAACATTTTAGATGACATCAAGGCTTCTCATACGATTATTTTTTTTTTTGTTTGGAGACGAGTTAATCTCGCTGGATTTTAAAAATAATTCATAATTATGTACATTTTGACAAATTATACCGTTACATGTGCTGATCACATGTTAACTGATATCTATAAGGATGCAGTTAGTTAATATTTTCTTTTTATCATCATCATCTTTGTTCACTAATCGGTCATTTTAAGTTTTACTAACTAAATTTGGGTATACTGTATGTATATACTGTTACTGGATTATTTTTATTATTTTATTAGTTAAAACGGATAAACTGGTAGTTATTATGCAGATTTTTTTATATTAAAATTTGCGAAGTTGATAATTTTATGTTGTGAATTAAGACACACAAACATTTTAACGTTAACATTTTTAATGCTTATAAAGTGGAACTAATATAACTAGGCATTACACAAATGAAAGAACTAAACCAAACGTTGCGTAATTTTCCTGAAATTTAAACTTATGGAATCCATTGACGTATTATATTCATTGATATTGGTACTATTTCAGTAGACTTTAAACGACCTTTGATTGACATGTTAATTGCTACTAATAGCATTCATTCATGCTGTCTGATATATTAATTGGTATTTTTTTTCTATTGATAGTTGCCTAGTGATACAAGAAAGTCTCTTTTAACTTTTGAAGTAAGATTATAACAGTAACATAATTATACTGTAACATCAGTACAGTATCCTATCTTGAACAAAGTTATGAAGTTTTGAAATTGTCTTGCCAGACGGTACACTTGCCTTACCATACATACTGTATACCTAAAATTATTTTATTAGATTAGGTTATTATTTTTGTAGTAATGGGTTTTTTTAAGATCGTATAAAAATAATAAATGATTTACAGGTTTTAGGCAAAGTATTTTACCGGACAAGTGTACCTGACGAGCAAGTGAACTAGACCCAAATGTCTCTTTATTTTAAAGTTTATAACATCAGAAATAGTTATGTATTGTGGGTTCTTAAATCGTTATACATTAACCAGACATTAGCCATGTTTATGTTTTACATTTCAGTTGAACTTGATAGTTTTTCATCAGTTAGAAATTTATTTTAAATTTAAAGTTGAAATGTTCTGATTAAATGCATATCGGTTTCGGCAGTTTCTCATTTTGTATAATCATGTAATCACGACTGAAATAAGTATATTTTTCAACAAAAATTATATACCAAAATATGTTTTTAAAAAAAATGGCAGTACTCGCTGATCTGCGAATTTGTATAAATATTTGCTCACAAATACTCTATAAATAGTTCCTTAAAATCATTACATTCATTGTAAAAAATAAAGCATCATAAAATTTTTAAATAAAGTAGCTAAAATAAGTTTTCATTTAAATGTTAGACATCCTGTATTATGTAACTGAAAACTGAATTTTTAATTTCATGAAAACTGACACTTCACTTTTGGTCATCTTTCGAGATATCTGAATTAAAAAAAATTACTCTTTTCTCAAACTACATTATTTTTATACGATTGCAAGAACGTATTCATATATCATAAGCTAAGTTGTCGATACTCTAGTAATAGTTGCTTGAAATATTTTTGGTATAAAATTACTGATTTTTTAGCTACTAACATGTATGAGTAAAGATTATCTTTGTGTAAATAGAAAAATATTGTATACTTGATCTGTAAAGATGTTCCCTCGATTAAGTTGTAGCTTATTATCATTTCTAACTCATAGGCAGCTTTATATTAAAAAAATACAATACTGCTAACATCTTTTTATAGCAATGGGTACACAAAATAATGAAAACACGACCTTTATTATTAGTGTTTGACCCATTTAAACGTCATTGGATAAAGATATCAAGGGTTATCATCTGTGTGGTGTTTGTAATTTAGATTGAGCTTCAAATTTTAATCATGATTGTCACAATTAACGTACTGTACGTAGTAAAGAACTGATTGTAACGATTAAAATCTAAGCATGATTTTAATTTCATCGTTAAAAACAGAAAATACTGGTTGAAAATTCATTTCATATAAATAATCACTTATCACAGAGAGTTCACATTGTGCCATTATTTTTTGATGGTCTTAATAATATTTTTTATTTTCATCATTTTAGTACAAACTTTGACGAATTTTCTTTCAATATTTTAACGCTTTAAATTTCTTTAGTATTTTTTAACATTTACTTTCCAAATGATTGTATAAACGAGCAAATTAATTGAGCGGTTGCAACTAAATGTTGGATCCATCAATAATTAATTGTAAGGTGGTTATTGAATTGTCATAAAAGTTGGAATGCGGCTGTAAATAATTACTCTTTAATTCATAAGTTTAAATAGTTATTGTAAGTTAAAATAAACTTCATGTTGTCAATATTGTAATCAATTACATCTTATTTTGCCATTATTCGGTGTAGACTTTTTTTCGAAATTGTAGCAGTCCTTATGACAGGAGAAACGCTATTTAATTTATTGTAAAAAGTGATGAATATAGCAGTTTTTATTTTGCCGATTTGGCAATTATTTTGTTGACTTAGCAATGAGTAAACTTAGCAATACACAAAAGTTTATGTTAGTTGCTATACATTTGTATATTATTAATTTTATCTGCTGTACCGTAGCCTGGATAAAGTTTAAAATGCTTTTTATTTTGAGAACATTATTAGTTTCTACTCTATTATATTTTAATTAAACGTCTGAGAAAATTTGGTTTTTATTGTCGATGCATTTTTAACTACCATGTTTTGTTATTAACCATACAAGACGTAATGCTGCAAAATTTATACTGCTTATTTACATGTGATAATTATTAATCATGTCATACTACAGCATTTTATAGATTGGTCGCCTAAGTTGAATAGGGCACTGAAGTAAGATGCGTATCTACATTCTTCAGCCAAATGCGACTAATCGTTTAGCAGTTAGGTTGTGCGTGAATATACCGTTGATTTCAACTACAACTATTACTGGTAAAGTAAGGAAGATGGCGGGTTTCTCATCTGGTTCGTTAAAAAGGAATTTTCCTTATTTTCGTCAGCAATTTATGGCTGTGATCGGTAACACTAGTATTGTTGTAAAGTTCGTATGTGTGACAGTCTTCCTATGTTATTTTTTGAGTTTCAATGAAGCTGCTATTGAAGCCATTAGTGTTACACCTGGTTATCTTCTACCGCCCAATTTCAGATTTTGGACGGCGTTCACTCACTGTTTCTTAGAAATACATTTCTGGCAGGTTTGTTATTTGATAATATACACAATCAAATGTTGTTTTTAGATTGACTTTTAATGTTTTATGTCGTTTTGGTTGAAGGTAATTGTGGACGTGGTAACTCTGGGATTATGTGGAAAATTAATGGAACCATTATGGGGAGCCTTGGAAATGCTAACATTTTTCGCTGTTGTCAATGTTGGTGTGGCAATTAGTTGCGTTATTACTTATTTAATTGCCTACATGATTACATTTAATCCTGACATCTTATTCGCTGTCCATATTCACGGCTTAACAGGCTACGTGGCTGCTGTATCTGTCAGTGTTAAGCAAATCATGCCTGATCACGTGTTATTTACGATTCCAACACTGGGAAAAATGAGAAATCGAAATATACCATTGCTGTGTCTTCTTTTATCAGTTATTTTATGGCTGGTTGGACTTTTGCACAATACTTACCCATGCATGTTTGCCTGTGGTCTGTACATCAGCTGGATATATCTGAGGTTTTTGCAGTATCACATCAATGGTACGAGAGGAGACATGGCCGAAAGTTTCACCTTTGCCAGGCAAGCCCTGAATTAATGCTGTCATAATTTTCTTATTTTAATGCTTGAATTTTTTATATTTTGTTTACAGCTTCTTTCCAAACGTCTTGCAGCCACCTGTAGCCATTCTATGTAATACGCTATTTCAGTGCTTGGTTAAGCTAAGAATATGTAAGAAACCAGTGAGAAAGTACGATGTTGGAGCTCCATCGTCAATAACTATTAGCCTTCCAGGCACCGATCCGCATGACGCTGAGCGTAGAAGGTATTTGTCTTATGTTAAATGTATCTTAACATCTATACTTTTCTTGTTATTTTATTGACTTGAATACTGCTTCCCACAATATTTCTTAAAATTTGTCATTTAATTTTAAATATTTACAAATTCTATAACGTTAAGGGTAAAACTATCACTGTTTTTAAAAGGTAATCGACAGTTCTAAGAATTGTGGAGACGAAATACAACGTTATTACTTAAAATTTAAGTAAAATACTTGTAAAAATTTGTTGTTGGTATATTTTATCAAAAGTAACATGAAAATAGCTAAAGACTAGTGATGATGTAAATTAATAATGCAAGAATCTAATAAATATTTACGTTGCAGATTAATAGCTTTAAAGGCACTAAGTGATCGATTGAGCAAATCAGAGCCTGCAACGCAGTGGCCGTCGTTAATAGACGAGGATAGCAGCCCCATGAAGCACAGCAAAACAGTTACTTTTAGTAAAACTACAACTGAGTTGGTATCAACACCATCTACCACTACAACTGTCGCTGCAACAACGTCAACTGAAACCAAAAGTATCGTTGACATAGATAATATCGTGTAAAACTACTGTGAAAAAAATTGGTACTCTTACATCAGTTCTTAGGACTTGTTTTGAACTGATGTTGAACTTGTGTGAGTGTGAATTGATCACACATATTATAACTACAAATTATATTATCTTAGTTGGAGGAAATATTGGATTGTATGAAGATGGTCTTGCTCCCTTCAACGTGTAAGTGAATTTTGAGATATTTTTTTAGTTGTAAGATTTGATTTATTGTAAAAGGAGTGTATGTTTTGTCTGTTTACAATTTCTATTGTATAATATAGAAGGAATTACACATGCTGACACCTAAATAATTAATTTTGGGTTATATTTATTTGACATCTTCACCTTGCTGTACACACTAATTAAAGCTGTCTTTAGATTTTTAGATAACATTCTCAATTTTTTTGTTTTTTTAATATCTCATTAGACTAACTAAATGCGAAAGAACGTATATCGAATACCGATATCGGGTACGAATTTCTGTTATGAAGCACAAGAGTTAATGTATTATTACTGTTGAAACTGGTAATCATTTAGAGTGTCGCAGAATAGTTAATCGTTGAATAATTGAATTTAGTGTGCCTTAAAAGTGTAGAGAAAGATCACCAAATGTAATTGGAAAAAATCTGCTTGATAGATTAGTCGATGGAGAATTTGTATGAAAGAAAAGCGAATGGAAATGATCAAATATTTGTTTATAAGGTGCTATAAATGTTGGTTTTTATTTATTAAATTTTTTTGAAATAATCTTAGGAGATTATGTTGAAATACAATGTAAAGATAAGTTTAAATTCAATTGAGAATAACATGATTGTTAATTTATTGGTTATTTAATACGGTAGGCTAATCAATAACTTTATAAGAATTTTACGTATATAAGAATGTTCAAGTATTAGTTATTTGTAAGTTTTATTGTTTAAATATGACATTCTTTTGCGAAGTTTCAGCTGAACTGTTGGGGGAACTTTGCCGTTTTGTATAGATGTTAGGAAATTTTGTGAATTTTTCATATATCCAAACTTCATGGCCATCTAACCGAAATTGATATTCACAGTAAGATAGTAATCGTTGATGTTTATGATAACTACATTAATTATTTAACTTACTCGAAACGCATGTAACAACTCAGCATGCCGCTTCTGCAATTCCTTGCAATTATTCTTGGCTCCTGAGTAGTATAGCTAATTAATACATGTGCAAACAGCAACAAAAAACTCTTAATTAACTTAAATTATTTACAAGCCAGCTTTTAAATAAACAATAAATCTATGCTATTATTTAAATTGCAATATACACTGACATTTTGAGGAGGCAACTGTTGAACGTTTGTTAATTGCATTGGAGGGTATGTTCTATCCACTTTTGGTACTTCTAAACAAGTAATAATATCTCTGTAAAATATGGAAGTTATCTTTAGTGTTTATAAGTTAAATTATTACTTATAACTTGAAAGCTAAATCCACAGTGCCCAGTGTTTCCAGCTGCATCTCTTGCTACATATCTTACATGATGAATTCCAGGTGGCAATTGTGAATTTTGTTCCTGAAAACAGTTTGCAATTTAATGTAAAACTCTATACCCAAATTAATTTCATACCCTTGATTTCCAAACTGAAACAACGCCCACGTTATCTACAAAATATGGCTCGTCCCAATTAACAACTGCTGTTTCTTTGTCTCCATCAATGACAATATTTGTTATCGGTTGTGGACAGTTGTAAACAATCGGAGGAAATCGGTCTAACAATGACTAATAAATTAATCAATGGAAACTATATTTGGCATTCATTGAGTTTGCCTTTTACGTGAACTTCAAATGAACATGTCTTGCTAATTCCAGTAACTGGATGAACTGCTTTTACTGTAATCAATGTAACTCCACTTGGGAATTGGGCCTGGTAGTTGGTTACCCAAGATGGAAACACTGTCAGATAACGAAAATCAATATTACTAATAGGGTGAGGTAATTTGAGAAACACTCTTTTTTGATTTTCTGGAAGATCCATTGTCACTGTATTTGGACATTGAAGATCAACTTTTTCCTCAATCACTTTTAGAAAAAGATTTAAATGTTATAACAAGTTCATTAAAGTTAATATGCAGCAGCGTAGCGTAACTCAGTTCTTATAACAATTAGCAATGTTTTCAAGAAGTTAAAATTTAATTGGATTAAATAGCGGTATTTTAACGCTATATTCTGTTTATTGTACAAAGGCCATGGCTACGCTACTGCTGATGTTTAACATTACTTTGAATGCATTCAGATGATTCTTGTGGATCCCATTGTTGAGTTGGGCCACATATTCTACGGGGATTTCCCTTAAGAATATAGCCTTCATCACATTCGATATAACATAATTCACCTTCTTCTTTCTGGTAAGCAATACATGAAGGGGGAGTTACTTTGCCATTGACAGGGTGGTTCATCACAGGACACAATTTAGGTGCTGTAATATAATATAATCAAGAATCTTGATGTTTCTTTGCGGATTATAGTTAGTGAATTTAGACTAGGTTTAGCTGCTTTATTTTTATGTTTAATTATACTGTATGCCTACGACACATATTACATTCACTTCTAAAAAAAATTGTAATCAACACAAGCTGTGATAAAAAAAAACATAAAAAAATGTTCATGAAATTAAACAATACGACAAACATAAAATGGGATGCCATCCGACAAACAAGTATTTTAGTGGCTAATTAAAATAAACGATCTTAAATAAAAACTTGCAATTAATAATTAAAATGCTATTGTCTACGTCTGTATCGTCGTTTACCCTCGCATCTATATTCTTGACTGTTCCATTGACCATTCATCAAGCATTGAATTTCACGATTTCCAATTAATGTAGTGCCAGTGTCGCATTCGATATGGCATTTGGTATTCACCGGGTAAAAGTGATTGTCTTCAATTTCTGCTTCACATACAACTACACCTCTGATTGGCTCAGTTGGAGCCATGCAAAATGGAACTAGAATAATTATACACAAGTTAATTTCAATTATTGTACTTAAAATTTAAATTGATTTGCAAGAACGACCAACCATAACATGATCTTTGATCAGCTGACAATATATAAGAACCATGACATTGACAATGATAACTGCCTTCAGTATTAACACACAGTTGGCTACAGCCGCCATTGTCTTTAAGACACTCATTATTATCTGCCAACATATATTAATTTATTTTATTATTTTTGATAGTAGAACTTTTAAACTACCTTCACATGTTTTCCAATCTTCAAGTAATTGGTAACCATTTGAGCATGAACAAGTGGCAGAACCAATGACATTGTTACATTCGTGAGAGCATCCAAAATTGTCTACTTCACATTCGTTAATATCTATATTAATTCAAGCAGTTATTAATATTTTGATACGATAGTGAAGATTTTATTTGAATTTAACCAATGCATTGATCGTTCTGTAATTGGTACCCATTTTCGCATTGTTGTATCACACTTTTTGTTATTTTTGTTGGTGCTACTGTAGTGACAATTTCTTCTTCTGCACATTTGTAAGATCCCACTGTATTTATGCATCCTTTGACGCATTTTTCAACAATGTCAGGAAACTCACATTCGTCTACATCTATATGAAAACAAAAAAAAAAACCAAATTTTTTAAAGTTATGTTCTTAATCACTGTACTTAAGAAAGAAAGAAAAAATAGTTGGCACCTTCACAAGATTTCCAATCTTCACCCAAACTGTATCCTTCGTTGCATGCACAAAAAGCGCTCCCAATAGTATTTAAACACGTGTGATTACAGCCAAAATTGTCAGTAGCACATTCATCGATATCTAATTGAAACAATCGGTGATTTTTATGATTTTCATTAATAATGAAATGAATTTTAGCACCTTCACAAGTATGATTGTCAGCGGCCAATTGAGTTCCCATAATATTACAATAGCACTGATAGCCTCCCTCTGCGTTTCTACATTCATCTTGACATGGGCCATGTCCATTGTTTAATAAGCATTCGTTTTTATCTAAAATAAAACCCTAGTATAATATTAATGGACGATATCATAACTTGCTGTGTTAAATTAACACATTTTTTGGATGTTTGGAGTCAATTACTGGTAATTGTATTTACCTTGTAAAAATGTTACAGTAAGTTAGTAAAATAAAGATTTTTTTCTTAAGAACCGCACTTGTGTTTTTGTTGAAAGACCGGTGTTTTCAATGTTTGGTGAGAGCTTGCCAAAAGATGTCATACACCCAATCCTATCTTTAAGTATGCCAATAAGTGTATCCATTTTTTGCATATTAAAAAAATCAATTCTGCCGACTAACTTACTAATCCATAAACTTAAAATAGTTTACGACAATTTTTTTGGTAAACACCGTTTCAAATTGTATGGCTGTGAATGATGAATACTAATAATTCTTAAACTTAAAATAACAGTTTAAAGCTAACTTAACTTGCATTTGACAGCTGAGTTACAAATTCAGTTGATTGCTCTACTGTCTCTAGTGCCAGACTTAGTTCAATTTATCATGTAGCTAAGAATATCCATAACAAAATAAACTGGACTTGTATTAATGAGTCAAACGAACTGAGAAGTTTAAGTTGAGAACAGTAATTTTTGTAAATACTGGTGTTGTTTACTTAGTTCTAACTGATGAGTATTTATAATAACAAATGGTGGCTTACTAAAATAATATTTATTCGCATTGTAATTTGTTACCTATGCAGGATCTTCTGTCAGATCCAAGACTATATCCCTCAGAGCAATAACAAATATGAGAGGCTGGGACATTCCAGCACTTATGTTGACAGTTTCCATTATTTACTTCACATTCATTAATGTCTTGTCAAAAGAAAAAAAATTAATATCGGCAACGTTGACGGATAAAAATTGTTTTTACTAGACTATTACCTACGCATGTTTTTTCATCGTCATTCAACTTGTATCCATTGTAGCATGAGCATATCACATCACGATAAGTATCATCTTCTTTGCATACATGCTGGCATCCACCGTTATTTACTTTACAAGAATTCTTGGTTCCTAAATCCGGATCATCGTCATTAACTTCTAAATCTGTCAAAATATTTTTTATATTACAATACAATATACGTTAGCTAATGATTTTTTTTTTGGTTCTTTTACCTGCTTTGTTTATAATTAAAGACGTTTTATTGATGCAGTGCGGCAATGGTCCAACCCATTTGCTCTGTGTGCAATATAATGAATGGGCGATGCTATCTTCAAAGACAAATCCTTTACGACAAGCGTAAAAGACTTCCAAATAGTTATTAAATGGTGCTTCTGGGTTATGTCTTCGTCTATAAACATCAATTACTCCATGTCTTATTTGCGGGGCTGCTAAAAAGCTGCTTTCGTTTAACATGCAACTCATATCAAGCTTTCCCAAATCAATTTCACTATAATTCATCGTCATATATTTGCAATTTGGGCATTTGTTATTGTTGTGTTCAGATATCTTTAAATGCGTTGGGGCAATCGGATTCTCACGATGATTTCCTGCAGTAATATTAAACTAATTAATTTTTTCTTTGGTACTTCCTGTTTATATTATATAATAATCGTACCATAGTTATTTTTTGTTACAACCGGTGATGATGTAGATGTATTGGAAACATTTTGTTTTTTTAGTTTTTTTCGTCTTAATCTATTTCCGGTCATTTGCTTGGCATTTGGTGCTCTATTTGCTGATTGCGAAAGCAGTCGCTGGCTTTGCTGTTTATTTTCCTGTGTAACATCTGCTACATTTAAGTACATGTAAGATTACGTTAAAAATAACACAGTTGCTAAAAGTTTAATTAATTTACTTGTGTCGGTATCCCAACCAAAGAGAGGTCTTTTACTTTTCATGCTTAATCTGGTAGTGACAGCTGATTGAGTAGAAGGAAGTTCGTACTTATTTTGATATTCTGCATCTGTTAATGTCCTTAAAACGCTATAACGCTGAGAGCTTGTATGTGACTTAAATTTATTAAAAGATGCTGAACCACCTTCAAAATAGGGATCATATCAGTTCATATTGCACATTATGGTAATTTAGATAACAATAAAATAACTTGGATTGCAGATGGGTATTGGGTGATTCCATTCTCCATTTCTACATAACAATGTTGGAGAACCATGCAGTTGATAATCTTCATTGCAATCAAATTGCAGCACATAACCATCCCATTTGCTGGTGACAGCTCCGTTGTGGAAGCTTTGAGGTGGAGAGCATTTCGAGGAAGCTAAACCCTTCTCTGAAAGTCATATACAACTTCACTATTTATAGCTTTTATCACACAAAAGCATTTTTACACCGCAGACAGAGCATTTTTCAGATATTTTTATTATTTCAATTATGCTTATCTTAAACATGATTTGCGATATCATAAACCCATATTTTAAACTGCACGAGATGAACTTATAAATTAAGAATTTTGAGTTAATAATAAACATCGATTGAACTTCCGTTTAGGCAGTTTGGTTTTGCATTATTATTTTGGAATAATTTAATAGTTTTCATAAAGTAAATGGATAATTTACTATTGAATTTCAAAAATATTTTTAGAAGCTCAATAACTTAGCTTGGAAATTTCTTTTTGTAATACTTCTGCAATGCAAGTACAGTACTTTAACTTAAAGCCAGTACCGATATATTGTAACCGTCAATTTATTTTTTTTCCCACTTTTCAGATTTATACACTTAATAGTTAAATTAATTAAATAAAACTATAATGGTATTCGATATGACATTGTTGGGTTGTTGAAAGCATGCCATGGAATCGATTGAATTCTAATTTTAATGGTTAATTAAAAAATGTACTTACGAATTATAGTGATGCAACATACAAAGTAACAAATAATCCAACTTGGACCAATTCGTTTATTTCCATACATTGTTTATTATGAGTGTAACTGAATAACGAAATTCATTAAAAACAGTTCAATACAGTCTGTCGGTACCGCTTGTGACTGCGTGCGTTTAACTCGAAAATGCAGAAAGCCAGTCTAATTCTGGTCTACAAGGATTCTCCAAAACGAAGAGGCAGCAGAGAAAAAAAATCAAATTACTCAGAAAAAAAATTTAAAGATGCTTTAAAAAAGATCAACTGGAACATCTGTTCTATAATCGTTAAAAGCGTATATCTTACACAAAAAAAAATTTAGCTTGAATTTTGACATTATTATTACTCTCGTTTGTTTATATTTTTAAAATATAAAATGCGACTGTACTAAATATACTTTTTAAATTTACAGTGTTGACTACAATACTAGTTAAACATTTAATTTTTTTTGTAACGAAAATTATTTTTCACAACAAGTAATACTGACCAACAATAAGAATTTCAGAGAAATTGATAACATTCTGAAAAATCTGAAAAAAAATTAGGTAGAAAAAGTAAAATTATTGCATTTAATTATTATTTAAGTTAGGTGTATTAATTTACTGCAAGAAAGAGTCCTTCGTCAATAGTAATAACCCAAGCCACTTTAATCCATTCTTCATCATTTATCATCTGCTCGATCATCCAACATAAATTATTAATTCGGATCTAATGATTATAGATAGTACAAGTTAATCACATAAACTTGAATGCTGTAGTTATTAATACTGGTATTAGAGATCCTGATAGCATTGACTTTTCAGATACTGCAAGTATTTTCGACGCAAAAATCAATCGAAATTTCTAATTGTAAACAATATATTTTAAAAAGTTATGATATTTATGAATTTCAATTCGGTTTTTGCAGTAATACCTTTGAATTTGCGGTTGAAGCCGATAGGAGTGCTTCCAAGGACTTGAACAAAGTTATGAAAAATGGTAATAACATGAGTATCTGCTGCAGTAAACGTTCAAAGGAAACATTTCCGTACAAATCGCAAATTATAATTGCTGTTGGCCATATAGAAAAAATTATACTTAAAAGCGGACTTATAGAGAGCACTTTATTGACCGCTTTGGCCAATTTTTCCAGCTGATTGAATTTCTCGATTGCTTTTTGAAAGCGTTTAGTTGATTTTAAAGATAACTTAGTCTTTCTAATGTTTCTTTCTAGTTCTTCCAATTCAAGTGAGATGTAATTGCAAATTTTAGTTAAAAAACAATTGTACAGGGTCAAGAAATGTGATACAAAAGCCATTGAAGACACGTACATTAAATAATAAATGGTTTCCCAAATATTATGTGAACATAAAAGCAATCTAAAAAATATACAAGAACAAATTGAAATTGTTTGTGAAACGCCAAGATATTGTAGTGTTCGTTTGATATTTAGTTTGCTCTGCAACCCTGTTTTATTGAGTTGAATCTGCTTAAGAGTTGCAATCAATCCATACCATTGCTTTTGTCTTAACCAAACATGCCATACTGATATTATGACGTACATCGCCGGAGATACAGCAAGAAATTTCTCTATGAGTTTGTCTAGTAGTGGCCTGTCGTTATTTTTTTGGTGCTCGGTATATTTTGTGCGTAACAACTCCATGCAAAAAATACAACTTACCAACATTAAAACTGCTTGCAAAACCAACGCAGTGTAAACAACAATAGAGTGAAACGCTAAAATGCACTTATTTTTTACGTGAATTGGAGCTCCAAATAAGCTAAAAATGTAAAGAAATGGCTGGAATAAATCAGCAGCAGTGCTCATTGCACACATGATTAATTTTAAAATGGATTTTCATATCATGAGGATAGTGAATCCTACTTTCTTATTTACTTATGCGGTATAAATTTTATTGAATTTGCGAGGATAACAAGAAAATCAATAAACATCATGATTATTTAGTCAACAAACTTTTATGGTAAGACTTACACTATATGATTATTTTCAATATACAGAATTTTTGTTTATTTATTATTTTTAAAAAAATAGGCAATTCGTGTTGAAATAATTCTTAAAAACCGATCAAACATTTATCGATGGTAACATAATGATGACTTAAATAATTTTATTTCGTGACTACATACCAAATATTTATCATATTTTATATACCGTACTATTTTGAATCAGTAAATAATGCTTTTTACTTTTGTATGAAAATCAATTAACTTTCACTTTTGTATTGAAATTGATTGACCACCAATAAAATTTAATAGTGATAGATCATTGGATGGACGTTTTAATTGTTTTAACATTGATGTATTATTATAATGTATTTGCTTTTCTAATTTTTGAAATATATAGGAATATATTTAAGCTTTTAAATTTTTAAATAACAGAAAATTATACTGTAGTTTATAAAATTAATTGTGGTAGTACTGTAATTACATTATGTAATAATTATATTAAAGTTTTACGTAATACTGTACTGACACCTAGCGATGACTTGTTAAAGTCCAAGTAAGTAGTAAACTTTTATAACTGGTAAGTTTTGTATTTGTAGAGATTTCGAAACGTTTAACTTGACGGCGATATAACTCGAAGTTTGTTTGTGTCCAGATCGATGTCTTCAGTAAGAACGGTCGATTTCAACCATGTCTAAGCAATAGTTTTGAGACAACAGCTACAGCAAAATTAAGCTTGACGGAAAGAGCGTTCCTTCGATACCATCTTGATAAAGTAAGCTGATACCGTACTGAGTAATATGAATTAAATGTAAATGTCAATAAAATATGTTCTTGGAAATTTGTTCAAAAATCATTTGATTGGTTTGTGAAGAAGGAACTGTTTATTTTTGTTGTTGATTAACTTTTGAGAAAAAACTAATACGATTCAATTAAGTGTTTACTGCTCAAGGTAATTGTTTTTTAAACACTTGTTGAATGGAGTTTGACATGCAGTTTTGTTTTGAAAGTTTGTTAGTTGTAGGCAATGGATGTTGCAATGGAAGGAAGAAAACAGGTGCAGGAAGGTTTAGACAGGCTACGTGATCTGTTGTTTAGAAAGAAGCTAATTCTCTTTCTTGGGGAAGAAATTTCGTCCTTGGATAAACCATTTAATGACTGGTGGCAATTAATTGAAACTGGTGTCAAGGTCTGTTATTTGCATTTTCAAAATTATAGCTGCAGGAAAATTATTGATTCTAATCTAATTTTTTTTTTCTTTCTCAAAATCAATTAATTATTGTAGAATGGTTGCCAGTTAATTGAAATGCAAGAAAAGACATTTCTGGAATCTCTTCATCCTCCATATCAATCAAATATTCACAATACACTGAGATCAGTAGGCGATTTTTCAACTATTATTACTACTAATATGGATCGTTTGATAGAAATGTTAATTTGGCGAGGAGAAGTTATTGAAAAATTACGTTTGGACCAAGTACTATAGCTTACGATTTACAGTTTTTATGTTAAATTAAAACAAATTTACATTGCCGTTAATCTTAGATAGTTCATTTTGACTCAAGTGAATGGGAAACTTGTATCTGTCCAAGAAAAAAGCTACTTATAAAGGTGTTTGGCGATAATGGATTTATTACCAGGTTTAATGTAATTTATGTTTTGATTTTTTTAAAAAATACCTTATTACAAGAGCCAGTAATTGTTTGCACTGTTCAGAATATCTATGCATTATGGTTAGCGTTCAGTTTTACAAATTATAGTGGAATATAATTTTATATTATAATATGGAATATAATTTTTTTATGTTTGGAGCAATTTTAATATTTTTTGGAATGTAAAAATGCGACAAAATTTTTATAGCGAATAATTATTGTCTGTTATTTGTTTTTAATGCTTAATGAATTTAATTGTTTATTACTGTGATAACTGATTTTTAAGAAGTACTAATTAAACATTTGTTTAGATATCACATAAAAACGTTTTGCATGATATTCCACATCCCATTCAGGAACAATTGAAAAACATTTTCGATCAAAACAACGTTCTTTTTATTGGTATAGATCGAGAAAAGTATGCACCTTTTTTCGATAACATTGTTTATAAATCGCAGGTATGTTTGAAGTTTTAAATACCTGTAATTGTTTATATTGTACAGTAACTCTTTTGGAATTTTTAGGCCGATCATTATATGTTGTGCAATGGAGAAGTAACCAGTGTAGTAAGTGATGGGAGTTTAAAAATATTAAAAGCCGATTTAGAACTGTGGGAATTTGCAAGATATTTGACATCAGCTCGAATTGATGAGGATATTATTCCTGGACAGGTCATTTTTTTTTCCATAATTTGCTTTAAAATATTTAGTTTTGATGAATTATTACAATAGGTGTATGAAAGATCTTACTTAGCTTCTCAAAGAGAAGAATATCTGATGCAGCAATTACGATTAGAGGAAATTGCTACTGAAATTGTTTTTCATACGTTACAAATTACGAACGCTTTAGCAACTGACGAAATTCTTTTAAAGCAATCTCGACCTAAACTTGCCGATATTTATCGCAAAGATCCTTTAGGTGATTCCAATTTACCTCATTAATATACAAAAGCCTAATAGTACTGATTACAGGCGTTTACTCTGAAACAAATGTTGAAAGGGCTTATCAAGCGATGTTGCTTCGTCGAAACAATCTCTTAAGGGTAACTATTATTAACAACTACAATACTTTATTTCTAATTTTACATACTTTTATACATAGCTAATCGACAATAGGAATGTTCCTGTAACGTGTGTGTTTTTCTACGAAGAATTTTTAAAAGAAGTTGAAAAATTGGGTAATGAAAACGAAGATAAAAGAGAGCAGCGTAGACTTGCTGTCATCAAATACGCTGAGGCAATCTTGCTTGCTCAGTCTGTGTTACGACCAAATAGTACTCTACAGTTGTTGGTTGTCGATGGTTTAACTAGAGAAGAGATGATCATTATGCAGAAGGAAACATTTGCATTAGTTAGACTCAAAGGTTTACTTCATTGTATGTTTCGATCGATTTTGTTTTTATTACTAATTGATTTCGATGTACAGAGCGAACTGATGAAGCTGTTTGCTATGCTGAAACTGCAATACCAGGAAGAAAGCTGTTACAAACTCATTACGTAAATGTAAATGGGCAAGAAGTTCATTTGAAGAGACGTGTTTATGAAGGAAGCGTAGCCAAAGCGTGGTCTAATAAAGATTCGATTTTAAAACTTACAGCGAAGTTAATGGATGTTAACAAAGAATTGAATGCTCTCACTGTATAACATACAATTTTGCTTTGTATTTTAACTTTATTAGATTTTAATTTCATTAATGTAGCCTGAAGTTAGAGATAAATTGGAATCTCTCAATCGAGTAGTTGGAATGTTGGATAAATCTATCGATTCCGCTTCTTTGGTTCATCTGGGTGGGGGATCATTTGGAGATGTATACAAAGCTGTTTGGAACAACATGACTGTCGCTTTAAAGTTTCAAAAAGAGGCTGTTAGTTCGGATGATCTTTATAAATTTCAACAAGAATACTCAAGCTTATTGTAATAGAATTTCTATGCTATTATCTTAATGAGTTCTAAATTCATTTTGTCTTTTTAAGACAATGCCAACACGACAACATAGTCAGAGTATACAAGATGACGGTTGAAAATAATCGATTGGGTTTGATAATGGAATTTATTGATGGAATTGACTTGCGTAAATTGTTGATGGATAAAGGACCCCAACCAACTGATATCGTGTATCGATGCGCTACCCAAATGTCAAGTGCAATTGCTCATTTGCATTCGTTAAAAGTTGTACATCGTGATGTGAAAACTGATAATATTTTAGTAAGTGCAATACATACTGTATTTTGTACGCTATAAGTTGTGTGGCTGAGTTTGAATAATAATTTCTGCAGGTTACAAAAGATTTGACGACTTTTAAGTTGGCTGATTTTGGACTTGCAAGAGTAGTAGAACGAACCGAACAATATAAAACAGTTAAAGGAACTTATCGATATATGGCACCGGAAATATTGAAAAGTTCCAAGATTGGTGGTGCCAAATATTCTCTTACTGTCGATGTTTATAGCTATGGTGAGATTTTATTATAAACTTAGTTTCAAATAGTGAACATTTTGATTCATTTACCTTAACGTGTTTGTACATTTAGGGTTAGTTATATTGGAAATGATTACTGGCAAACCTGTATTTCAGAATTTAACACGAGACGAAATGGAAATGGGGAAAAGAGATGGATCTTTGAAACCTACAATACCGGTGAGTTTTAAAATTTTAATTTTATTATTAGAATCTAAGGTTTTGTACTAAATTGAAGAAGTTTATCCTCGTGCTAAATTAAATAAATACCTGTATTATTAGCCTTAGGGTTTCTTTACAAATCTTCTATTGTTGAGCTTAGTGTTAAGCAATTTTTAAAGTTGTTCAAGTGCTGTATCAAGGTGTCATTGCAACATCCTGGTCTTACAAACTGTCATTACACTTGTAAAAGATAATGAAAGTAACAATAATTGTTTTTTTTTTTTTTGAATTCATGCCATATTTGATAAACATTGAAAACATTAAACGCATGTCCCAAATGTTATTGTATTAAAATAGATAAAACCTTTTTGTATTATGTTGAGAGTTAATTGATATCAGTAATGTTATGTAATAATATTTAATCTTTGGCAAAGATTCAAAATTTGAATTACTCGTACATTATTGAAATGTGTGATTTACGGCTCACTCATAATTAAAGATACACTAGATTGAATGATAAACTATAACGATTAGTTATTGGATAGTATACTGTATGCACATAATTTTACAATAGCCTTACAGTATACTGACCGTACAGTAATTATGATTATCTGTGTTGCTGTAATTTTAAAATTTAAATACAGGTAGTATAAAACAAGTGTTCAATCTGTTTATTATTTCTAATTAAGGAAATAAGTTTTAACATTTAATATGAAAGCTAAAGGCAATAGTAATTTAATTAACAGTTGTTATTTTAAGTTATATGCAAATAGTTTTTAGAAATCATTATACTAAATTGATAATGAAATACAAAATTGTATTCACGTACAATTTAATTGTAACTTTGAAACGAAATTCAATGTCACAATTTTTTTGATTTTTACAATGCTTGAAAATATTTACTTTTATGATGAACACATGAAAAAGATTTTAATCACTTTTCTCTCTGATCTTCTTTACCTGCGGCGGTAAAAAATTAATATCTGGCTAAAACTCCCACTTGGAAAACCCCAAAAAATTGATAAGTGTTCGCGAAAGGATGTGAATGACGTGTTTTGGGAAATTCCTGGGCAATGCTAACTTTATGTTGCAGACCTACATTACAAGGTTTATAAACCGGTAAAAGCTGACAACAAAAATAATACTTTCTTACTGTTGGTTACTCAACATTCATAGATGGGGGGTCATTGATGTTGGTATCTAACTTAATTTGAAAAACAACAATTAAGTTATTTTCAGTTAATTTTTTAAAATTAATAGTGTGATTTTCTAATAATCATCAAACCGGTGTTGCATTACTAGTTTTACCACTTAGTTGCATTATTTTATTACATTCAAATATTAAAGTATTATTAAATGGTAGTCTATCACCATATACTGTATAATCAACATTTATTAGGTTTATTTTACCACAGTTAAGGAAATACAACTTTAACTAAGTTATCATATGGCTTTATATTTTATTTTTGCAATTTTTAGTGTGGTTTGAAATATAGTATTTATTTTAAGTTTAGCAAGTTTTTAATAAAGTTAATTATTGAAACTTTGCATAATCAAATTTAATCATTAGTTTCAGTAAAGTCTTAAAACCGGCTTCTTTTGATAAGTCATTGTAGATTTAAAGATAAAAAAGAAACTACTACTTAACATTGATCAAAACAAGAATTACTACCGAATTTAAATTTGATAAGACGTAATTGCGACTTTGTAAACTTTTCCATTGATAACATAGAATATTAACGAAGTTGAAAGCCAATTAAACGTAGTAATTACCGTGAAATTATACAGTATAATAAGTCTAGTGTTATTTTTTGCACAATATAAATTTTATACACGTAAACTGATTGCATAAAAATTTTAAAAAACCAACGGTAATTGAAACTTCTAAACACGTGAGACATACCATAAGTCTTAGTTGAACGAGTGACTTATCGGTGAAAATGACTAAAAAATTAAAAAGTTTGAATGACATTGAGGTATTCGCTACTACCTGCAAAGTTGGAATTATTGTATAAGTAGGCAGGACTTCGCAAACTGTTGAAGGAAATTCAATGCAGCTGAATGAATTAACACAATATAGAACCCGCTTTTGTCTGGGAAAAACCCACATGAACTAAGTACTGTACATTATAATAGCACAGAACTATTCTAAACATCAACTGAGAATTTGCTAGCTAATTATTGATATGGAGTTTGTCTTTTCTTACTATCACTCTTGCGGAAAAAGCGATGAAAACAATAAAACAGCACTAAATTAAGTTAATTAATGGACAGAACATTTTGTAATTCTACATTAGTAAATTACAGAAATGTAAGATTGTAATGTTTTGTATAGCATCATAGTAATGTCCTTCGTTTAAGATGTTATTGAATGAAGCCATAAACTGTTTAATTGAATGAAATTTTTTAATGAACTGTTGTTTTTTTTTTTTAAGACGGGTGAAGGTTAAATTTGCAATCAGTAAAACATTTCGAAAACACCTTATAGTTTTAAATATAGCATAGAATGTTTAAACAAAACCAAGATTGATTTAAACTTCAAGATCAAATAGTATTTGTTGAATTTATCATAGTTAACTCCAAAGTTTTGGAATAAAATCTAACATTTATTTTAAAGATACAAAACATGTTGAAAGTTGTTGGCTTGTCTTACTAGTTTATAGTACGTGTAAATTTTGAGGAAACACTGACAAAAATTTAGATTTGTGATAGCAAATATTTAACTGCTGAGTCAACAAATCTTTTTCAACAGTAACATATTTAAGGAAGTTACTTTGCAGTTCTACCAATTGTTTACACAATTATATTGCAATATCACTGCAAAATTCAATGACATTGCACACAATTGTAAATTGTATATAAATCAAGGCCGAGGTTTTTATATACTTGTGGTAGCTAATTAGTGTAGCCTATATAAATCTTGATTTGAAGAAAAAATATTATAAACATGATTCAAATTTCAACACGTAAAAGTATTAGCCTAAATTAACGTGAAATATTACGTCAAAAGTAGTTTATTCATCAAAACGTTGAAATATTACGGGTTTAACATCGGAAATGTATAGAATGTGGAAGTTGTAACAGTTTCGGGAAGTTGATTAGTGATTACTAAACACACAATTATTGTAATGGCTTGTTGATAGGTGGAGCTTAAATGGGGGTGTGACTAGTTTGTTGAACAAGTACACCTGATTAATGATTAATTTTGGAGTATGTGTATAAAAGTAATCATTCTCTTTCGTTTTGCAGGATTGGTGCACCAAAGAACACGGTGGAGTGATAACTGAAGTTGTTAAACGATCTATTGCTGAAGTTGAAAAGAGACCTCAAATGGAAAAAATCCACCATTTACTGATTAGTAACTCTTTGGAAAAAGCAACAATGTTAGAAGTTGAAAACGAAAATAAAAATTTGGAAATAATTTGTTTGGGAACTGGCAAAGGAGCAACTAGTGAGTATTAGTTGTTAATTTTTTTTGTAATGAAATTATGCTTTTATGGGATTAAGGCTACAAAATAATTAATTTATAAATGACTAAATTGCTAATTTACCAATTTTTGTACTGGTTATAATGGTCAAAAACTTTAAAACTTTGCAAAACTAAGTTTATTTAAATTTCAACCATATAAAATAAATTTATTTATTTTTCTCGTAAATTAGCTTTGCTAACTGGTGAACCAAGTTCATCATTTGTCATTCTGCATCAAAATAAACCTCTTTTGATTGTCGATTTGGGATTTGGTGTCGTTCATTCCTTTAAGAAACACATTGGATATTGTGAGTAACTTGATTTTGTTATTGATTTAATAACTTTTCAAATTTGTTTAATGTCGATTATTTGAATTTTAAAGCTGCTTGCTTTGAAAATGTTTATATTACTCACAATCATGGAGATCATGCAGCCGAGTTGCCGGTCATCTTATGCATTGTTTGTGGAAAACAAAGAATTCCATCTATTTTTGCTGCTCCTGAAGTTATGCATCGATTAAAAACCCAAAGATTACCTGAAATTGAATCCGGTGCTAAATTGGTAATTTCTATTTAATTTTATCTTTCAAAATCGTGGCAGCTATCATAATATTATGCATATTTCATTGTAGGAGAGCTTAGCGGAATTTAAAACTTGTGAAACAGGCGATCGCAGAACTCCAATTGGCACTTCTGGTGAATTCTCTATATCAGTTATTCCAAGTCAACACTCTGAAACATGTTATGGTAAAAAATTAATAACTATATTAAGCAATTTTTATACTTAATCATTTCTCTGATAGGTTTTATATTGTACGAACATGATAAGCCTGTATTGGGATATACTGGCGACTCTGGTTACAGTAAAAGCCTTTATGATCAGCTGTTTGCAGCCCCAAATGTCATTCTAGATGCCAGGACGCAATCGACATATGAACATGCTGGGGTAAAGTTTTAATGAAAACTTCTAAATTTAATATTGCAAACTTGCAAGTTACTTAAACTCACTTTTATTAAATTAGTTTGAAGATGTTATACAATACTTGGAAAACAGAAAACCATGCCCAAATCAAAAAGTATTTGTAACGGGCTATGGAACATTGTCTGAATATCCAGTTGATGAAATTGAAGGTGTGACACAAATGAGAACAGGTGATAAATACGATCTAATTTCCTCAAACGAGTTGTTGTCTAATGACTCGTGTAATCGCATCCGAACAAATATTACTGAAGAATACATTTTGCCTGCATCACTTGCATGAAATGTTTCATCCTGAGACATGTAAACTTTAACCAAATCGGTATTACAACTTCAATCATTATCAGTATACCAACTTTTGCTCATCTTAAACATTGATTCTGATTTTATATTTCATATCCGTGCAATCTAATTTTCATTACAGTATTTTTTTGTGATCGATTAAATTTTTTAACTTGGTTGATCGGTCAAATGCATAGTTAAGTTAACCTTTAAGATTTAACTTGGTTGGATAAATAATGATACTGTCTGTAATGTTACAAGTCAGACATTCAGTTAAAATTTGAGGGAAACTAAAAGTTAAACGAATAGAATATCCAGCAATTTTTATGTATGTTCTTATAATGGCAATTGTGTAATAATAATTAACGAAAACGATCTCTTATACTAAATCGCTATTATACTGTATTATGCGTAATTGTAAAGATAAAGCGAATTAAATTTTGTTAAACTTTTTAATTAATTGTATGTATAAAATTGCAGTAACTTTGTTTATTATTCAAATAAAACAGTAGATAAGTTTCATTTACAATATTTTTTATTTTAATTTGATTTTTATTCGTTTATTATACAGTATTAGCCATAACTTAAACGAGTAAGGCGATTCATGCATGATACAGTAGTTTCGATAGTCGATACTTGTTGGCCTTGAAATTGCACCAGTTCAGTTGGTTCACTGATTAATGATTATGATAATTTATTCGATGCAGGTAGTGTTCATCTTGCTTATGGTTCATAATAATAGCGGTATTATTCATATGTGAACACATAAATCGTGCAATAATCTAGATAATACTTGATTTTATTATTTACGAACATGACATCGTGTTTATAATTCATACCGCATGTACTTACGTAGTGGATTATGGCTTCAACTAAACTTAAGGTAAGTGCATCAAACATCCTTATGTAACTACAGTAATATACCATAATGTAAGTAAATAATATGACACAATAATAAATTACCGGTACTTTAGATTTTGTGCCTACATGGTTATCGGCAGGACGGAGTTGCTTTCAAAAATAAACTTGGTGCGTTTCGAAAGATGTTAAGTAGTTATGCAGAATTTAGTAAGTTAATTTACATTAAATCAAACCTTATAAGTACTGAATTTGTATTAAAGTTGAGTTTTTTGTAGCATTTGTGACAGCACCCTTAAAAGTACCCAACGGCATTAACGGTGGGGAAATACCTGAAACAGAAAATCAGTGTGGTTGGTGGTTTTCAAAAGATGTTCCTTCATTTAGTGCTCACGATGTCTCCAATCTTAGTATTGGATTCGAACAATCAATTCAAACTATCGAAGAAGAATTTATAAAAGAAGTACCGTTTTATTTATGATGTTAAATGAAATTTTTGATTGATTATAATATACTCTTTATAATTCGGTTTGGTTTTAGGGTCCATTTGACGGAATTCTTGGCTTTAGCCAAGGAGCTTGTTTAGCAGCAATGTTAGCTGGACTTCAACAACTAAATCGTAATCCAATTGAATTTTAGACATTTGAGACATTATCATAAAAACCGTAAATTAAATTAAAACAGAATTAAAGGCCATTAAATTCAAATTTTTAATTTTGGTGGCTGGATTTAAGAGCAAATCCACTGCTCACGAGGAATTTCTACCAGAAGAAAAAATTCACATTCCATCACTACACGTTATTGGAGAAACGGATGGAATTATTCCGCAAGGTAATTATAATTTCCAAGTTGAAATTATTTTTGTTTGACATTGTTTTCTTTGTTAGCAATGTGCGAGGACTTACTGCAGTATTTCGAAAATCCGGATATAATTATCCATCCTGGTGGTCATTACGTGCCAGCTAAAATCATAAAAGAGCAGTTTATTCAGTTTCTACAAAAGATGAAGGATAAATATTTGAAACCGGTCACAGGATAAAATACAGTTTGTGCTATTAAATAATAATTTATTATAAAAACGTTTATTTATAAATTCGAAGTAGTTTAAGAATTGGAAATTTTTTCTTTATCTTCTCCTTTGTATCCATACTGTGGAACAACTGCTTCAGCTACAAGCCAATCATATGGTGTATCAATGTCGAGTGAATACTCTTCTGGAATCTCTACAACTTCACACCTGTTGAAAATAATGATAAAACACATTAATTAATTAATGCAATTTCAGGTGTACTTTTACTGTACCACGTACTTTCCACCTTGAAGTGCATTTTTCTCAACAATAAGTGAAGTGGTTGCAAAGTAAAACATGCCGCATTCTACTAGTTCACCAGTCCATTCTTGACGTTGAGGTCTCCGTTCTGGATTAAAGTTCAGTGGAATAACACCGTCATCTAGTGAAATTAAGTTAAATTGCATTTCACATGTCATTCTTATTTGTTGACGATTACTTCGTTAATATGCCCATTCATTATAATAATTAATTTGTAGTAGAATAGTGGGTGTTTGTATTGTTGATGTTATGTTTGAGTTCTTGGTTTGACTAATTCACTGCCAGGCAATTAACCAAGTATTTGTCAATAGTGACTTTTATCAAATTTCATTACTTTTTGATGAAGTCCATCGCAAATGAAATTTTCGATTTACGGCAAATACTGAATCATATTTATTAAGCAACAAACTGGCAGCTTGTTTGAGAAATAAAGGCTGAACACAAGGAGACGTACATTGCAATAAACCAATATGTGTAACTTCTATATTATAATTATAATATTGTAAGTGATATCACAATAATTTATGTCAACTAATACACCTTTATGACAACTTAGAAATTCTTTAACTGCATCGATAGACGAGACATTATCGCCGGAAAATTCTGGAGACCGATAATGCACAGAACATGGCAAATATTTTTTAGAAATTTGAGCAATTTCTTCATCTTCAGTCGAAACCCAAATGGAATGGAAGCCTAAAAATTGCAATATTTTTTTTATAAACTTGAGTGATTTATAATAATAATAAGTCATGCGGTTTTTGACAAAGTTTTATTAAACATTTTGTACGAGTGCAAGGTTTAATGAAAAATAAGCAGTTATAGTACAGTATGCATGCCATTACACTGACAATTTGCATGTTCTGCTGCGCGCAAAGTCCATCCAATTAAAGGAATTCCATTTAAAATTTTGATATTTTTTCGTGGAATACCTCTGCTTCCTCCACGGGCTAAAATTAACGCTGCTAAATGATTGGATGTGTTCTCCATGTCGGCGAGGTGATGTATAATTGTCAGCTGATTTGTGGGAAATTCCCATACCATATCAGACTGAAACCAGAGTGATATTTATTACCACCAACTATCATTACTAATTATTACGATATGTTAAAATTGCACGATGAACTTAAATAGATTTACCCTTTGTGAAACTACAATTTTAACGCATTGTTAAAATTAATTGTTTTTATGCAAAATTATTTGACGCCAGAATCAAAAAGAGTGTTTTGGTTTTCCCAGCTCTCTGGTTGGGACCTTGGGTTCGGTACTAGTTCTCAATGCAATTTCAACATGGACTACAGTAGGTGTGCTTATTGTTATCAAATTTTCGGACAATGTCAAGTTTATTTTGTGAAAAACTGAGTAAAGTTGAAGTGGATTTTCTGTGGTAACTGGTAAAGGTAGTTTAGATCTTAGTTTAGTGCTACAGTATATATGTAAAATAGCACGATTGGCCAAATAAATGAGTGAAGATCCTAGTGAAATACATTTAAACTAGTCAATGCAATGGGGCTAAGTGTGAAAACAAACTTTTTTATGGTTTGTTGTAAAATGATAATATGGATTATAACGCTGTTTATCTTAAATTATCACGTAAAAAGTACCACTGCGTTTAATTATATGGTGGGGAGCCCTCATATTAATGTTACAAACGGCACGTTTGGTCAAGATTACCATGTAAACGACATTTCTAGTGATAAATCTTATGTCTTTCAATATGAGTACAATTATGAAAACGAGACGCATATGGTAAGTGACAACTCAATATTAAAATCATAATATAACTTACTTATTTTTTATTAATTGTAATAATTTACACGGATTTTAATTATATATAGGAAAAAGGAATTCGCGTGTTTGTCAATAGCTCGCTTGCTAATGGTAGCTATCCGATTTTAATTGTTGTTAAACAACAGTTGGGGATTTTATCATGGCAGATACCATTATATACTGAAGATAAGTAAGTGTTTATGCCATTTTTTATTTGTTTATTAGCATTTTGCTGGACGTTAATTTGTTGTTTTTTTATTATGCTAATTTATTGAATAACAAGACTTTTTCTTTACAGAAGTTTATGCTATAATTTTGAAATAATTATTATCCTGTTGATTAATTTTAAAAGTCTAGTGTTGTCTTATAATCTAAAGATATTTACTGTTGCAACTCAATTGAACTTTCTCCTAAGCTTATGACTGTATTTATTTAAAAGTTTTGCTTGTTTAGTTGATAACAAGAAAGTTTTTCAGATTTAGATCTGTATAAGCCAACATTCCGATTACCGGTATTTGGTTTACACTTTAGACTTCCTTTTTCGCTTAATATATTTTTTAATTTTTTGCAGCGTATTTTCTCTCATAAATGATAAAATAAGAATTATGATTATTGATTATCGTAATAAATTTATTAGCATAGTTCGTGATATTTTTAATCTAATATTATTAAATTCGATTACAGAATTGGTTACACAACTGTAAGCAGAACTCTGTGTCCAATTCAAGATTATTTTCATTCGGTTGTGAACCCAGAACAAACCATTTTAGTGGACATTTCAACATCATCTTCCATTGCTCTTAGCTTGAGTTTACGTTTGGAACATGAAAACCAGTTTTATTTACCGTAATAATGTCTTATTTTAATATACAAGTATTATGCTTGCAAACGTATTTTTTTGTAGAGTTGGAGTATCCGCAGCGGTATCGGCATCACCTTCTGAGCCATGGTATTTTGAAGTCAATTTTCCTGAAGGCATCGATCATTTAATGGTAGAAATTGTTTCTCCTGATTCATTATGTGCTATCGTCTCTATTCAAGATGCCAAAGTAAAAAATTGTTATGTTTTACTTGCTTCATGCTATGACATTAAGTATGAATAATTTCTTAATATAGTGTCCAGTGTTTGACTTGGATCGTAATATACTGTTTAATTCAACGTATCAAACGATGAGTAAAATTGCTGCTATGGTTGCCAGAGTAATTCATTTTAGAAAACGTTAAAGTGCATTGTTTAAAAAACAAGATCTAATTTTGTAGAAAGCTGAATTTCCTGATGGATTTTTTGTGGTTTTAGTAGTCAAATCAACGGATGATTTTTGTTTTAAAACAGATAATGGTAATGATGATTATGTGAGTTTACGGTATTGTAAGTAATTTGTTTATTTTGTAGAAATGAAGCCAATATCATTAAAGCGTATTAAAAAATTTAATGTTACGGTTGTGGAAACGGTTACAGGTTTTTACTTATAAATGGTAGAGGTGTATTACCTTGTCTTTAATATTGTGTTTGAACATTTAGAGAAAGATTATTTGCTGGCAACTTTGGGAATTGTTGGAGTTTTTCTTATATTTTACGTTATATCTTTATTAGTCGGCATTTATTATTGCTGCCGGTAAGGATTACTACAGCTTGTCATTCTATTATAGTACAGTAGTTTTAATTAACTGTGAATTTTTAGTCCCACTCGAGAAGATTTATTAATGGAACACGCCGATGCAGTGGGTAATATTAAAAACATTTTGTTTTTTGCTGTTAAATGTTGTTTATAATGTAATTTTGTAGCATATCAACGCCTATGTGAAAATACAGCTGGCAATAAATCATATGGAACAACACGTAAGATTATTGTTTATCGTGTTTTCTTCTTTTCTTTCTTGCGTATTTGAATGTATATTATTTTCATAAAGCTTCTACGAGCTACAACAATTCTCTGGGATCAGCCAGTGAAATTCAAAATGAACCACATTCTTCAAATAACGTTATGCATCGTCAAATTTCAGCCCCTTCTGCTAGTGCAACATTTTATGCAGAAAGCGACGTCAGTTCACTCGATGAGACTGATATCGATCTTTTACCTGATGCGGATTCGGAAAAAGAAATTGTTCGTACTAAGGTAAAAGAATTTTTAAAAGAACTGTATTGTGGAATGTTTAACAATCATATTTATATATATTTGTAAAATATTTGAAATATTTGTAATTCATAGACCTTTTTGTACGTGTCTGACTTGTCCAGAAAGAATTGCAAAGTTTTACGTAAAAAGTCACAGATGTACTCAAGGTATTTTGTTTTTTGATATTTTGGTTGAACTTGTTTTAAATGTTTTCTTGCAACGCAGAAATGTTGTCACTATTGCGATTCTTTACGTTCTTCCAGTCATTCAACTTGTTTTAACTTACCAACAGGTATAATTACGAAACATTTGCATTATCTTAATGTAATACTTTTTTTTAATTATTAATTAGGCGATGAAATCGTCTGGCAATCAGGACGTTTGTTTTTACAATTTTCTTTGCGCACATCCTAATGGATATTTTAACGACTTTAATCATGTTTTTAGCAATATAGGATACATCATGTTAGGATTTTTGTTTTTTGGTATAACATATCGCAGGTATTTAAAATTTATTCAGTCATACGAACATATGTTTTTCTGATTTGATAAATTTTACTAGGAATGCACAACATAAAAAATTAATGGAAATAAATTCTGAGTATGAAAAAGTAAGTATTGATTTTTGATATCGATAAGTTACTAACTAAAATTATAATTTAATTTTTAGAATTATGGCATTCCTCATCACTATGGCCTTTTTTATTCTTTGGCTGTGGCTTTGATGATGGAAGGTCTTCTCAGTGCCTGTTATCATGTTTGCCCGAATTACTCAAATTTTCAATTTGGTATTTTTGTTACAGATTGATAATATTAGACCTATGAATGTAACATGTATTTATAATTGTAGACGCATCTTTTATGTATATGATTGCTGGTCTTTGTGTGTTAAAAATTTATCAAACGCGTCATCCCGATATTAACGCTGACGCTTACAGTGCCTCCTTGGCTTTTGCCTTCGTGATTTTATTAGCTGTTGTAGGAGTGGTAAGTTTTAAAAACATTGTAGTGTAATTTTTGAAATATTTATTTTTCTTTGCTATTTTTTTTTTAAGCTCTTTGGGAACGTTTATTTCTGGGCTGCATTTACCGTTGTGCACATTTTAGCTTGTATTGCACTGAGTGCTCAAATCTACTATATGGGACGTTGGAAATTAAGTAAAGGAATTAATTTGAGTTTTAATATTGTTATATCAAATAAACTTTTTTTTTAAATCTAGACTTAGGAATATTCAAGAGACTTTATATTCAGACCAAAAATGACATCTTAGCCAGACATAATTTATGTCGACCAATGTACTTGGTACTGTAGATCTTCGTTTGGCATTTTAGAAACTTGTAGAATTTATTTCATTGTGAATTATTAGATGCTTGTCACATCTATCTATTTAATGTATTTTTAAAATTAATTTTTAAATTTGAATAGGATCGAATGATTTTGCTGGTTATTGGAAACGTTACAAACTGGTCCCTGTAAGTACTAAATTGTTTGTAGACTGCAGGCACAGTTTTTTGATTTTTATTTTTCTAATATTTTAGAGCTATATTTGGTATTTTGACTCAACCAAAGGATTTTGCTTCCTATTTGTTGTCCATTTTTATGTTCAACTTGGTATTATGTTTTGCTTTCTATATTATAATGAAGGTAAAAACAAAAAAAACAATTGAATGTTATTCAAATTTCTAATGAAAAAAAAATTAACAGTTGAGACACGGAGAGAAGTTACTTTTTCAGCCAAAAATCTACATATTATTGTCATCCGCTTTTTGGGCTGCTTCTTTGTATTTTTTTCTAGGGAGAAAATCAATCAGTTGGGAAGTAAGTATTTTATTAAATTTCAATCTACTGTATTTCCTAATAATGTCGATTTTAAAGTTAACGCCAGCACAATCAAAGGAGAAAAATCGACATTGTGAAATCTTAGGATATTACGATGATCACGACATTTGGCATTTTCTGTCTGCTTGCAGTCTTTTCTTTTCATTTATGGTTGGTAGAAGTTTTAATGTTCGTTTATTTATTGACTTTAACCACTTAATTTTAATTTGATTTAAAATTCAGGTTTTGTTAACTATGGACGACGATTTAATGTTTACACCAAGGTCGAAAATTCCAGTATTTTAATTTAGGTAATTGCATCTGAACTTGAAACAGCGATCAATACTAACAAGTTTTTTTTTTAAATCACCTTCAACTTATTTATCTCGACGTAATTCATGCGGCGTTGGTACTTTTAGTTTTGATACATGAAACAATGAGTAAAAACAAATGCTCATACTTTACATTTATAGCATACAGTTTAATACCGGTATCTGGAAATTCTGCTATGTGATTTGTAAGCTAACTGTCACGCGAACAATTTTTTAAAACATTTCTGAAAAAATTGATACTGTGATCGATAGATTGGCATTTTAATTTGATTAAAATAATAATTCGCTGTATATTTTTAAATAAAGGTTTGTTATTCGATATTATAATGACGTTACCGTCCAAGTTGTCAAGTACAATACTTTACGATATATAAAATGTAACTATGAATAATTCTGAGGAAAAGCAAAAATTAACTTTAATGTACAATTTAATTTTACAATACTGAATTGTACAGCAACAACGTATATTTTGTACAGTATCGTACAGAAATCGATGTTGTTATACGATTACCGAATTGAATAACACTCAACTAAAAATATTCAGTTTAATGTTTTAACAAACGTGTATACCATTTCTCTTTTAACTTTAATCTTTATTCAGTTTTATAAACAATACAGTATAACTGTTTTATTCTTCTGGTTCTTTATTGTAGGTTGTCAAACGTATTACAGTATGCAAATTTGTCAGATGACAGCTGGGTCATGTGACTTTTAACAAAACCACTCGTCTTATAGTGACGTCATATCATATGATTATGAGTGTTGTTGTTATTATTGCGTGGAGTGTGTACCTGTAGTCACGGGACGATTTTATGCTAAGTGAGTTTGCAATATTGAAAGATACGTTAATGATTTTTATTGCGACCTCATTTTATCATTAACTCATTCTAGATTAAAAGCTTGAGTATAAATAGCACAGAAATAGGAAGAGTGATTTTAGTAGTAGATTTCCATTTTGACGATCAAGTGCGTCGTATATTTACGCAACACAAAAAAATCTTCTTTGTTGAAACTTGAAAGAAGCATCCTAATTTGGCATTACAGTTTATTACAACTAAATCATGTCGGGTATATCCGTGAAAGCGTACTTGATGCCGGAAGAATTCCATAAAAAAGATGAAATACGTCGTTTTACTTTGGATAACAATGTAGCCACAAGTTTTGTCTTTTTGAGAGAAAAGCTGATCTATTTGTTTCCTGTATTACAACGGAGACCATTTTCAGTGCTTTATAAAGGTATTATTTTGTTTTAATTGATGTAAGATTGGTAAAATTAGTTTTAAAATTTGGTTAAACAAAACACAAAGTAATCTAATCTATTGTATAGTAGACCTCGGGTCCAATAAAAATGGCCGAACGTGCTTTGTTTAAAAAAATTTGATTCAAAATTATTATTGAACCTAAATAAGCTAAATTAATTTTTCTTAACCATTTAGTTTTAATTAAGAAGCTTTTTTTTTTAAGGAAACTTGCAAATCAATAAATATTATTAAATTAATGCAATTTTTTAAATTAAATTTGACAGATGAAGAAGGCGATTTTATAACTGTGTCAAGTGATGAAGAACTTAAAACCGCTTGCTTGACTGCTTCTAAAGACAATCTTTTACGACTCAACATAAAGCGAAAGCGTATGTATTCCATTTTTATTTTTTGGATTTGTAAGTGGTCAAGTAATTATAATAAGCTGATTTTATAGGTGATCGCGGTGGAAGTCATCATCATCATGACAAACACCGAAAACACGATGAAGCTATCGACTCTTTTGAAGGGTTGCTTAATGCTGTTCATCCACGAGTTACTTGCGATGGATGTGAAGGATCGATAATGGGGTTCAGATATAAATGTATGCAATGCCCTGATTATGATTTGTGCATGTCTTGTGAAAACAAGAAAGTGCATGCACAACATCTGTTTATGAGGATACCATCGCCTGAAATGGTACGTTGAGTTGTTTCGAATTTTTAACGATGGAAATTTTAATGCTACTTGTAAATGATTTTAGGATTATCCACGATTTCCTTGGGCTCATGATCGACATTCTCGTCGTCATCATTGGGGTCACAGACGTCGATTCAATTTGGGTAAATTTGGTAGCAAACCCACTGAAGGCGAAACATCAGATGATGCTCCAAGTGATCAAGAGAAATTCCAGTATCCATTCCAGTTTAATCAAGTGTTAGAAAAGATTTGGACAACTTTAGGCGGTCTTCCAAGAGAATCTCCAAATGGTAATATTTTAATTTCAAGATTACGTAAGTTATTTATATCAAATATTGACATTAAAAATTGTTTTATAGAAAACAAGCTAACAAACGAGGAAAACAAAAAGAGCAACGTAAATTCTCGGGATGAATATCTTCAAAATGTTGGTAACACAGTAGCTGCCATGTTGGATCCATTAGGTATTTAACAAATTCATAACGATAAAAGTTTAAATGTAAAATTTGTTAATGAATTTTCTTTAGGAATAGATGTCGATGTTTACGTGAAAAAAGCTGATAATCGTCCTGAGGAAGCCCCTGTCAAAGAAGCTGAAGCTATGGAAGTAGCTAAAGAAAGTTTCAGTGCTGCTTCAACGGTTGTATTGCGAAATCCAGAAGAGTTTAAGGAGACTGTAAATGAGCCTGTGATAAACAAAGAAGAAGAATCTGTCGCTCCTCAACTTTATCCTTCACTTGCACAAGTACATTAAAATGTCAAATGAATTGATAGTTTCATTTCTAACATTAATGTTAATTATAGGAAAATGTTAAGGCTACTGAAAAAACTAGCGAAACCGATGGTTGGATGTATGTCGACGTAGATACAAAGGAGGTACAACCTGAGGAGTCTCAGAGGCCAAAATCAACTGGACCACCAATAACGTCGTTGGCTAATGAACTGAATGAACTTCATATTGACAGATCAATTGTTCCTCAGCATCCAAGTATGTTAAAAGTTAATACAGAAATTTAATAATTATGCCTGTATTTATTATTTATTTATCAATGCAGATCCCACAATTCAAAGTGCTTTGAATCAAATGTTGTCGATGGGCTTTACTAATGAAGGTGGGTGGTTGACACAGCTGTTGGAAGTGAAAAATGGTAATATCGATGGTGTTTTGGAAGTTTTGTCTCCAGTTCATCCTAAAAAATAAGTAAGAGCTGCAGCACCCATCTGGCGTGTTTTGATTTATAGTCTGGTAAGGTGGGGGTCAGACTTAAATTTTCGAACAGGTTTATTAAGCCTCAGTATTTTGGTATAGTTCTTGTTTTAGATTTTCAGCGTTTAGTTTTATGTAACAATTTAATTGAGTTTTTTAATTCTAATAATTATTGTCAACATTTTAGGACATACAGTATTTTAATGGCATCTACTTTAGATTTATGCAGAACGTTAAGCGAATATATTTTTTTTAAAAAAAGGATGAGGTAAAGCCGTTGTAACTTAACACTGTAAAGTTTAAACATTGGACGTTGTGTTTGTAGTACAACATAACGATTTCTTTAAATTCCTTGGAATTCCTAGAATTAAAATAGTTAAATACATCTATGATATTGTTACATAAGTAATATTATAAATGTAAAATATAAAATCAACTCCTAAAATATCTTTTACTTGTTAAGTGTGGGCAATTGTTTGAATGCGATACCGATTTTTGTTTTCGAATCGAACACGTATTTTACGATAATTACTACCGTTTCGTGTGTATGCGTATTCATAATTACGTTTAAAAAATTAAAATGGTGTGATAAGTGATAGAACTTTGTCATAAGACATTGCATTGCGTTATTACATAAGATCGAGTTTTTTTCAACGTTCCCGTCCCAAAAACAATCAGCTGTTGCTATACAAAATGGCCGCTCGGTAGTAACTTTGTGAAGTTGTGAGTAGTTTGTATTCACTGGTGAGTTAATAAATTGATATGTACAGAATATTATACAGTAACGTGATAAAGCGATCAACATTGCAAGGTTTACTGTATGTTACTGAATGTAATTATGAAATGGACTTTCATCAAGTTTTGCATCTGATAGTGAAAGAAAAGGTATGGGTAAGCTAATCGATATTTTGTTTTGATGACATAATTATTATTACGGTATTATGAATATAATTTACTTTAATAATGGTCAAAAGAGTAGTGTAAACGAAATGAATTGTGTTAATATACAGTATGAGCACTAGAATACTGTACAATAGGAACCGATATTATCTGTCAATATTGACAGTAGTTAACTGCATTATGTATAAGATTAGTTATGGATCGCATAAAATGAATTCATGAATTTATTAGACTTGTATGCAGACAATTTATTGAAAATTGTAAAAACGAGGTGCACAATTAAAGTTCAGCACATAAACAATTCATTGAATTAAACTGAAAAATTGCTGACGTTAAAAAAGGTATATTATACGTGCAGAATTTAAAGCTGAAAAAAAAACCCCAAAGGTTATGAACCACTGCATGTAAAAATTGTTATTAAGTTGGTTAATAATAAAAAGCTGAATGACAGTACTGTATAATTCTTATTGTAATTTTGTAAGTTAGTGAAAATGTGGAATGCGTGGGTAGGAATCACACATACACATATTGAAGTATTTAATAGTGAATGTTTATGGAAACGAATCAGCTGACATAACATTAAGTTATTCGTAAACTGTTAAGCTTAGATGGTAGTTATCTGGTTGATAAATAAAAGAAATGTGTTAGCTGTTCAATCAGCATACTTAACAGGTATCACATTTCTCGTGTTATTTAATACAACAGGTTTCGATAAAATGTGTTTTTTTTTGTTCAACCACACGTGAGTTGATAGTTGTTGTATTTAAAACAGCTAAGCTTAGAATTATAAATTGATCGTTTAAATAGCACATCTGCAAAATTATCTACATTATCGGTGTTTTTGTTAGACTGCGTTAGTATTTTATCTATACAGTATATTTCAGGATTTTTGAGTTAGGGATGGAATGGATAATCAGTGGCTTTGTATAAGTATACAATCATTCATTCAATTTAGTTAAACGTCAAGATGCTTATAAGTATTTCTTAAGAAGAATACTTTCTTAAAGTAGTTGACGTTGACACCACTGTATTTTACAGGGAATCTATTTCATCATTTTAAAAAAATTGGGAGTCTCATAATATACAAATATACAGAAGGCTGAGCTATTTAGGATTTCAATAGAAAATAGTTATTTTTGATGGTTTTAAAGACTAAATTTGATCTGTTATATAGTCATACATTTCTGCTTAATCTGTGCATTTATCTAAGACTTAATCCTGACTTAAGTTATATTTAGAGGAATATCTGAATGTATAAGAAATATAGGTGAACTTCTTGTTTTATAGATAATTGTTATTTTTGGGTGTGATTGATTCTTTATACAATCTTTAATTGCCAGCAAATTTGGCTACCATTTAATTACACACTCACAAGTGAGAATTGGTGGATAAAACTTTCTTTTAAAAAATCATATTTATCAGTATTTTTTTTTGGTAAATATTTACTTTTATAAAGATAAGATGCTAATTTGAAGTTTTAAAATATTTACATAGTCTAGCTTTGGATAAAATTTCTTTGCTTGTTTTGATTTAACGCTGTAGACATTGCAAAGCAAGTTACAACGTCATAATGCTGTAACTTATGTCAGAGCTAACAATAATTTTTCATAACGCAACGTCTATCTCAGTTTTTTTTTTTTTTAAAGTAAAAAAACAACAAAAACGCAGCTTTGTTTCTATCAAAACAGCAAAGAAAGTAATTGGTGTGAAAATAATAACAAATCAGCTCATAGTTTGCATGAATAATCTTAACATGGCAGTAATTACAAACTAGCAAATAAGCGCACGAGTATTAAAAATTGACCACTACTTTGGCTCAAGAAGTATGATAATTATTAGAAAGATTTAGCGATTAATCCACACTTTATGGATCTTTATACTTGAAGAAGAAGTGAACTATTCAGACTTCAATTGAATTTCAAACGACAAATGCTTGGTTGTTCATGTTTAAGATGTGATAGTTAAGCTGGGGAGATTAATAATGGAAATTCACTCCATTGAATGTCTTTTGAAACCATCACTGCAGATCACAGATGATCATTGAAGTGAATTATTTGTACAGCGCAGCATTACTGTAGGAGAGCAGCATAATGACAGTGATTGACCACGGCTGCTGTCCAGTGTCTACATGTTTATGTTGAGTCCTTTAGGCATTGCCAATTGGTCCTTTTAAGATTCGAGTAACACGTGCCACTGACACACTTGCTCACCACGACTGTCACGCATTTCATTCCAATGTGCAAGTTCTTCTTCACCACTACTGTTTAAACCAAGAGAAAACCAGCCAATCATCTCTTTACGCTTGATACTGCGTTTATTATATACGGCCACCGTTAAAGTCACTTCAGGTAGCTGGAATAAAGCCACCTAGAATGGTCATATTAAATTTAAAAATTAATACGCAAAATAACACAGTGATGTTTTTAAGGAATATACTATGAACGCCAGAAAATTGTCCAAAACTATCAATTTTAGAGACTAAACTTGTATTTTAACAACTGAATAATTACTTGAAACATAAACGTTTCTTTAAAAAGTGGATTTGGTTGCCCACGTCTAATTGATGTCTTGCTATGTGCCATCTCTTGTTGATTAGATGACAAAAGTGTCAACTTGACATAGGTATCTATTATAAAGAATAGCCATGTAGTTAATGAATTAAGTTGATGAATTGACTCGAGATTTTCTAGTACCAGGTGCTCGGTTCATTGCAAGATTTCTAAAGTGGCTTCCTTTGATTACTTCTACTGATAATCTTCCTGTTGTTCCGCTATAAGATAAACCTAAAAGTAATTCCGGTACTCCACCGTGTTGCATGGATTGTGTAGATCCAGTGCTATCACTACGCGCCAAACTTGATACATCAGCGCGAGATTCGTACATCTAGAAAAAACAGCCTTTTCATAAATACAATAACAATTTAATTGGATAGCAGGCCAACTTACAGCAAGGTTACTCCTGGGATCTAAAGTCAGCCATAATGTAGTCTCCTGGTCCAAGTTGAGTGATGCAAATGGAATGAAGCATTCACCAATCATTCTTTCTCTTCTCATTCGTTCACAACCATATAAACGGAACCGAACACCCATATTAATTACGTCCTCTGAACAAATATTGATGTTAGAAACAAATTGGTTATGTTAAAAATATTAACAACCTGGATTAATTCGACTGAATAGAAAGGTTTCGTTAAATTCCGGATTTGTTCCTTGACGAATTTTTGTTTTGGCTTTCATTTTCTTTGCGGGAAGTATTAAAAGACGAACCTAAAAGTTGTAAAAAATACTATAATATAATCTTATACCGAAAAATAATATTATTTAAATGTTGTTTTGTTAATCTAGTAACCTGAACGTTGTTAGCCCCACCCCGATCCTTAGCTGGAAGGTCCCTTGCTTGTAAAACACGTATTGTAGCTTTTCTTGTTGGAGCATCGTAGGCAATTGCCGTCTCTAGGTTACCACATTTAGAAATAACATGAGGAATATTATCCAACAAGCCACTGTTGTTCAGGTCACTCACGTCAAACAACTGATCCTAAAGATCAAAACAAATGCCAAATGGACTTTTACTATACATATAAAACTTTAATAATGTTTTGATTGCTTCAAGCTACCTTACATGGCGCCAAACCAAGATTGGGTTACATGCATCGATAATCAATATGACCAGCAACTTTCTCGCTCGATTATTACCAGGAATTTTACCCCCTTTGCCATTTTACTCATCCGTCTATTCAACCCACTATGGTTTTATTTATTCTAATCAATAATTTTGTACGTCTGATTAGATATGGCATTTCATTTCCTGCAAAATGACTAATTTTGAAAGCGTCAGTGGGTTGAATAGAAAATTGAGCGTGACACCTATCGATTTTGTTACTCCCCGTTTCCCAGCATGTAATTGGCAGTTTTATTAATTAATTCAGCCAAACTGTTGAAAGTCACGTGAGTAAGAATCTTAATTTTGTCATTATAGACTCAAGTTACGTGTGTATTTGATTTGTTATTGGATTGTTTTTAATTACTGATATCGACTTACATCTTGGTCTAATAATGGTGGTCTGTATCGACACAGCACCACTTTCTCAGACATTGCCATCGACTCATCATCCGATTTGCCATATCCATGGTTATCGTGATAAACATTACTACGATGGGCGTGGTTTCTCTTGGATCCACTGCCGCCTGCGTGATCAAATTCTTCTGGCGTATCTTGGCCGCTTGCTTCACTGGTAGCTGTCGAACCACTGTCGCCTACTCTGCCTTTTTCAGCTAAAGAGATCAGATCGCTGCTACTGTCACCAACAGTAACCTGCTTCACCTGAGATGATGTGCTTTTATCCGTTGTGACTGGGCATCAAAAAAAAAAATTCGTTGAAAATTTAATTTTGAACATAGTAAATTCAGTCGATCAAATGCAAGTCATGCCATTAGGTTTTACAAGATAAGAAATTTAAAATGTGCCATTACTTTCTAATTTGATCATGAAAAACAAAATTAATGATGCATATCAAAATCTAGTACTTTGTCGTTCTGATGTCCTGGTAGTGCAATCTTGAATCCGGTTATAACTAGCTGATGATTTTTTAAGATTACTACTGACACTGGCTGATTGTTGTAATCTATGTAGCATTTCTTCTTCACTGTCAGACGACGATTCAGGTTCATCCAAACCATAAGCAGCACCAACTATCAGAATAAAATCAAAAATGTCACAGGATATTAGTCAATTATGACATTTACGAACCGAAAGTTATATCTAACCTTTGTCCTTGTTGATTTCCTTATTCCATCGCCATTCGTCACAACATGGTAGTCCTTCAGCAGCAGCAAAACACAGCATTTTGTTAAGATAGAGTAGAAACACCACTAGCAGCACCAAAAATCCACCGACCACACCTAAGAAAGCGGTTGTTTCCACAGGGACTAAATAAAACAAGCAATAAAGCGAGCCTGCATTATACAATAAGTTAATAACTGTGAGATTGGACGAATATCATTAACGGTTTTAAGGAAATTCAAGGTTGGGCCTGTTATATTATGTTAACACGCAGAAAAAATGTTGACGGAACCATGGATACTGTTGCTAAGTATCATTACAGCATCATTTCTGGTGTTTATTGTATGGCCATTTCGGTTATGTTATATAGGAGAACCAAAAATACACGAAAATTATGTATGCCAGATGACTAACACTAATTATATACTCTCACTCCCCTTCAATTTTTGCTAACTATTCACACTGCAAACTAGAGTGTTAAAATCCCTAGTTACATTTGTTCATCCGTAAATTTTTCAAGGGTTCGTTTTAAACGAATAACGACGACGTTATTTAATATGTTAAAGTTATGCTGCATTTTGCAATCAATTTTCTTTGAAATGGTTGCGTTGTCCATGGTGTATTAATCAGGAAGCAAATAAACTATCACTACAAGTAAAAAAAAATTAAAGGATTATGCAAAAATACTTGCAATTTACACAAAAATAAACTACAACCTACAAAATATTAGCTAAAATATCATGTATGAGTTTGTTTGCAAGAACGTGGAGAGTTTCAATAATCATGATTAAAATATGGAATAATATGCGAACATGTGCACAAGATGCATATCCGTTACAATTACTGTATATTGAGAGTTTTTAGGTCATTAAATATGAATTAAAATATGAAATAAATGCAGAACAAAACTAATGCTGAAGTGACAAAAGAACTAAAGTGCTTTAAATTAAAGTTGTTTATAAGTTTACGAAAAATGTATACTCATTAAAAGTGCAGGATAAACTAGAGATAAATTCTGCCCTTTCTTCACTCGACCCATGCACTTTATGCTTTGTCGTTTCAATAAGTTACTGAATGCAATTTGGCATTTATTATACGAAAAGGTATAACTGCACTTTATATACAGTAAACGTCATTCATTTACAAAGATTTTTAAGACGTATTTTGATCTTAATGTGACGCGCTTCAAAAGCATAATGCTCCAAATAGTGTCAATTTAGCGTTACGTTAATGGCGTAACTTCCTGTGCAACTTTCTGTTTACTGCTGCTATTTTTTACCCAGGTGCTAAAAAACGATGTTTTTATTAGAGTTTATTGTTGTAGAAGAGGTAATATTTCTTGTAAAACTTTTATAGCTTATTTAATGTGATAAATAAATAGTTTAGTTGTTTAAAATGAGTTTTTTGAACGCTAGATAAATTGTTAGAAACGTGAAAAAGTTGATTGTATGTTTGGAGATGGAGTTGCTTATAAATATGTCATCAAATAGGCATTTTTGAGTATGTTAGAGTAACTTAAGAGCATCATATTATTCTGTAAGGTCGACGCACTATGTGACTTGCAATTTCATCTCTCATCGTATGGATAAACATTACACAGAAAAAACGCTGTTTATCATTTTGTTTTTAATAATGTCTTCTGAAACATTTTAACGTTTGTAGGCGCTTCAAACGACAATCTAGCATATTATTTTAAACGCATTTTTTTGGAATGAAAAAATGTTGAACCAACAGAGAGCGTAAGAAATAGCTGTTTTTATAAAACTGTTTTTACAGAATTTTTGCCTTGAAAAAATACTGAAATTGTTTTATTATATTTTATAGAGTAAGAGACGTTTAATGATAGGAATGAACCGTTTCCGGCATTATGCACATTTTTTTCATACTGTACGTTTTATTGCTTTAAACATATTTTGTTTCTAATACAGTATTATATTATGTTTAGTAATAATAATTACATCGTCCCTATCTCTTTCATGGAGTGCGTCTTCACCTATTTACAAGGAATGCACTTATCTACATTTACTAGCTGTAATAAAGAAGCTTCTTGATTTTTATATGTTGGCATTATTAACATAGCTTTATCTAATAATAGTAATAATACAGAATGTCGTCGGTATAAATAAATAAACGTCTTAGTATTATTCGGTTCTCTTCGTATGCTGACGCCCCAGGGACGACAATAATGCTGCTTTGGGAAACTTGGAGAACACTATACTGAAGAAAATGTTTTGATAGGTTTAAAATCAACATATAGTGCTAAATTTGATGTTTTATCATCAAGTTTTAATGTTTAAATTAGCTTATTTATTTATATTTATTAATAGTTTATTTAAAACTTTTAATACGGAAAATGGCATTGGGAATTTGCATGCATCTTATAATCTAACTCAAAACTTTGTATAATTTAAGTTCCAGCGTTTCAGTCATAAGTTGACTAATACTAATATAACATTCAAATAATTAAAATGATTTTGAATGCCAAAGATTATATCAAGCTACTATAATACTATTGCAAAGAAAATGAAGTGCTTTTAATTAAAACTAACCGATTTATTAATAGTTTTTGATTGTCGTAATTTGAGAATTACGTGCAATGATAATTATAAAGGCGGTTTTCTCAAGAATGTCTGAGAAAACTGCAATTTACCGTTTTGTTTGCTACCTCTAAATATCTGCAGCCATTTTCACTTATTAGTTCTTTTGTATTGCAAAAACATCAGCAGCAAGGGGTTGCTTTTGTATTTTTCTATTTTAATAGCATGAGTTTAGCATTTAAAGATGGTGTATGTGTGTTTTGCATAATTTAATTGAAGTTATTATGCGAGCATGTACTATTTAGATCGACACGTAAGTTTCTTTACGTATTTTTTTCTAGTAGAATTTCTCTCATATTTTCGGTTGAAAAAAAAAATTCATTAAACTAACAGCTGCAAAAGCAGACGCCTATACAAAAACAACAAAAAAAATGATTTTCACCACAGGGGACAAAGTATGAAAGAGTTAAAAAGGTGCAGACAAACTTGTGTAAATATTAATATACATAAATTAATATGCGAGAATGTCAGCAAGCATGTGATTTCCTAGTTGCTATATTAGAGTTGAGAGATAATTGAGGCGTTAAAAAAAGCCAAACATAACCAACTGCGTGACATGTAATCACGTCAACTATAAAATCAGCGAAATGATTTCTGTCATAAACCATTGCATATTAAAAGTGCCATTTTTTTTGGTCAGGAAAATAATTTACAATAGGTTGGTTGAACATGCTATGCTCTAGCTAAAAGTGAATGGTAACCGAGTGGTTGTTTTTATTATTAGTTGTGTGTGGCTAACAGTATTATGTTTGGGGTTAAACGACATGCAGCATCGATCCACTTTCACTCACTGTTGGATGTGTTTCATTCTTTATAAATCATATAAAGTTGGCCGTCAGTAATGCGGTTGAGCTACAAAGTGAAGGATTCAGGAGGACCAAAATAGAGATTGAAAAACGTCAACTTAAATTGAACAAAAGATAGAACATTGGAAATTAACAGCAACAATGCGGCATGTATGGTCGGCTTTAATATGGAAAATTTCCAAAGGTATAAACATGAGCTCTTTGGATGGCGGAGAAGATTTGGAGCAAAATGTGGGGCAGACATTTGAGGTCGAACCGAGTCTTCAAATGTAGGCCAAATACACTAAAAGAATTGAATGGACATTGATCACAAGGTCTGATGCTCAATTTATTTGCACGGTAAGCGCAGTAGACACTGTGCGAATTTAATGATTTTGACTGATAATAACAGTTTCAATGGTCATTAATACATTATAAAGCTTCTAATCAGCAATCCAAATACGAGTGCATTCAACAGTAGACAACCCTAAACATTAATTAATGGAATTTCACCGGGCCAATGGGTTACTTGATAATATTTGCTGTATATTTTTGCCATTACCAATATCATTTTATTTTTATTGTTTTTGTGTGTTTTCCAACATGCTAGGCTACGTTTAATACATTTTTGAAAACATTTTTTTTTAACTTTTCAATATTGTTAATAAAATTTTACTAATTTGTAATAGCTCTGTGGGAGGCTATTGCTAAAATGTAATTAGTAAATTTTTAACTACTATAATTTAAACGTGGAAGAATGAATGCAATTTACATAAATAAAATGATTATTTTGTTTAGTAACCTATTATCGATTTAAAGTTGTAATTAAGTTGATCACGAATCCACGATTCAAATTGTTTTTGTTATAATTGCAACCGATTTTTAAAATGATATACAGTACATGTATAATCAACCTGTTAGATCAATAAAATTATGCCAGCAGTAAAATGTACAAATTGCATGTGAAATTTTAGTTGAAGTCATAACTTATTAGTAATTTAGAAAACATGATACCAAATGTATGTTTAGTACAGTAAACTATATCAAATTTGAGAGTAATATGATCGATTTTACCAATGTGCTCTGTATTTATGTCAATATTTACCAAAACTCTCAGATCGTTAATGAGAAATGCAGGGTTTATGACTGTAAAATTTAGCAAAAATCGACATATTTGTTTGTTGAGCGTTTTGTGTTTGCATGTAAAAGAAACATGCACATAATAAATTGCCTGCGCCGAGTGGGACATTAATGCATCGCGTTTTAACGACGTATATAGGCGTTTCTTATAGACGTTTGGTACTCACGTGTATGTATTGATAACGAAAAATATGGCGTCATTAGGCATGTTTATCAATTTCTCTGAATTTCTAGACGTTGTTAACATACAACCACCTGTATGTAATGTGTATGTTTAGATGTTAGAGCACAAGTTATTTCTAAGTAATACTAAGTAAATAAATAAAAAATATATAATACGAAGACATAAAAAATAGTACGCCAGCGCAGTTATTTTACGCCAGCAGGGTCGTTAGACAGTATGAAATCTGAACCGAGGCGGGAAGTAAGGCAAAAGTCGTAAAATAGGCGCGATGACAGCGGATGTTGATAAAAGCTAAGCGCTATTACAATTAATGGAATCAGGGTAGAAACAAATTGATTGGACGTTGTCATTGGTTGACTGAATCGACAACTACCGTGGGTGTACCGTGTACGTGTGCAGTTCATTCATTTATTCTCTTGATTGGGCTATGAATTCCTAGAAAATTCCGAAGATAATATTACATGGGTTGATCGAAAAGTATGCAACGCTAGGATTTTATCAAAAACTAACAGAAGATAGTGGTTTCAAATTCATTCCTCACGCTGACACACATTTTACAGTTAGCGTTGCTATTAAAAATTGTAATAAGCATCAATTTTGATACCGTCCTACACAGGAAATAAAAACATACCGTGCAATCAAATGATAACTACCGAATGATTTAAGTGCAATTAAATTTTACATTCATAACAGAATATTTAAGCCGTAACATTTTAAAAGTTTCAGTTACTAAAATTATTTTAAACACTAACATTAATATCCAATTAAAAATCAATTTTAAAAAATTAAATAATTTTTGTTTTCAAAAGTTCATCTTGTTAGATTTAAGCCATTATTTTAGGACTATTTAAATTGGCATCTAATTTTTTTTTACTAATACTTTTTTGGTATTTTGTTGTCGCTTTATTGAGCTGCTGTCATGTCATTACGTATTATTGTATGACAAATATCTTCATTTATTTTCATGTATGTGTGTTATGTTTGTTCCCTTTGCTTTGCGTTCCATTGCGCGGTGTTATGCTATATTGCTATGCATTCTATCATATTATACCTCTTTTACTTTACACACGCCAATCACGTTTCAAATCAACATCAATAGACAAAAAATATTTTTACCTTGCATCATTTCCTAGTTTTCAGTTTTGGTTATGTTTGAAGATGATTTATTTTAAACGTGATTGCAACCGCCACCGTCACCCGTCACTATCTCCGACACCTTTAATTGTATCGTCTTTATCAATTCCCACCGCCTCATTTTTTTTTCTTCGTCTCCAGTGACCACGACAAGCGCACAGTAGAAATCGATGACGCACTACCTAAGCACAAATGATAACAAACTCGTTACATTAAACATTCAAACGCCGTTTTTAATTTTTTTTAATAAATGGTTAATTCAACAATATTATGCACCTTTAATTTTTTGTTGATGAAAAAATATTAATGTTTTTGTTGTTGCTGCTTTTCTGGAAATCCACTAAACTCTGCTTTACGGTAAGCCAGAATGATGTCAAAGAAACAAATTAACAACGTACACTGTACAGTAATGTTAAGGAAGTAGCAGTTGATAAGCTACACCTACACAGTCCAATCACTCACGCATTAGTTACATAGCTTATAATAACAGTCATAGAAATTGATGTTCTTGTGTACACGTAACTTAATAGTAAAGCGACGGACGCACCATCTAGTAGTAGCAACTCGATTTAAATGTATCAATAGTTCGTAATACCTGAACTGACTAATAGATAATTTTGGCTAATAAAATTAATAATTAACGTTCAATCGGATAATACCTGTACACTGTACTGTCAATAAAAGGACGAAGTTAACTATCTTATCCTATGAAATTTCTTGTTTACAATTATCAGTAAAACTATAAACTATTATTTGAATCTATAATTATGGTAGATAAAATTATTTTTGATATCGATTAGATTATTTTTTTAAGGTTAAGTTAACTTTTAAGTGTGTGCTGGGTAACGGTGCATTATTAACGCCAGGTCATATGGTGGAGCCCGGCGGCCCGTGTGATGTTAAAAAATATTGCATAATTGTAATTTTGTTATGTGTAGTAAACAGTAATGGTTGCCGCAGCATTCCCAATCGCTAAATTAGCTATATTAGCTTTTAAACAAATAAGTAAACCATTGGCCACACGAATTAAAAACCGAGCTAAGGACAACGTTTTCTTCAGAGAGTACATATGCATGCCACCAGCCCAAAGTAAGTCACTATAGCCTTGAGTGACCTTAGTCAAACGTAATATAGTGCAATTATTGCGCGAGATTGTACTTCAGCTTGTTTATTACACCTGGACATTTAAAAACTTGAATCGTATCGTGATTTAAAAGTGTTTTGGTGTCTGTCAACAGTATTAAGAATGGTGGTAGTATTTCCTGCTGCCAAATTGGCCTATATTTTAGTTAGGCAAGTTGGGAAACCATTTGCGACGAGAATTAAACAACGAGCCAAAGAATGGGTATTTTTCAGAAAATATATTTGTATTCCACCTGCTCAATGTAAGTGAATCTTAAGCTGTGGAAAAAGCAAAGTTTATTCTTCATTTTGTCATTCACGAATCTTATTATAATCTTATGTAAGAGATTGAAAAACTACCGTAACGATCACTTAAGAATGCTGAATGGTGTTGACTTGCATGTTACTGGTAACTTTCGACTGTATTTTCCTTGAAGATCACGAACTAATGTTTTTATGCACTTTCTAACTGTAATTATTTGTTTTTAAAGTGAATTTAAAGTCGACTGATTGTTCCTTTACTACTCACCTCGAACTACAGTTTCATTTTAGTGATTGGGAATTTTAAGTAGCAAATTTAGCTTCGAAAACTTTACTAGATGTGACTTTAGTTACTTTAATATATTTTACTATATTAAATTTTACGGTAGTTGTTAGGATTTCCAAAACACTAGATAAAGTAGTCAAGATGTTCAATATTGAACTAAAATTGGAAAATACTATACTGTAGTTGATAAAAGTTAGAGTTTTGTGCTTTATTTAATGTATCTTAAATGCTACACTAAATCTTTACCGCACATTTTCTAGCAAGCATAATTAAAATACATTTTGATAATATAATTTCAGTTTACCATTGGGTGGAAGTGACTGTGAAGATGCGAATGATGAATCTTGGCAAACCTACTGATGTTAAAAAATTAAATGAAGCCATGGCAATCGAGTTAGGAGCCGAATTGTTAGGTGAAGGTATTATTTTCCTAGTGGCTGCCGCCTGTCTTATTGCTGAATATCGTCGTTCGTCTAACAAAGAACGTGAAAAAGAAGAAAAAAAAGAAGCTCACCTGCTCGAGATGAATCAAAGAATTGAGGAATTAGAATTAAGACTGGAAAGACAATCAGCGAGAATTAATGAACTTAACAGAATGACTTACGGCATGCATACATCGTTTAGTAAATGGTGGTCCAAGCCATCAGAACAGGACGATAATAAACCTCAGGAAATAGCTTCAGCACCACCAGTAACCAAAGGTCTAATATTACGCGCTATAGAAGATTTAGAACCGACGTTAATAAAAGGCGGAATTAATTCGCGTTAATGATTAATTGTTTTGTTAAGGAAATAACATGTATAGAAACTGCCTTGTAATTAGATCCTTGTCAATAATATTTATCAAATGAACTAAATTGTGTGGTCGTGTTTTAAATTCAAAACTAAATCACATATATTTTGCTCAAAACTAGGTATATTTTAGGAAACATATAACGGAAATTATGAATGAGAAATTACTAATCACCGTTGTGAGTTTCGCTTATCAGCTGGTTTACTGCTCTCACAATTTAATCATACTCGAAGTGGAAATTGATTAGAATGAGAAATTGGGTCTTGAGGAATTTAAGATTAGAGGAAATTACTAAATATGACGTTGGTATGGGTCAGGTATAAAAGACCTTTATTCTTCAGCACAGTTACAGTACGATTTTGAGTGGTGAATGTTACACGACGAGAATGTCTAAAGTCATAGTTTTTTTAGTAATCGCAGTTTTGAGAGACGCATTAGCGTCAAATCTCAAGCCGAATTCGAAAGGCAGTTTGCTTGAAGAAGAAGTATCAGATAAAAAGTTAGTTGACGATTTAATGTTAAATACCGAAACCTGGGGAGAAAATGTAGCAGAGGATCCGGAGACTTTCGTAAAAGCTCACTCTGAAAACCAATTGTCATCCGAATTTATGCTGTCACTATATCGAAATTTGAGTCAAGGAATATCGCTGAACGAAGCAACTGGAAGAACTAACCACAAGCGAAATCTAAAACATGCAGATACCGTCAGAATATCTATACCAATTGGTGAGAATACTTTATCAACTTTATTTATCTAGTTTTAAACTTAGAAGTTATACTGTAAATTTAAATTGTTACTCATTTTTAAATATTAAATTTTATACTTTTCTTCATTGTTTACTTTATTCCTATAAATTAAAGTGATAAATATAGATTAAATAATATATGTTGTGTGTTGTATTACAGGAAGCTTTGAAAACAAGCAGATTCAAGTGTACCGTTTCGACCTTTCGAAAATTATCAAAAACGAAATTGTACGAGGGTCTGAATTACTTTTTCGACTTCCACTTGACTGGGATGGAGATCAGGAATTTTACACTGTCAGCATTGTTCCAGATACTAATAAACCAGGATTCAGTTATGTTTCATCCATTCAAATCATTGCTCCATCGTTAACAGATTTGGGTTTGGCAGCTGTTGATACGACAATTCCTGTTACAGACTGGCTACGTCAACTTGCTGTACCTGAATCTGATAATAATCAACATATGAAAGACTATGCAATAGATATAGCAGTCGTTGCTATTAATCGTCCCAAAGGTTTCACTAGAACAAAACTTCTAAAAGGTTTAGAAAAAGTTTATGAAAACAACTTGATCGGCACCACTTGGTCTCCCGAAGTAATTTTGGTAACATATTCTGAAACTACTAAAGATTTTTTAGACAAAACTGAAGTTTACAATCAAGTTGCCCGCGCCAAGAGGTCAGCAATGAGTGGAATTTTTGGTGGCAGTTGCCAACGTAAAGACCTATACGTAGATTTTCTCGACATTGGTTGGGACCAGTGGGTAGCTTTTCCCGGTAAATTTAACGCCTATCAGTGTTCTGGAAAATGCGGTGCTTTTGCGCATTCAAGCTTCAGCCCATCTAATCACGCAATAGTACAAGGCTTGGTTCGGTTAGTGCAACGGCGTGACATTCCATCTCCCTGTTGTATCCCGACTAAACTGTCTCCATTAAGTATGTTTTATACAGAGGGTAAAAGTATTGTATTAAAGCATCACGAAGAAATGATTGTGGAAAGATGTGGCTGCTTGTAATTTAAATTTCATGGTGTTCGCTTAACTTATTACAAATTCAAACTGCAACGAAAACCAAAATATAATAATTTAATGCAACTTAAATGAAGCTTTTAAAAACACGCATTAGAATTAACTTACGTTACGTTAAGAAACGATTATTAAAATTAGTATAATTATGCGCGTTTAAAATTTGAAATCTTTATAAAGTTAAATATTAAATAAAATTGTCATGTTTCATATACAGTATTCCAATCGTTACTCCATCATTAACCTATCTTAAGTGTGACGCGCTTAATATCACAATCACAGTTAAAGACTGGCTACTTTTATTTTGTTGCATCTGGTAAAAAATCAGTACAGCATAAAATACTACACGTTAGAAATAACAGTCGTTGCTATCAATCAACGTAACGGTTTCACTAAATCGAAATTTCTCAAAGGTTTAGAAAACCATTAGAAGAAGAACTCCCAAAGTGATTTTAGCAACATACAGTATAAAAAATTTAAGAAATCTGTACCAGAGAAATTCGACCCGGTATTGTTAGCACTGGAATTACTGATTAGTAATCCGATTTTTCTTCTTCTAAGACTCTTACTGTGTCGTCAACCATTTCTATCTTCACTGGGAGGGAGGTAATCTATCCCACGTGTAGGCAGTTGTCAGGACTAGAAATTCTGCATCTCAATTCTCACTTTGTCGACTGATCTATACCGGTATGATTGCCCGATCCAGTATTTAAAACGAATAGTACGTACGCTGGTAATTATTGAGCAGCGTAAAACTTTTCATAAAGTAATTAAAAACAGATAGTTTATTAGGTGCCATATGAATAGTACAGATTAAACTTACAGCCATCTTTATTTTGGCAGCAATAATACTGTAATAAACTAATAAGAAAGGAGAAACTGTCCTACTTTTTTTTGCTTGACCTTGGCAGATACAACTGACTGATCGAATAACCTCCTGTATTTTTTAAGTGTCTTCTTGGTTATGACGTTTTGCTGAGAGTCTTAACGTTTCACTTTCATGACGTCAGTAAAATTAGGACAGTGTAAATTGGAAGGAGGTAAACAATAGTAGTCAAGTTAATTTGCTTTAAAAAATTACAATCTATATTAACAAGTACATTTATAAATATTTGAATTTTGACTAAAATTGATAATACTACTAAATTAAAATTTTGAAGCGGAAATCGATCGTGTGGTTAACGTTACGGAGAGTAGAGGTGTTAAGCTTCCGTAGCTTGAACTTGATGCTTGTAGATGAAATCAGGTCACTAAATGACTGGTTCACTGCAATAATTTCTTTTCGGTGAATAAAATTCTCGTGTGAATCTGCACGTAAAATAGTGTCGTTAAACTCGTGAAAGTAATCGCAGTATATAAGAGCCCGCTGATAAAACAGGTATAACAATATATATATATAATGTTATTATTAACGTGATAATGTTGACGGGTGTTGGGATTTAATTTGCTAGAATGAGTGCCGAAGAGATGCCGAATGAAAACCCAGAAGAGAGGGAAATCGTGGACGACAGTGAATGGGTAAAGAAAGTAGCTGTTCATTTGTCTGTCCGTTTACCAATTTCCGCATCTCTTCATCCCTTTGAATATGCCAAAATTCTAATTCAATTGGGCTACGAGCCAGTTGCACCTAGGGCTACTCGTACAATTTGGGGCAACCCAGCTTTAGCTTTACCAAACATTTTCGAATATATCGGTCATATTCGTCGTAAAGTTGGTTGGTTAAATCTGTATCGGGGCGTTGTACCTCGTTTAATTGGTACTGCTGTCCATAATTACATGTATCATTTTATATCACGAAAATCGGCGCAAGTTCTGGCTATCGATTCGGAGGGCGACAATACCGAAATGGATGAAATAACTGGCAGCCACCAAGACCGAGTCCTGCGTTTCTTTTTGACTATGTTACGAGATATGACTTCTCAAGCAGCTGCAATAGTGGCTAGCCAACCTTTTCAAGTGACTACAGTACGTATGGTAGCTCAATTTATTGGAGGTGAAGCAGCTTACAAGGGTCTGTTTTCTTCGATTGGAGATATATATAACGAAAGTGGCATATGGGGTTTTTTCGGTGGCTTAGTACCACGATTAATTGGTGAAATGTTGACTTTGTGGATCTGTTCGAGTCTAACTTTTGTTTTTAATACTTATTTGGTGACTGAAAAGGACTTAAAACCCTATACTGGCGCAGTGATGTCACTCATTGCATCAACGGTCACTTATCCATATAATTTAGTATCAAGAATCATGATGGTCAATGGATCAGGAATGAAAGCTTCCCTCCCACCATATTCGCCAATCTACAACGGGTGGTTCGATTGTTGGAAACAACTAAAAGCACAAAATCAACTAAAACGTGGATCCAGTATGTTATGGCGTTATTACAGGGGGCCAATTGTGCTTAAAGATGGAAAGGCACAAGTCGCTACTTCAATGAATTTCCAGAGACCAACCGCATCTAGATATTAGATGTTTTTCACGTTAATATTTGACGCATTTAATTGATAAACTTAAAATCGATGACTATAGTATATACCGTATAACGGTACTGTTTTATGCTTCGTTTAACTTTAGTTCTAAAAACCGTAATGCAGTACAAGTGACTTCTAAATTTACTTGAAGTTTTCATAGATGTGTATTTCTAATTGCTCGATTAAAATTATCAGTTAAAAACCGTAGTATATCATTTAAAATACCGACTTAGGATAATTTTATTTATACCTTATACAGTATATTGATCAATTGAGATTTAATAGTGATTAGTAGTACGTACGTAGCACGTAAGTAGGTCTTAAAAATATCTAACTGGTAAAACATTAAAAAATGGAATAAAAGAGACACAAGGTTAGTGTATATGACACCTGATATTAGTGTAGCTCTGTTTTATTATCATTAACAATATAACACCAATAAACATATTTAACAGAGTAACGGGACACTAATTATAATCAGACGATTACATGATATTGGCAAACAGTGGGTTAAATCATTAAAATCAGTGCTGCTTAAACTTTTTCACTCATTGTCAGTATTTGTTTCACAAGATATTTTTCTTTCATATTTTACAAGGCGTCAGATTATTCTGCATACATCGCCGCATTCTTAATGAAAATAACATAAAAGTGAATTGTTAAACTAGCACAAAGTTTCATTAAACAAATTAGGCATTAAAGAAATTCAAGTACTAAGTTCTATTGTACTACTGTATATTGCATAGTTGTATAGTATTGAAAACTTTTAATTTATTAAGAAATTAAATGTAAAATTTAGTAAATTTTCGAAAAGTACGATAAACCGAGAATGTACTGTGCATTGATCGGATTAACTTCTACATTAAAATTGTCATAGCACATTTGCAATAATTCTATGTAATGTTTCTACGGTAGTCAACAATACTGACTACTATGTTGAACGTTATTGACTGTAGTTTAGCACCCTTGTGATGTTTATCTATTTTATCCCATTTGTTTTGTTATTTAAGAAAAGTGCTATACATGATAGTTAAAAATAAAACGGGGGCGAAAAGTGCTATAATAAATTGAATCAGTGTGGACGAGTTTTGCTTCCAATTGAGTGTTGTCATCATAATATGCTTTTTGTGATCTTTGACAATGGTGTTGTTATTCAAGCATACAGCACTTTCTTCATCTTTTATTTTAGGCCGTGTTTGAAGTGGAGCTATAACTCTTTCAGTCCCTTTCAGTATGGCATTTCTGGCTCCTGACCATGAATGTGGGCCTGTTAATCGGTATTGATAGGGAAGATTAGGTCCATAGTAGCAATGATACCATAAAACAGGATCAGTAAAGAACAGTTTTTTGAGATTTGGTACAACACCTAGATGTTTACCAATATCATCCATGTATGTCATATAGTCAACTTGAACAGTGTGTCTTCTTGTATTGACGTAGCGTTTTGCCATCTCAGTTTGCAACTTACGAATATCCTTTTCCATTTCGTCGATTGACGGAAGTTTGGTTTGGTTTTTCAACACTGATACAACCCAGCGGGATTGTAATTCAGAAATTGGTACGATAGAACCAAATGGTTGAATCAAACCAATGATGGATAAAGTTGGTGGTTGAATTTTTGGTGGGAAAACATATTTGTAAAGGCTCGTAAAGTTGTCTTTAATTGGGAGAATTTTGGGATCTATAAATGGAAAGTGAATGTTGTAACCGGTGGCAAGAATGACCACATCCACCGGATAAACTTTATCTTCTTCTCCTTTAAAAATGACTCCGTCTTCGGTGAAGTAGTGAATATCATTCTTGATAGTGACTAAACCCGACAAAATACTGTTTGGAAGAGCATCATTTACCATTGGGTGTTGAGCAAAGAAGCTGTGCTTTGGTTTCAAGTTGTATAGTTCATGGTCAAAACGGTGTTGGTGCTAAACATAAACAAAACTTGAATATTGTAATATTATTAAGACGATCAAAACTTAGAACTAAAACATGTACTTCCTGTTATTATTTTATTTTTGTTTACATATTCTTAATGGGGCGGGGGATCGATTAGCTTTTCAAATAACAACTTATTTAATGTAATAGTAATACAGTAGTTATGATGGTAATTTACTTATGTACAATTATGCTTTAAATTTTCAAAATATAATAATTAATGGATCCTCAACAAAATTTAGCTATTGTTTCAGCTATTTCTAACTTAAAATTATCTGTGATTGAAAACAATTTAAACATAATTATCTATTTATCGACGATTATGCGTCCTTGTGTGCCAATTTCGGGATATATTATAGGTAAGAACTTAAATTAAAGTCACACTCTGCTGGATTTGTTTATTTTGGTTAATAATTTAATTACTAAATAGAGATGTTATTGCTTTTTATTGATATTTGCATGGTTCAAGTGATATAAGTAATCTCTTTAAGAGTTCATCTGACTTAATTGTTGCGAAAATAACTGAGGGTACTTACAATTAGTTCAGCAAAATATGTTGCAACTGAATGAGGAACAAAAGAATTTGGTCCAAGAATACATCGACGAAGCATTAGATAATCCACTGGAAATCCTTTAAGTCCTACACGGTTAATGATCCACGTTCCTCTTCTGGTGCTCAAATAAACCTAAAGAAATATTTATTCTGTAACAATAAAATTCTAATAGTCTAACTCTATTCAGTACTTAGAATAGTAACTGATACCTTCGAACTGGCTCTTCCTAACTCTACAGCAATATCACCTCCAGAATTGCCAACGCCTACTATTACTACTCGTTTGTCTTCAAATGGCTTCTGATCCTTGTAAGAATGTGTGTGGATAACTTTGCCTTTGAACTGATTAAGGCCAGGAAATTCTGGTATGTGAGGGAATGAATGATGACCTGAACAAACCATGACTGCTGCCGCCAATATGCTGCTTTGTATTTTAGTCTGAAAATTAACATTTCCGATTAGAAATTTTACAGTGGTCAAAACATAAATTTAAGTAAAACATCATACGTTTTATCGACTTTCGTTTGGGGAAACGACTATTTCTCAAAAACGGTAATACTGTATATGGGAAATAATGTTAAGTGCAAAGTTTGTAGCTATTGAAGCGTAACAGTGATATTATGCTCATTTATTGGTATTCAATTACTTTTTGAAAACTTCAAAAAAAAAAAAAAATAGTTTTGCCAATGAAAACTTTTAGTTAATGCACAACTGTATAACATAAGTAAAGTAAAAAGTGGACAAAAACGTATCTTCTTCTGAAGTTTTGTTGACCTGTCATATAAGCTTCGATATTGTATTGCAGTGGTCCTGTATGGATATGATAGTCGATTCCCATTATCAAAATGGTAGATATTTAACGATTTATCATATATTTCAATCAAATGTAAATTTAGAAATTTTAATTAAATTCTTTTTCTTATTACACTATAAAGAATGACCGCCAAAGTTAAAAAAGTGTTTATATTGGCTATTAACGATTTAGCCTTGACGGCTTATTTTTGTTTTGCAAAATCGTATTTCGTCTTGAGTCATCATGTACTTGTGCAGAAGATTGTTATGAATCGTGCATGTATGTTTTTAAACTTATTTTTTGTTTGTGTTATTAATTTAATTGTTTACAAACGTACTCACAGTAGCTGAATAGAAGTTGGCCTCTATTATTATTATTAGTTGATGCTGTGTAGTAAATTTCCAGTCATTTAACTGTTGATATCAAGATCGCTCAACCTCACATGTTCAATTAATATTACCGGTATATGAGAACTTATATAACCTTAAAGTGTGACCAACATGCAAAAATTCAATAATTGTAGTATGATTTAAGAATTATTAATCACATTATAATAAAGAGTTACTAAAACATCGATTACAGAATATAAAAAATATTTTAGATAATAATGATAAAAGTATGATTGTCTTTAGACAGAATTGTGGGTTTTTTAATGGTGTGATATTTACCTTAGTGTTGGTCACTGTCACTGTCCATTGTCCCGTTTTTTCAAAATCCTCATTTTGAGTAATTTGATCCACCACATGATAATGAAAGATGTGGCGCTTGAGATCAAAGGCATCCGCGTACAAGTCAAAATATTTGACCTGATCTCGGTTATGCATAAAATTGGCAAATTCAGGTGGAGGAGGAAAATCACTGTATGCGCTCAATTCTTTGCTGCTATTGATGACAGTTGTCTTCATTACAGATGCAACTCCTTCCACCACATCTTCTCTAAAGATACCAATAAATAAAGTTGAAATTTTCATTCATTTACCTAACTTTATAAATGCATTGTCAATTAATATATAATTTTAGTTACAAAATGCTTCAGTAATATTACAATTGCAGTTAAACTTTTAAAATTACTCCATGATTGAATTTTAGTTAGAAATGTACCTGTATCTCCATAGTCCTCCGGTGTAATCTGTTTTTTCGAAACATACAACATTTAAACCATCTTCTAAGCAACACTTTATGGCAGTTAGTCCACTTGCACCGGCCCCAATCACCACTACTGGTGGTGATGACCACTCTTGTGACACACTATCAATATTCAGCGTTTTCATTTTTAAAAAAATTGTAATAAAAAACTCTAATAACTAAATCAATCGATTGATGTAACTGATAGTCGGCCGAATACTATTGCCGTGGTAAAAACCGGTATTCTACTAAATAATAATTTTTAGTTGTTTTCTTTGAGCTAACAAAATCACATCTGACTTACTTTTTGGCTTTATTTTTTCTTATATAAACTAATTCAATGAAGCGGAGGGTGCGTTCATAAATTTTGTTTTGATACTTTAGCTTAATTAAAATTCATTGTTATTATTTTTCAATAAACTTAAAATTGCATTGGAGAAATTTTATATGTAGCATAATTTTGAAAATCTCAAATGTCTACATGTACGATTTTTATAATAAACCATAATGATTACGCACAATTAATGACCATAACGTTAAATTAATTATTAATATTTCCTGGTTAACATAATTTTTTCTCTACGGTACTACTATTTTTAATATAATTGTGCTTCATTTGTGCGAAAACACTTTGTTTTTTGAATAATAAAGTATTAAACGTCAGATGTTTTGAAGATGTTCAAGGACATTTTATCACATGAAAAACCTGACGTTTAACTACAAAAAAAAAACACTAGAAGGATAACGGCATTTGCAGGTCTATATTTTGATATTTCAAAAATATTGATGATTAAAATTTTTTATGTTATAAAATTGTATGTATTTGAGAATGAGAAACAACGTACTGTATGTATTCAGTTGCATGCATAACAAAACGATAGCAATTTCATGCTTATTAATAATGTTTAATCAAATATTATTCAGTTAAGACAGAGTTTTAATTATTATTTTGAAGGCCAACTAATAACTAAGGCATACTAATAACTAAGGCTTTACCAAACCTCCAGCTAATCCTATCTGCAATTCATAGCAAACGTAGTCAAATTAAAATTTAATATCCTTTTGCATTTATCTTATTTTTTATGCTTTATAAAGTAACTTAATTAAGATATTATAAGTAATATATTCAGTAATTTTATATCTTTTAGCAAATAATTTTCCAATTTTAATATAGCTTTAGGAATATGACTTTTTTTTCAATAGTTAATAAAGTAATTAATACTGTAATTGTTATGATTATTGCATGCACAATAGTGAAATTTAAGTAGCATATTTTATAAAATAATGCGGTTATCTATGATACATTCGTATATTATTGAGTCATTGTTAGCATTGTTTTATTTTGAAAAGCATTACAATACACTGTTTATAATATTAATCTGCAGTATTCAGCTGTTGTAGTTTAAAATCATATTACTCAGTGAAATCCGGTCGCGTATATTTACTAATAAAAGCTAAAACATCTTTTATTTTGTTTAAGATAACTTACTTTACTTAGAATGATGAGTGTTTTAGATTATGCTATTCTACTAATGTATTATACTTATTACGCAGTTTAATGGAAGGACAGTCAATGCCTCCAAGTCTAAGTTAATGTTTTGCTATTTTAAACTTAGAAACAATTTTCATTTTCCAACAAACGAATTTTTTCCTATTGTTATTAAATCAACAAGTATGAAAAATAACGTTTGTATTTGCAGTAAATATTAAAGGAGTAAATAAGAAATTTATCTTAATTTTGAGAGGTAGATATTTCCATTAGAAATTGTCCTTGATGCAAACAAAACATTTAAACAGCAATTAAATTATTTATTGTAAATACTGCACTATATTTATTTTGATCACGTTAGAATTTTCTAAAACGACTAAGATCATCCGTTATGATTTTCAGTCACGAATTAATCAAATATTTTCTAAAAATATTGAATATTAATTTCATTATTCAACACCAGCGTCAAGACTACTGCACATGATCACTAAATTGTTCATCAAAGTATTAGTCATTGCAATCGTAGTCATTGGTTTGTGTAATCTTGTCACTTGACAATTTACTTAAACGTCTTGTACTAACAATTCGTAAATGCACTTGGGCGATATTTTGCTGCCAGCTTTGTTATTTAAGTTTGAATTTCTTTTCCGAGTAAATGTTTGCGTACAAAAGCGAAATATTTTTAATATTTGTTTCTTATACTACCGAATTTATGTAAGTTGTTTACAAGTTGTACAGTAATTATTTACGGTTAACATTAATTGGAAAATGTGTTGACATTTTTGTGTCCTGCGGATACCATGGGATATGTTTTGCGCCATAAAATTAAATCATTTCTAGCATTAATATTTTAATTTCACATCTCGATGTTTATTCTAATTCCTAATTCGTAGAAGTGTATTAGTATGAGAACATTTTTAAATTTGAAGAAAAAGAATATTTTCCGGCTGAATATTAATTTCTTTCAAGGTTTTCGGTTAGCATTTATGTTTGTTTTACATTTTGTATTGAATGGAAATATTTATTAATCCAATCATTAGGTGATAGTTAATTTGTTAAAGTCATTAAAAAATTTATTATACTGTATCTGCTTAGAATCATCAAGCTTTTTTGCTTTATATTATTTGATTACTTGACAAATATAAGTAAAAAAATACATGATTATTTTATTACTGTGCATTTCAAATTAACTTATTTTGCATTGGTAAATTAATTGAGGGGAATTCAGTATTTGTAATTAAACTAGTCGAGTAAAACTAATTAATGCGTTAAATTGTTTATTTTTTTGCTAAATAATATAAAATTTTAAATGTTGATCTATTTCATTATTATTTTATCTATTTGCAACTAAATTATATCATTCTTTGTACTATAAATATTGCTATTGTTAAATTACAGCGAATTATTTTAAAAGCAATTCTTTTAAGTGCTATATTACGTATTATCAATTAAAAAGAATTTCAAGTAGAAAATGAAATAGATTAATCCGTTTAATATTTTTATAATCAGGTAATAATTCAATTGATTAGGTTAACAAAAAAATAGTGAATTTGATTTTTAAAACATTAGTCCGCAGTATAACTTAAAATTTAGGATCATTCCTATGTTTTTGTTTATTGTTTTGTTTGTAAATAGGTATTTTGTAGATTTGTTTATTTTTATTGCCATAATGCCATTACAAACTTTTAAAATCGGCACGAAAGTTATCGTGACCGGTGACATTACCAATATTTTTGAGGTTAAATAAATTCCATTATTATGCTATTTATAATAGTGACAAGATACAATTTCAATGATACCAATATTATCAAGTGATAAATGCTATTGACAAAAACCCGATATCAAATTGGTCCAGGATTTAGTATGAAGTCCAATTTAGAAGATCTAAATAATTTTGGATTAACAATGAGTAGGCAATTTTTAGGTTAAGCTTGCACATAGTAAGGCTAACTGATTAAGAAAACTTATCAATAGTTATAGTTTCAACATACGTAGATAACTACAATAGCAAACGATAAAACACGGTATATAAAGAGAAATTTTGAAGTGGAAATTATAGTTGCTTTGAGATTATAACAATGAAATTAGCTCTGGTCGTATTGTGTTTAGCGGTGGTGGCTTTGCAGGCAGCCACCATCCCAGAAAGAAAAGCCGAATGGGAACATTTCAAATCCAGATTCGGTCAGTTTAATGATTTCCAATATCGTCCGTTTATTTTTACATTATATTAATACTATTAATTTACAGGTCGTCAATATAAGAGTGACATTGAAGAGCAGCAGCGAATGAAAATATTTTTTGATAACTTGGACTTAATTGACGAACATAATGCTAAATTCCAGGCTGGCAAAAGCACATTCGAAATGGGTGTCACCAGATTTGCTGACATGGTAACTTACAATCACATAAATACTACTAATTTAAAATGGTTGATATTAATTGGACTTAAATTAGACCAACGAAGAATATCGTTCAGTAATGTTGGCTCCTCGAGATCCAAAAACCCACCAAGTAAGCCGATTTAAGCCCAGAAAAGGCCACGTTCGAAATCCTCTTACAGAAGATCCAGAATCGGTCGATTGGCGTCCATTGGGTTACGTTACACCAGTTAAAGATCAAGGCAGTTGCGGAAGCTGCTGGTCCTTTAGCACTGTAAAAATAATAATATTTTATTAACAAAAAAAATTTTTAATAAAATTGTATAAATTATGCAGACTGGTGTACTAGAAGGAGCGATCTTCAAGGCAACTGGCAAATTAACTTCGCTTAGTGAACAGAATTTGATGGATTGTTCTTACTCTTATGGTAACAGTGCTTGCGGCGGTGGTATGCAAGAGTATGCGGTTGACTACATTGTTGCTAACGGTGGTATTGACACTGAGGAATCATATCCATATGAAATGAGAGTAAGTTTACATAAAGATCAAGGACATGGGAAAACGTTAATTAATTATTGTATGTTAGACTAAAGCTACTTGCAGCTACGATCCAGCTAACAACGCTGCAACCTGTGATGGCTACACATCAATTTTGCCTCGAGGTGACGAACTTGTCCAAAGATCTGCAGTGGCTACTGAAGGACCAGTGTCTTTCTCTATGGATGCTGGAAAAGCATCTTTCCAACTTTACTCTTCCGGTTAAAAATTTCCCATTGTAAAATGTATTACAATAAAACTAAACCGATTTGTTTTAGGTGTTTACAATGATCCAACGTGCGCTACTGGCTTTTTTGATCTAAACCACGCCGTTCTTGGTGTTGGCTATGGTAATGATAACGGACAAGATTACTGGATTGTCAAGAACAGGTAAAACCTTAGTCGATTTAAAAACTTTTTGTCAAAAACTAATATACTTTTATTTTAATATAAAAAACCAGTTGGGGTACTAGTTGGGGTCTTGAAGGATACTTCTGGATTTACCGTGGTAACAATACTTGCGGTATTGCAACTGACTCACTTTACGTCAATAATGCCAGAATACCATAATCAAATTACACAGAATTTTATATCTTTTAACGCTTAATTTACATTTAAATTAAGTTAGTTGAAACCTGTATTATAAAATCAAAAAAAAAAAAATTAGCATAAGTTGTTTTAACGCTTAATTAAAATTATTAAGCTGCTTAAAAAAACCAAAATTCAAGATGTAAATAAATAAACATTTCAATTATTGCAAAACTATTATAAACTTATTGCGAAAAGTTGTAATTAGTGATACCTACTGTAATATAGGAGCATAATTATAATAAATAGTTTGCGAATCAAAAGCGCAAAAATTGGCTATGAATAGAAAGCCAATATCAATGATGATTAATCAATTGCAAAAAGTGCATTTGTAATTATTATGCTAGACTACGTTTATAGTTTGATTACAGAATATATACTGTAATTATAAATTTATAATTCCTTTCAAGGTTTATTCTTAAGCATAGTCAAGGCTACTTGAAAGCGTCCAGGCGCGCTCTGTCTCTGTTGAGACTTGATAGTCTGATCTTTTATTAATTTTAATATTTTCATGAATTATTACCGTATATACAATAAATATAATAAAAAACGTAGTATAAAGTTATTGTTAATCTTACTTAAGAAAAATGTCAAGTAAATGTATTGCAAACAAGAATTTTATCAAAAAACAGATGATATGGTGAACAACTTGATAATTTTTATTTTATAGATGAGTAATAATATAAAATGTATGATCTACCATTAAAAAAACGGATTGAAAACGTGTTCAAGGCAGCTTATCACAACAAAATCTTGATTGAACTTGACTTCCAAACTTTTTGCCAGAACATGAATGCCAGAACGATCATCAAAATCAACGCCTTTTACTACCATTACAGAAATACGCCAAGACCTAAAGTAAATTGTAATCACTCTTGTTCGAACACTCTTGAAGGGTCTAGAAATCACAACCCAATTTATTTTATTGTGATTACAGAATACAATAACATTACACTCGTTTTAAAAATAGAATTTATTTATATATTATTTATCTTAACAAAATTAAAACGTTACTGTCGATTTAAAATACAGTATAACAATTATGAAAAAAAAAAACTTCCATTTTTATATTTTTTCTAGATAAGCTGATTACGATTTACGTATTAAATGTTATCGGTTGTAAGCATTTCTACTCTTAAAATTAATAAAAATGTTTAAAATAGATTTATAAAAGAAATATTATCAACTTATCACATTAAAGTTAACATTGTTTACGAGTAATTTTAGATCAAAATATAATTTAATTCTTGTAATAGCTGCACTTGAAAATACCTGTGACATGTGCTTCATGGTAAAAAAAAAATAGCGTTAAAATATCGCAACGCAATTGACCTTTATCTTGACATGCATATCTTAATAGTCTTCCATGGTCACTATTTATTGCGATTCAGCCCTTTTTTTTTTTTATTGGAATTTCAAGATCGTTACAATGAAAGTTGTGGTAGTTTTGTGTGTGGTTGTGGTGTTTGTAAACGCCGCCACTCTTCCCGAAAGAATGACGGAATGGGAACACTTTAAAACAAGATTTGGTTAGGTTAACTTCATTTATATTAATAATAATTTTACGTTATTCAAGTTTAAATTTTTATTTAGATCGTCAGTACAAGACTGACACTGAAGAACAATTGCGAAAGCAGATTTTCTTCGATAATTTAGATTTAATTGAAAAGCACAATGTTAAATTCCGTGCTGGTAAAAGCACTTTCCAAATGGGAATCACTAAATTTGCTGACATGGTAAACCGAATGTAACTCTGCAGTAAACGTTGTATACAAAGCGTCAACTATTTTTTTGAAACAGACAAACAACGAATTCCGATCCGTCATGTTACCGCCAAGACCCAAACGTACTATGCCAAAGCCCGTGGTAAAACATACTATTGAACGGCTTCAGGAAGATCCACCTAGTGTTGATTGGCGTCCATTGGGATACGTTACACCAATTAAAGATCAAGGCAATTGTGGAAGCTGTTGGGCATTTAGCACTGTACGCTGTACTTCTTCTATGGAAATTAATACAATCCTATAAAATATAACTTCTTGTGTAATGCTTTTCAGACGGGTATGCTGGAAGGTGCTCATTTTGGATGGAATGGTGAGCTAATTTCCTTGAGTGGACAGAATTTGATGGATTGTTCCGATTCTTATGGTAATGCTGGATGTAATGGTGGTTGGCAGGAATATGCTGTTCAGTACATTGTTGATAATGGTGGCATTGACAGTGAGGAATCGTATCCATATACTGAAAAAGTGAGTATTAAATTACGAAAGATTAGACGTTTGAAATAATTATGTCAAATAGTAAATTTAGAATGGGAAGTGTGTGTACGATCCCGCTTATAACTCAGCCCAGTGTGGTGGTTTCCAGTGGATTCTTCCTCGTGGTGATGAAATTGTTCAGCGAACTGCTGTAGCCACTCAAGGACCAGTCTCTTTTTCAATGTACGCCAGCATGCCTTCATTCCAACTTTACAGTTCTGGTTAGTTGAAATCAATTAGAAATGTTATGCAAATAAGATCAGATGTCTTCTAAATTACTTTCATGCAGGAATTTATAATGATGAATTATGTTTGACTGGTTTCTATGAATTGGATCATGCGGTTCTGGGAATTGGCTATGGAACCGATGGAACTGGTACCGATTACTGGATTGTCAAGAACAGGCAAGCCATGTCATAATTTTATTTTTTACAAAAATATTTCAATAGTAATTTTAACGATGTGAATATGAAGTTGGGGAACAGGATGGGGTGAGGAAGGCTATTTTAACATTTTGAGAGGAAATAACACTTGGTAATTTTCACATTTTGTTTTTGAAAAAATCTACAATCCAAAATTTCTTTATTTTAAAATTTCTTTTTTAAATTTTTTAGTGGAATCGCTACTGATTCACTATATGTTTTACCACCAACTGCTGTTGATCGTAATTGACAAAAATCGAACTTAAAAGTAAATTAAGTTTTTAATTCAAATAAAATCAAAGACGACGAAACAATTCTAAAAACCACACTAAGTGAAGTAAGACATTATGGACATTCTCAGTCTATGATATTTTAATGCAAATAATACTGTACATTGTAAATACTGTATAGCACAACATTTCCGCAGAAAAGTAAATTTATTTTAATTCAGAATCTGGAGCGGAATTTTGAATCAGTTTCTGAACCTCCTTAAATTTTGGATGTGATGAGTCTCGTAGTAGACTTAAAATGACACTTTCACTTGTTGTTAAATAAGCACCACAATCTCGCATTAGTTTAAAGGCAAATTTTCTAAAAGACGAAATAAGTTGAACGGTAGCAAATATGTTTCTAATTACAATAGGCCAATTCATTCATACCTGTCAACTAGACTTCTGGATGAACAGGCATCAACAATCACATGAACCTGATATTGTTTTGCCAGCAAACCTAATGCCGTTTGCTAATGCATAAACAAAATTAATACACTAGTTACAGTACAAATGATAGAATTTTGAAAAGTCAATCTTACTTGAATACAAGCATGCGTCTCAATACCACATAACAAGACTGAGTTGATTTGAGGTTTAGACTGTAATTCAGTCTCTACTTGAGGCACCAACATACAAAATTGAGTTTTGGCGACCGGTTTTAACCCGTATTCTTCAATGCCAAGGCTTGCTACTGTTGGTCCTAAACCTTTAGTAATAAGATAAGACAAATTCAGTGATGAAGTAAATTGAATCATGCATATCTGGGTCTTTTACCTTTGGGATATTGTTCAGTGACTATAGTTGGTATTTGAAGTATCATGGCAGCTTTCAAAAGTCGATTTGAAACAGAAACAATTTCGTTAAAATACTTCACCTTAGACTGAAACTTTGTTTGCATGTCGCACAAAAGCAAAACAGAATTTTGAATGCCAAGTTTTGGCACTGATCGTAGTATGTTGGCCATCTCTACAACAACAAAATCTTTAATAGACGAAATCGTATCAGCTGTAAAATGATGTAACCTTGAACAAGGTGATTTAATACTTTCTTGATGTAAACAGCGCTAGATGGCGCCGAAAAACATTCAGCTGAAATATAAAACCAAGAAGAAAGTTTACTGTTTTCTTCACTAAAGTAAAAAAAAACACTCGCTTTTGAAAGAAGGAAAATTAATTTAAAAAAAAAATAAAGTGACAGCTGACACATTGTAGTTGAGGAAAGTGTATCAGTTAAAAATTAGGTGAAGTTTAAAAGTTGAAATCTTTTGAAAAAGATAAATCACCGACTCCTAATGACTGAACATTCAGGTTTTTTTTCGTTTTTTTTTTAACATTAAGTAAAAAAAATTAATAAAAATCTTTCTAAAGATATCTTACCGTTATTTATTTGAAATAGGATTATATGACATGTTTTTAATTTTTGTAAAAATAATTATTTATTTGAGAATTACGACACTTCTGAAAATAGACGAGCCATTAGTGACTTAAAAAGTATTTTGCAATTCCAAAATCAACTAAAAGTGGCATGTATGATAAACATTTAGTATGAAATATGAATGATTTGTAGGATGAAATTTCTTATTTTGAAGAATAAAGTATATTATGATGTTGCTGTGGTTTCTCTTTCATGTGAACTGGTGTTTGTCGAGTTCAAAAAGCCAATGTGCATCCGACGGAGGTTGCAGGGGGTGAACGGGTGGGGGAAGGTTGGGCCGAATGGGGGAAGACGTTTAGAGTTGATAAAGCATTTTGTAGGCGTTGTTGGGCTTCAAGTAATTGAAAATCTTGTGCAAGCAATGGCCCAGCTTGCACTGTTATTTGCTGTTGATGCCAAACTGACAAGCCCATCTACATGACATCTTTCAAGAATTTCCGCTGTTGAAAGAAATAAATTTTTATTTATTTTTTTTCTTAAAAGAAAAGATATAACTTTCCAGTGGAATTACGCGTCGTTTCATATTTTATTCGTTTAAAACGGGACTAGTCGGTCGTTTCAAATTTCGTTTTCGTTTAAAGTGTGCGTTTTGGCCTCAATTAGGTCAAATGCAAAGTGCAGTTGGACAGTAGGAAAAGTATTAAATGACCACTAGTTTTCATGATAGTGAGACGGTTAATATTTTGGTCTTTCTTCTGTTTGGTTTCATTTTCTCTTTCAATCTCATCACAATGAAGTTCAATTCCAACATGAAAACGCTTGTACTTGTCACCATATTTACTATCTTGAGAGCCAAAATTGGTAAGAAAAAACTTTTATTTTTGAATTTGAAGCATCTTGGTCATACAGTATGTTCTGTGTAAATCGCGCATTTGAAGTAATAAACTTTATTTTATCACCTGTTGAAAATACCGAGAATGAAATGTAACAGTAAAACTTCTTGACGAAAAATCGTTTTACCATTCTAATGTTTTTATAATTTTACAATTTCACAAAATATTTATTGCCACATCTTTATTAAAATTTTCATTATAATAAACTTTACGACGAACTTAAGTTTAGCATGTTTGTTGATATCATTCATATAATTTTGATTTTAGAAGCATCTTTTCTTTTTCTTTTTGAAACTTTACCGTGTAAAAGTTATTGATGTACATTTATATGAACTATTATTAACTGTTATTTTACATTAACTATTTTTATTAGTTCAAAACATTTTAAAGTAGATTACTTGGTCTTATTTATTAAAATTTTGATAACGGTTAATGGGTTAATTGAATAATTTTAATAAATCTGAGACATTAAAATTAGTAAATATCCATTAAAATGACAAATTGATATTTCAAAATTGGATCAGAGTGTTTACAAATAAGGCGAGTGACTTAATTACTTATAGTACAGTACTTCACTTGTGCTCTATTTTAAATCGTTGCTTATAATTGGCCATGTGCTTTACCATCTGGGTGGCAGTTAATTTAGGGAATTAAGTTTTTAGGTTAGAAATTTAATTGGAGCCATGTCGATGAAAGTGATGGTTTTTAAAGTTTTTTTTCTTTTAAAAACTTTATATAAAAAATAAATTTAAATTTTGCTAATACAAAGCCCTCATATTGTTCACACGACTAGTCTTATCACATTTTTCATTTTAATAGGCAGATGTTATTTCGAAAATGCAGATTAAAGCTGATTTTTCTTCACTTTTTGCGACACTTTAGTTGAAACAAAGAGTGCGTTAATACCACAACTTATGTTCAGCGAACTTTAAAAATAATGTACAAAGCACTTAAAATGTTCCAAATGGTTTTCTTTTTGTGTGTGAGGTCATAAATAAATATAAATATAACCGAGCATCATTTTAAGTGAAAGAGCAGCGTATAAAAACCCATAGAGATAACTGTTAAAAAGACTATAAATGTATTCTTGCTTTTAAGACATTTTTACTTGTTCGATGAACCTCATGGGATATTTAAAAATCATACCACTTACTATGCATGTTTTGACTGTTAAATCTCCTTGAAACAAACATGTTTACCATTTGTAGACACTTACAGTAGCATCTGACTAGCATCATCTACACATATTTTTCTATATATCAATAAATAATAATAACAGAATTTTAAATTTTGTTTTTCAGGTGACACGTATATCGTTAACACTTTAAATCAATGCTGTGATTTGGGTAAAGCTCGAGCGGTTACTGGTCAACCTTGTGAAGGTCAGATAGGAGGATTTCCGCGTATTCCTCGTCAACATCAAGCAATGTGCTCAACTACTTTGTCCATATGTTGTCTTGCTCATTATCGTCGTCTCATGTGCATCAATGGCATCACCGCCGCCAGACAGAGCCAGCTGTGTGTCACCATTAGTGGAACAGCTGGGGGAGAATATTTTAAAGTATTCTCTTACTAATTTGTTAAAAATATGTTACAATTTAATTTTTCCAAATGTATCTAGGATTGCTGTGATGCTTGCAAATTGGGCATTGCCACCAGAAACTCTGGCGACACTTCCAGTTGTGGAGAAAATTCAGAGTTTAGTTTTGACTATCCTTGGGTAGATGCGTACCGTGAGTGCTGTTTAAAAACCAACCACACTGCATTAAATATTACTCAAAAATCTCCAAATGCAAACCTGACAACAACACTGGCGCCACCAATTGTTACAACTTCCGATAGCTTTCAGCCTCCTCAGACTACAAGCACATATCCACGTTTTATTAATGTAACTGCTGCTCCATTAACTCTTCCTTCTTCGTCAGTCGGTAATGACTGTTATATATTATAATAGTATTCATCTTTAACATGAAATATTTACATTTAAATATCAGGATCAATTGTAGACTGTCGACATCAGCCAAATCTTTGCGACCATATGTGCATTGACACTCCAACTGGACATTATTGTCAGTGTTCCCCAGGCTACGCTTTACAACATGATGGGAAAACTTGCATTTCAAGTAATTTTCTAATATTTTGTAGACTCAGAATATAGCAATTAATAACTTTACGACATCAATATAGCAAGTGGACGTTGTGTAAATAACAATCCGTGTGAGCAATTATGTTTAGACACTGGGGAAGCCATCATATGTGACTGTAAATATGGTTACAAATTGCAGAATGATCATAGATCTTGTGAAGGTATATTAATAATTTTTTTTTATAAATAATTAAGCATTTTAAGAACGATTTAAACCAATGGGTTCAAAACAATGAATTCAAATTAAAAAAGTATCATTGCTTAAAACTGCTCCTCTAGTTTTTTTTATTGTGTCGAAAATGTTTTTTTAAACAGACATCGATGAATGTGTTGAAGACGACAATGATTGTGATTTGGATACTCAGTTGTGTATAAATACTCTTGGCAGCTTTGAGTGCGTTGATCGAGCCACCTCTGATGATTTTGACAGAGGAGAGCGAACACTGGGCGGCGACGATTTCACTGATGATCTTGCTCACTGCGACTCTGGCTATCAATTCAATCCTTTAACAAGAGAATGCGATGGTAGAATCTATGCATATTAAACTCGGGATTTGTAATCAAGTTTTTTGATTTCTTTTAGACATTGATGAATGCGTATTAGGTTTCCATTCCTGCGATCAAAGAACGCAATTCTGTACAAACGAAATGGGAAGTTTTTCATGTCACATTCGTCAGACTACTTCACAGTGTCCTCCCGGTTACGAATTTAACGAGACAGTTGCCTCATGTCTTGGTAAAATTTTGCTTTAGAGTTAATTTTGGATTAAAACATAAACTTTGATGCTAATCGATTTAATGTGATATTTAATTTAAGATGTTAACGAATGCGAAAAGGGACTGGACGCTTGTGACCGAACTAGAGAATTTTGTTTCAATCTTCAAGGAGCTTACGATTGTCAGCCCAAAACCCAAAGCGACTGTCCGGCTGGATACAAATTTAGCAAAAGTGGCAAATCGTGCGAAGGTTAGTTTTGTTGTTTCATTTTTTTATTTTCGAAGAAAGTTTAGTTATCCGTATATTAAGGACTTTTCTTTAATACCAAATAACCGGTACTCAACATCTCCCCTCGTTCCCCTTTTATCGTGCTTGAAAGCTTTTATTGTCTCAGCTGCTTTTTGTGATTGTCGTGCGTACATTTGCAATTTTTATACTTTTAAGACGTGGACGAGTGTGGAGAAAATATTCATAGTTGTGATCCTGAGAAAGAGACATGTAAAAACAATGAAGGTGGCTATGAATGTGATATTAAATGTAATCCAGGATACCGATATAGCACTGATCTTGGCATGTGCACAGGTAACTTACTTAATCGCTTTAATTTTGAGTTATTGTTTTAATATACTGTATATGTTTTAGACATTGATGAATGTTTAGAAAATACGCATAATTGTGTGAAAGAAGATGGTTTTTGCATAAATAAATTAGGCGGTTTTGAATGTAGCCAGAGACCAAAGGCAGCCCAGTGCCCAGCAGGCTATAAACCGTCTGAAACTGATGGAAGTTGCATAGGTAAGTTTAAGTTTTCTATTTTAGTGGATTTTCGTGATTAGAAACACTAGTTTTGTATTAATCTATGAATAGATGTGGATGAATGTGCTGAAAAATCTCATAGCTGCGATGACGCTATTGAAGAATGTGTAAACGAAATTGGTCAATATCAATGCATAGAAAAAGTAACAGTAATCAAATGCCAAGAAGGTTTCAAACCTGATCCTGCTAATCTAAAGAATTGCGTTGGTAATTAATTAGCGTTAAAACTTGTTAATTATTTTCTCATTAATTGTTTGGTCACGTTTTTTTACGAATAGACGTGGATGAATGTTTGGAGAAAAGTCATAATTGTGTTGATCAGAAGGAAGAATGTGTAAACAGCGTTGGAGGTTTTGAGTGTCGTACTTTGGCCCCACCCATACCTGATTGTCCTTCTGGACATTTGTATAATATTAACGTTAGTCAGTGTCAAGGTATTTATATTTTAAAAAATTGTTATGATTAGCTTTTGAATTATAAACGATTAATTTTATTTTGAAGATATTGACGAGTGTGAATTGAAAAACGATACTTGTGATCGGTCTAAGGAAGTTTGTGTAAATACCAATGGTAGTTTTCGATGTTGGTTGGTAACATGTCCGACAGGATATAGACCTAATACTACAGCCAAAGCTTGCGAAGGTATAATTATAACTTATATTAATTGTAATTTTCCAAAATAATCTAATGTAAGCTGTTGGTTGAACAAGATGTTGATGAATGTGCTGAACAGTTGCACAATTGTTCAATTAGAGAAGTGTGTGAAAACTTTCGTGGAGGTTTCAGTTGTGCCGTTGCTGTTAATTGTTCACAGGGCTATCGTTTTAACCCTGCAACATCCAAATGCGAAGGTACACACGGGTGTGACTTATATTAACTTGCTTTTTTCAATTATTTGAATTTAATCTTTAGACATAGACGAATGTCAACAAAATCTGCACACTTGCAATCTGAATATTTCTGATTGCCGTAACACTCCTGGAGGATTTATTTGTCCGAAACGACCTCAGTGTCCATCAGGCTATCGGTATATTAATGTTGGTGGTCACCGATGTATAGGTATATCAAGCACTCGTATACTATAGTATTACGTTTAATTTTCAAAAAATGCAAATATTGTTATGTTTTGCTGCTTTGCTTGGTCATTGTTTTGTCATCAAAATGTCTGGTGTTTTTGTGTTGTGTGCAGACGTGAACGAATGTGCAGAAAATTTGCACAACTGCAGACAAGACGTTGAGCGTTGCGTTAACACCGGTGGAAGCTATCGCTGTTTGCCACAAAATAATATTCGCCCTCCGCGGCCCTATCCTACCACTACAACAACTCCACGAACAACCACAACTATTACAACTACAACGACTAGAAGTACAACTACTACTCCAACTCCTACCCCTTATCCAACTAGACCAACAGTTAATTATGATTCCCAATTTTGTCACCCTGGTTATAGATATAATTTTGAACAGCGGACGTGTGTTGGTAATTTTTTTCATTGAAAAACTAATTACGATAACTTCGCATGATTTCTAAAATTACTAAAATAGATGAAACTTTATAATTGGTTTTTTTTTTTAAATTAAATCTGTAGATATCAACGAGTGCCAACAAGGTTTGCATTCCTGTCAACCTAGTCAACGATGCGATAACACAGTAGGTTCCTTTACTTGCATTCGTTTGACTGGTTGCGGTACTGGATATACTCTTAATGCTCATACAAATCAATGTGAAGGTCAGTTAATAAAAATGGATATTTAAATATAATTGCATTTTTAATTTCATTAAATGCAAAATTAGATGATGATGAATGCGAATTGGGCAATCACAATTGTGGGCTGTTATATCAATGTCGAAATACTTTGGGATCGTTTAGATGTGATCGAAAATCTTGCCCTTATGGTCATCGCCTAATGTTAGATGGAAGTTGCCAGTTGGCAACATGTGAAACAGGATTAAGACCGGATGCTAATGGAAATTGTGATGGTAAGTCGAAACTGAGTGATGTGAGTTTCAGTTTAGTAAACCCGTAAATCGATTGTAGATATAAATGAATGCGATACTCCAAATATTTGTCGATCATATGAACGTTGTATTAACACCCAGGGATCTTATCGATGTCAAAGTTTAGTCAATTGTGGACCTGGATATGAATTGGATTCACAGGGAGCATCATGCATTGGTCGGTTACTGAATAATTTCATTTTATTATTGCAATTTCACTCTGATATTCATTTCTTGTGATAGATGTTGATGAATGTGCACAAGGAAAACATGAATGTCGAGGTGGTCAACAATGTATCAATAGAGCTGGAGGATATTCGTGCCACTGTCCTCCGGGTTATTTGTTGAACTATAAAAAGGAATGTGAAGGTATTATGTTGTTAGTTGAATAAAGAAGAAATTTTAAATTTGATAGACATTCCGTTGAAATTTTATGGAAACTTATGCAGTTTTTGCCAAATGTGATTATTTTGTTTTATACTTTTACTTTAATTTTTTTATTTTCTAAGATATTGACGAATGCAGTCGTTATGGAAAAGTATGTGCTCAAAATTCGGAATGTCAAAATACTCCTGGATCTTATCACTGTGTATGCAAGGAAGGATTTCACCATGGAGAAAATGACAGAACATGTGTTGGTTAGTTAATTTGCTGCATCATTTCTTTTTTTTAACGAACACTTTTAATAAATTTATATAATTTAGATATTGACGAGTGTAAGCAGATTGAAAATATTTGTCAGCACAAATGTGTTAATACTTGGGGTTCCTATCAATGCACTTGCAACTCTGGTTTTACGTTAGCAGATGATAAGCGATCATGTCACGGTTAGACCTATTATTTTTTATAAACTTCAATAAACAGGATGTAACATTATTTATTGCACTGGTAAAAGAAATAATTTGTTTTTGAAATTTATAGACGTTGACGAGTGTGCCTTGTACAAAGGACAAGGCAATCTTTGTGTCGGTTTTTGTGTCAACGAACCAGGTTCATTTTCTTGCACTTGTCCACATGGGTATGTGCTTGGAGCAGACAAGAGAACATGTCAAGGTAAATGGCTAGAATTAAGGTTTAACAAGCTCAATATAATTCTTGGTACTTTTATGGTTTTAGATGTTGATGAATGCAGTGAATCAAATGTATGTAAAGGTGAGAACGAAGTCTGTCTCAACACTCGAGGTGGATATAAATGCAATCAGATTACATGCCCTTCTGGATACATTAAAGACACAGCACACAAAAAGTAAGTTGTTTTTATTTTATGTGTAATTTGGTGTGGTAAATAATTTTTGTAATACAGTATATTGTTGTATTTATTAATATTAAGAGTTTGATTGGAATTTTGTATTTAATATCTTGCATGATATTGATGTTTAATGTAGTCACTAATTGTGGTTTTATATTTGTTTTTTCTTCAATTTTATGTGGTACTTCTTCCCGTGATATTATTATTAACCAAATTGTTGTTGTGGTTGGTTAGTCGATGCAAACGTGAATCAACCGCTTGTCGACAAGGTGATATGGAATGTATCAAACAGCCACTGTCACATTCCTTTAATTTTATCACTTTTGTCTCTAATCTGCCAATTCCTCCTGTGGGTTACATCAATTTATTCACGATGAGAGGACCACCATTCCAAGAGATTGGAGCTGAGTTTAATTTGGAGATGCCTTTTGCCAGATCTTATAAGGGAATTAACGTGACGACATTAGATTATTTTTACCTTCGAAGAACGGGATTCAACCAAGGAATTATCTCATTGGTCAAGTCCATTGAGGGGCCTCAAGACATTGAACTGAAATTAAGCATGAATTTGTACAGAGGAAGTGTTTTTGGCGGGGTAGCTGTGGCTCAAATACATATCTATGTTACTGAATATGAATTTTAAATTAACAAAAACTCGTTTGTTAATTTTCAAATGACCATATTTAGTCAAGTACAAGTATATTTACATTATGCGTGTGCTTTGCATGCAATTGCATTCGAAATAAGTATTAATGATTCGCTTTATTATTTTCATGCATCATGCATTTTGTTTATTTAAGCATTTTTATTGATTGTAATCTCTTACAAAATGCCAAAGAATGAATTTAAGTTTTTTCAAAAATATTTGTAATTTATTTATTTGTCATAATTCAAACTCACAAAGACAACATACCGGTAACGATTTTTAATATAATCCGTAACGTAACTAGAAATTGGAAAGCGAAGGGCGAAAAGCGATATCAGTAACTAAAACAATTCTAAGCCTTGGATAATTGCTACTTCGCTTAATGATTAGTGCGTTGCTGAATGTGTCTATAGTTTCAAAATAATATTTTAATCGTTCTTTTGCGTGCATAATTACAAACTAGATCACATCATTATGGCGGATTTACTGGCTCTGTTAACATGAAACCGAACATTGAAGAAGGAAGAGCTGGCTACGTTTGTCATAGGTCATGTTTGCCATTTGATTTCGTGTGCCAACGTAATGTGACTGCCACTATAACTTTTCAGTTTTTAAAATTGCCTTCAATTGGGCCTTATTTAAGACGTCCATTACTAGTTTCTCATTTTATTTCACTTATCCGAACTTCAGATGAACGTGTTAGTGTAAGGTTTCATTTTACCAATTACGATTTCTACCATGATCATTTTCATCTTCAACAACAAGGAAGCTCCGGTAAGCAATTCATCTCATGTAATGTTATTTACCGTTAATATATTGTTGTTATTTTATGTTAACAGCCAAGTTACTGCTGGTGCGACCACTGGAAGAGCATAATTTGTCGATTACATTGAACATTCAAATGGACATTATGTATTTCAATTCAGTTGTTAGCAGCAACATTTTTGTGGTAACTATTGCAACCGATGGAGAATTATATGAACTCGAATTTTAGTTTTCACAGTAAGTAAAAGTCGTCTTACAATATAACTTGTAATAATTAAGACTGAAAATAATACCGACTATTTATTTGATATTGGCATAAATTATTACAAATCCTGAGTTGAAGCATTTTGTTGAAGTTGCTTTCTAAGAATTTGAATCAAGAAATTATTAATTGAGTATAATTATTATATTATCGATGGAATTAGTGAGAATCTAAGGGACTATTATTTGATAGAAATTTATTAGAGATTTTAATTTAAAATGATATTTTGTAGATGATCGACCTTGGACCAGTATAACAGTTACTTGTTAAATAATCTTATGTAATCGTTTAATATTAGATTCATGTTTAATGGTCGATATACTTGTACATTATACGAGTTATAGCGAATTCTATTATTTAAATGTAACAGCATAGTAACTTATGTTCTACTAAGAAATTGGCAAGTGGCATTAATAATTTATTGGTTGCATTGTAAAATGAATGCGATGACGGTGAAGGCTGATTTTAAACCTTGGCGAAAACGATGCTACCGAAATCATTGTTTAAACAAATTAAATCATCAAAAGATACTGTATACATTACTAATAATTATTATTTTAATCTTAATTTTATCATGAGTTGGAGCTGCTAGAATTAAAACCGTCAGTTAGTCACTTGTAATCCGATTTGTCAGTTGCAAGGTTAACTTACATGTTATTTGCAGTTTAATTCAGTTCAATCTAAGTATTTTTTTATCAATTGTTTACTTTGTAATAATTTTTAGATTTAAAAAAATAAATAGATAACTTTAAAGAGTTACTTTTATTGTAGTGATTGTGTACGGCCGGTTTGAGACAGTTTGTGGCGCTAAATTGCTTGTAATCGTAAACGTTAAACTTTGATAATAGCTGATGTAATTGGCCACCTTGCTGTCTGTGTTATAAGTTATAACCTTGTAAAAAATATTTATGATACGGTTGTTACCATTGAAAAGTAAACGGTATGTTGATGTAAGAAATTTAGTGGGAAAAAGACTTTTCTACTCAACTGAGCTATTTGAAAATGCAAAAAAAGTCCAAATGAGGCCATGAAACAAATAGTACAAAGCCAAAACAATGATAGCATATCTATTAATTGTTTTTCTAAATGATGATTAATATTAGTATATGGTACTTGTTGGTCGCAGGGTCAACCGGTGTTGAAGCTTAACGACCACTATTTATCCATCAAAATTATTTCAGTGTTGCGGAATTAGCCGGCTTTGTTTTTAGGTCAAGATTTTTTACTCTCTTTTAATATTACTTTTGTGGGGTTTGGTTTTAACTTACGGTCAATCATGTGAATAACCTTGTTATTTTCTACTCATAAGAACGAAGATGGCCAAGTTTACCTTTAATTTATTTGAATTGTTTGAATTACAGTTTGAAAAACTTCTGTTTAGATCGTGTACATTGATTTTACGTTGAACGTTATACTTGGTACTATTGCATAGTTACAGTATGTACGATGGCGTACATTTTTCTAAATACCTTATTTGCGTGTTTTTAAATAATGAGGTGGTTTTCAACTTTTAACTACATTTTAAATACTCAAAAGTAGATTTCTGTCGTTTCTTTATTACTTTTTGTATCACATAGCGTAATTTAATCTATTTTTCCCACGTTTTGGTCATTTTTGCAATATTATTGTAAATAGTTGCATAATAATTATCTATTGCATTTTAGTGTACAGTAGTTCTGAACTTGTTGTTCATTAGATTGCACTGAATGTAACACACATTTAGTACAGCAAATTTTCCACCTTGGGATTTGAATGTCTAACGTCATTTATTGCTACAGGTTGCTATCATAGAAAATCTTAATCAACTAAAGTAGTTTTGTTCAGACAGTATTTAATTATTGTGGCGACTACAGAAATTAAAGTAAAGAAAATTATTAATTGAGCTGTAATCTCACTCTTAAACACCGTATAAGCTTGCAAAATACAACTGTAC
>JAAFCF010006596.1:27974520-27989231 GCA_013389785.1 Helicorthomorpha holstii
GATTAATTTGACTTTTCACTGCATTTTTCATCCGCCTGGTTGAAACACTGTTGCAGGTCAATCGTATTTTCACTCTTGCAAGTGCTTTTATTTTAAAGTTAGTGATAAAATGACATTTTGATTTGCACCTGCATTTCAAATTTCTACATTTTACTATGCAAATTCGACGAAATTAGTACCCGATTTTAAATATTTTATAGCCTTGTTCTAATAATTTCGAATTTTCAGTTGTTTGACCACTTTTTGTTTTCGTATAGGTCAGTTTATAAGAAACGTCAGGGCAGTTTTTTGTTTTTCTTTCTATAAATATTTTTAAATACTTTATAACGTGTCAGCTTGGTATTTGAAGGTGATATTTTTTTTCTTCATTTTTTGACGTCATACCTTAGCATTTGGGGTTAGTAATTTAAGAGGAAAGAGAAAAAAACATAATTACGGACAATAAGTTGCTCGTAAACGTAAGCGTTTAGCTGAATTTCAGCTTTTGATAATTATTCTGTGGTAGTTGGTCAAGTTTATTTGACCGTTGGCATAATCTCACGTTTTTGAGACCTTCTTTTATTGAAAAAAAAATTAACGGGACTATGTGTACGCTGTAAAAGTGAGATAGATGTTCATAGGTTACTGAACAAAAATTTATCATTTTTAAGACATAGTTTAATATTTTAATGGAAAATGTTTAAGATCGGAATCTGAGGAATTTCTTTCGGTGTTACCGAAGATAAATAATTAAAATTATGAAGGCATCATTTCATGTTTACTGTGTTGTGTACACGGAAGTTGATTGAATAAGAATTTGAATTGAGAACGCCACTTCAATGGATGAATTCACTTGAATAATGTTTTAATATTAAAGTAAAATTCCAATGTCATCGTTTGTCTAATAAATCGATATTTGTTTTATGATCTCGTATTTTATCACATTTTTTATGGATCATATTAGAAAACTACGGTATTATTGAGTTTTCTATTAAAATTAACTAAAACTCTGAAGATATTTAAGTACAATGACATAATTACCTGTATTTTATGTAAATGTTTATTATTTTCGTTAATGAAAATGTAATGACTTAAATAGATCAATAGTAGCATAAGCGTGCTAGTGAAATATTTTCAAATGGACTAAAAAACTTTTGCTGTAATTTTTTGTATGATAGTAGCATAATTTTTATGAATTCTTTTTTTTGGCACTTAAAATTTGGTTTTAAATTTAACTTTTATAAAGAATCTGATTCTGAGCTGAAAAAGAAAGATTTGAATTATTTGAATGAAAAATTAAGGCGTCAGGGAGATTATTTCGTTTTTTTGTTTTTTTAACATGCTATACACTATTGGTAAAGTTATTTTTATTAAATACCATGCATTTAGCATTTTATATTAGATTAATTAATTATGGCAATGGCTGAATGCATTATTGGCTAAAAAAAAAAAAGTTTTAAAATTGAATTTATTTTTTGGTATTTGAAGGTTTTATTTACCGCATAAAAGTTATTGTACAAGCACTTAAAAAATGAACGTAAAAGTCGTTTCAGTAAAATAATAATCACCACTGAGTGACAGTATACAATTTTTGAAATTTATTGTTTTAAGGAAGTGTGGCTAGTTTGATGATAAAAATTGAAATTAAAGCCAGAAATCGACTCTGTCCTATCTCAAGTATTTGTTGTTAGCCTATTTATTTTGATTTTTCTATTAAATTTGGTTGACCTTATTAACTTAGTAAAACTTAACTAAAATTACAAGGAGTAGCAGCCGTTGCTGACCATGTTACATTTTTTATGTGTCTTGACTTTTCCCTTGAACGAAATGACCACCAAATCATCCCACCAGAAATGTTGAACCGATTAGAAAACATTTCCACGTTGTTATTATTATAATAATAATTTGATGCTCAAAACCTCCAAACACCTCCTTCCACTTGAACAAGGATGTCATAGGGTAAGCGCTTGAATATAAATATCATCGCTTACATCACATTTTGATGTCGTTATTATTTATTTTTTTCTTCTTCTAGTCGTTTTGCTTGTTGTCTTTAGGAGACTCGGTCATCATTATCATCTTCAAGTGTCGACCAATTGGCTGCTGCTTTTTCTGACTTTGACTTTGTGTTATGTAGTGCACTCGGTACGGCGACTGGTGTTGAATGTTTATGAAGAAGGATGGGTTGGTATGAGGTCAGGACGTGACCCATCTTTGCTCCTCCTACTGGCGTATATAACTCCATGGACAGTTTCTTCTTCTTCTTTTTCGTTTCATCAGTTTTCACTACACCTTCATCGATAAAGCATCTTCACTTTTAAGTGAGAAATAAACAAAAAGTGGACAAATTAGTATCATCACCTAATTAGCACGCTCTGGCTTCTAAAAGTCAAAGGTAAAAATTTTAATTTTTATATAATTATTATATTAATCATTTTATTTGGAAATAACTTGAGTGAAAACTTAAATAATACATAATATGGCATTTGAATTTAACTTAAACGAGAAATTTAAAAATTAAAAGAAAAAAAAAAGTATTGCAAGTTCAAACATTTTGTAATTTTAAAGGAAAATATTTTTATACTACTTAAATATAATTTGATAATATGATGTAATATTAAGTTAACTTCTTTTTTTGCATTGTTTAATGCTCTAACATTAACCATAGCTGTTTCGTTTTAATGTAGTTTTGTCAACAACAAAAAATCAAAGTTTAAAACTTTAAATCATTCATGCGTATTCAATACTTTATTACATTTACTTATTGAAATGTCTTTTTACTATAACTAAGCTTATGCATTTAAATATCATCATTGTGTTTTGATATATGAACTTGTTCAAATACCTTTTTTTATTAATCATTTTTATTGAAGCTGATCGATGTCAGTTATATGTACCGTATTGTGCTATTTTATAATAGACATAATACAGTATGTGTTGCTGGTTCAATGAAGCTTCATATTTTTTATTTCCTATTGTTTACCAACAACGCATAAACAAAAAATCTAGTTCATTTGAACTAAGTTGGAAGTGTGAAGATGTGACATCTAATTGTGAAAACTTGTCAATATTTACATCCTGAAATGGGTTTTCTTTATCTTTCAACAGGCTATACCGGCATATACATTGACAGACAAACGCAAGGAATAGCAAGTTGTTTTATTACATAAAAAAGTTATCCGCTACCTGACATTGCAACGATGGTCAATTTAATTAGGCAACGCCCATGGTTTATCGCAATCTTGCTCCTATTTACGGTAAGCTGATTATTATCTCACATATTTATTATTTCATAATGGTTACTCTACACAACAACATTATTAATTTTAGGAAGTTATGACATAACGGTTTCTATAATTAGCTACAAAAACAACAAAAATTTGTTGATTATTTTTATTTTAAACCACTTAAAGTACACTTTTAAACAAAAAACAATTTTTTATTATTATGAAAATTTCCAAATATGTTTAACCATGTTTCTGTAATCATATAGCTTTTTTATTTGATTTTTATAGTAGCATTATGTTAATTAAAAGTTTCAGTAATTACCTTAATAACTTACCTATGTTTAGTTAGGGTAAACGGGATGTAAAGTTAAATAGTTGTTTTCCAGAAATGCTAAAAAATCCTACTGAACATGAAAAGTAGATCATTTTCCAAACGTGAGAAATTAACTTGTTAGCATGATCGATTTCTTTTTGTGGTGTTTTCTAAATTCAATTTGTTAGTTGAGGGGGTAAAAGTCGTGAGACTGAACTTACGACCGTTAAATAATATTTTCAAAGTGGTCAGTGCTGTTTTCTATTGCCTTTCTTGATTTTCATATTCACCTAATGGCGGGAAAATGATTTTCTAAAGCTGCTGTTGTTTGTTCGAAGGGATAGTTTGGTATTTTTTTTTGTTAGTTAACTTTAACACTGAGGTCAGTCAATATGGGTCAAAGCATGGCCACAGGAAATCGTTTAGCTGGGTCGTTTACAGCTTATATAATAAATACAAGTAGTTTGTATAATGACTACATTTTTTTCTTTTTCGGCTACTACTTCAAATCTTTGACTTTTTGATTTGCACAAATGTCGCTTAGTGTAACTTTTAATTAATTTATTTGAGTTTGGATATTTTAAGTGAATGTGTTTATGTCACGTCTAAATTGCTGTCAACCAATTGGAATACAGAAAAAAAAGTTACATCTATTATAGTTTTTTTTTTATTTATTTATTTATTAAACAAGTTGACGGTTTCTACCATTGATAAAACCTCATGAACTCTTTCTTTTCCAAAGCAGGTTTACGTTTGCTAAGTCAATTACGAGTTAAATTCTTATCACACATTGCTAAATCATTGTTGAAGGTTATCTAAACTACTGATAGCTGATGTTAATGGCTATTACCGCGACACACATTCTTAAAGCAAATCATAGCTGTTTGAAATGTACAATATCTACAAGTATGCAATAATAAGCAATGAGCAAGCTTTTTTTTAATTAACAAATTCCTGATAATTAAATGGTGTGCAGTTAATATCATTAAGATTTAAGCGATATTATTTTGCTGTTTTTGTGTTTAAATAGAAACGATGTACATTTCTGTAACCGTGTAACTGTAAAAATATTAATAATTAACTTGCATGTTATAGTTGCTAATTTAAGTAATAATATTAGATGTACAATTAAGTTTATTATTATTTTATTGAGCATAATGTTATGTGTATTAGGTCATTGCAATGACTTATAGTTTTATTTTTACATGAAGAATAGGAGGCACCAATTATATCATTCGTAATTTATATGATTAGTTTTGACATTGTTGACATTAAAGCACATACTGTAATCCTTATTGAAATTGGTAACTATAAATTCAATGTCAAGTGCAATATATGGATTTATCAAGAATTATGTCTATTGTACTTGTAAAAAAGGTAGAAAAATTTCTCAGACATTTTTCTCACGATTTCTCAATTGTTAGACTGATTTTTTTTTACAATTCAACGCTCCAATTCTCACTTACATTGTATGCAGTAGTAAGAGTAGGAAATACCATGTACAGAATGTAAAAAAAAATTTTATTTAAGAAAGAATGTTTGATAATGAAAAGAAGGTAATGGGTGTAGGTTATTGGGCACTCAGACTAAAGGGCCTATTCATTCGTGAAATGACCTGCATTCAGACAATTAGTCTCATCCCATTCACTTTTAACTATTATTACTCAAATTGTACTTATCATTTTAAACTTGCTACTCATCTCAGTCATGTATTCTTTGCGGTAGTAAAATGAGTTAAGAGAAATATGAAATTAACCATATTTATGAATGATTAAAAAGTTAAACTTAAAATATTTACTTGACTGTTCCATTTTAAAGTTTGTTATAGCATAAAAATCTACTTGTCATTATGAACGTACTCGTACGGTAGCAATAAATTTTTATAATGGAATTTTTTATAATAATAGAAATTTAACAAAAAAATTTAAAATTGCTACTATGTTTATTGCTTTTGTTTCCTTTTCTAAATTACCGGTATTAAAGTTTTGTTTACATAAATATTTTTTTAAGAAGAAATTCAGTAGCAAAGCAGGAGTAGTTTTCTAATTTGATGGTAAATTTCTGAATAATTATGTTTAACCAAATTTATTTATATTTTAATGTTTTTCTTAATTTTTGTGTCTTTGCTCATCCGCTTCCGCTTTCATAAATAAGTTTATTTGTGTAATAATAATTGCTAAAGGGTAGACATAACATTTTTGAAATGTCTTTAAAAAGCTTAGAGATACTAAATATACATAAAGTATTTTGTGAGGTCTGTTTATTAAGTTTACTGTATGATGAGGAAGGCTGTCGTTAATGTAGATGGTTTCAGGTCACAGTGACTTGAGGCCAACCGAGGTCACAAGAGGTAAACTTCCTTCATTTCTCTCAAACTTTTCACTAGGTCAAAACTGCTTCATAATATACCTTGAAACGCTTTTCTTTTTAATGCTAGTAAAAATTTCTACCTGTTGCCCCCATTACCTCATCTTCAATCTTCCTTCACTTTAACTTCACACCATTTTTATCAAAAGAAAACATGTTTGAAATTCCTTAGTACAACTTTTATTAACTTATATCATTACTTTTAATATCAAATTTTATTAATCAACTTTTTTTTGGGCAGATAACGATTAACATAAATTTACTTGTAGAATTTAATTTTAGTTAACATTTAATAATGTATTTGACTAGTGGAAAAGTGTAATCGGCCAAGTGAAGAGACGACACGATGCAGGCCAGTTCATTGCAAATCGTATAAACAGCATATAATCGAATAATTTAGCAAATCATTAAAATTCCGTTCGAATACAGTTAGGTGAAGTAACGAGAGCTTTAGTTCAAATTTGCATTTATTTATTTTTATATACTGTACATAAACTGAATTTCTTTTGTAGTTTAAATGTACTCGTATATTAACTTTTATTTGAATTGTTTTTATACAGGTTGGAGTTTTTTGTGAAAAGTCTGGAAATATTGAAGGCAAAGTTAAACACAGTTCGGTTTCTCGCAATGGAGTATATATTGATCAGATGGCTGAAGAATCAAGAATTACTGAAGTTGAAGCCGCTGAAAAATCGTATGCAACTGAACGCGGTGGTAATCCCCCGCCAATACCGGTACCTGTTCCAGTTCAAGTTAGGCCAGGGGCGCTGGTTTTGCCATCACCAGGCAAAATGCAGCAGGATATGGCCACTTACGAATCACAGAGGGTCCAAACACAAGTATAAGTCATTTTAAAATTGTTTTGTAATTGCTTTAAATTTTGATTCATTTTTATAGGTACAACCTGGGTTTCAAAATCCTCAATTGCAACAAAACAATCGTGGACCCCCACCACAACATAAACAGCCTCAAGGACAGCAGCCACCACCAAATCAAGTTCCACAGTTTATTCATGAACAGTCTCCAGTTCCACAGTTTATTCATGAACAGTCCCCAGTTCCACAGTTCATTCATGATCAGCCACCAGTTCCACAATCTCAACAAATTCAGCAACAGCAAATTAAACTTCAATCTCAGGCTCAGTTGCAAGGACCACCCATGATTCCACAGCCTAAATTGGAAGGACAAAGACCATTTCAATTGGGAGGACCACAACCACCACAAGGAGGAAATTTTAATCGTTTAATTCAGAGTCAGATAGCTAATGATCACAGGGCTCAGGTTGGTGGTGAACAGTTGCCTCCTCCGCAGCAGAAGGCACATAATCAAGACCAAATAATTGCTCAGCATAATCAACCAATGCCATCAATTGGCGAGTCTGGAGTTGGTGTAGTTCCGTTAGGAGTATCATCTTTTCCAGGATTTGCTCCACAGTCTGAAGAACTTTGGCCGCAATCTTCACCAGAACTTCCTCAAATTCAACAGTTGGAAGTGAAATGTGAGAAGAATCTGATGAAAGTCGCAATGAAATTTGACAAGCCATTTTTCGGAGTAATATTTAGTAAAGGGAATTACGATAACGACCGTTGCGTTTATGTTAGACCTGGTCAAGGACGAATTTCAGCCACTTTTGACATTGCTATTGACGGTTGTGGTACATTTGGTAGCACTCAAAACGGTGTATATGGATTTGGTGAGCAGTCTGGAAGCGGTTCATATTTTGAAAACACTATTGTTATTCAATATGACCCATCCGTTCAAGAAGTTTGGGATCAAGCAAGAAAACTTCGATGCTCATGGCACGATTATTACGAAAAATCAGTCACATTTAAACCATTTAATGTGGAAATGATGGACATTGTACACACCGATTTTGCCGGCGATAATGTAGGGTGTTGGATGCAAATTCAAGTAGGCAAAGGACCTTGGGCAAATGAAGTATCAGGCATCGTTAAAATTGGCCAAACTTTGACTATGGTATTGGCCATTAAAGACGAAGAAAACAAATTTGACATGTTAGTAAGAAGCTGCGTAGCTCACGACGGCAAGAGAAATCCAATAGAATTAGTAGACGACCAAGGCTGTATAGCCAGACCAAAATTGATGAGCAAATTTACAAAGATTAAGAACTTTGGTGCCAGTGCTTCGGTTTTGTCTTACGCTCATTTGCAGGCATTTAAATTCCCAGATTCAATGGATGTTCACTTCCAGTGCACAATTCAGATTTGCAGGCACCAGTGTCCAGAACAGTGCTCACAACCGGTGGCTGATTTTAGCATGTCTAGAGGAGGTGGTGCAGGGCATAATGTGGGTGAAGCGGTGGTTAGTGAAGGACTCTTGCAAAAACCATCTCCATTCGTTCAAGGAGGAAGACCAAGATTGGAAAGATCGCCCGGTCGTCGACTTAGAAGAGATGTTCAGCCCGTAACATCTCGAGCTAAATCAATCGGTGTAAATGGAAACATTAAAGTAGTATCATCAGGAGATTTTGCTTTTAACTTGGAGTCAAACAGCAGCGCCAACAGTTCCATGGCACCAGTCGTTTATCCACTAGCGTCAACTGACACGTCTGGTCTCATTTGTATTTCAACGCCAAGCTTTACAGTCACACTAATATTTTTACTGGCAATTTTAGTCATTTCTTGTATTGTTTCCAGCTTTTTATGTCTCAGACAGTGGAGGTACGATGGTGATTCAGTGGAACAAACATGTAACGATAATGACATTTACAAACCAAGACGACCATTTTATCACTTTTTATGGGCCCGTGATAAATATTGAAAGTCATAACGGATAATAGGTTTTTTTAAAAAAATATATAATATACATAGTTACAGGCGAGTGCCATACGTGCTAACAGGAAGGTTAAAACGACGTTTACACTCCACAGACTTTCTTCAAATTAATGAAAATTTGCGGAAGTTTGTATACTAATTTGTAAAACTCAATGTCACACAACACTTAAGTCCTTATAATTTAATATCCAGATTATACGAATCGCTATACTATTTTTTTTAAATAATTTATTAGTCGGCAATTATTTTCAATGCATTTGAAAGATAATTGTCATAATTTAGTACTGTCGTGTTAATAACTTTGATCCAGTTTAGTACTGTATCTTTCTTAATTTTGTTATATCAATTAATGTTGTCAATGAGAGGGAAATGTATAACAGGTTTTTGGTTGAAAATAATCGATACCGGTGTCGATGATTTTTTGTGTATTAATTGTTTAACAAACTTTTTTTCTCACCAGAATACTGTAGTTATATTTCTATGCAACGAGATTAACTAACTCTTTATTTTTATTTGTTATAATTTTTTTCAATGGCATGCGGGTCATGCATTATTACTGTAAATTGATATTTTGACGATAGGTGGAGAAATATATGCGAGTGATAATAATCAAACTGACGTCATTATGTTTCCTGCTGTTTTTGTTGCCCTCGAATAATATTGTTTTTTCGGTAAGATAACAATTTGTAGCTATAATAGATTCGAGTTTTCTTAACACACATTTAATGGCGTGTTTAGGATAAATAGCTGCTCAATGGTTAATACTATACTGAAACTGACCCAGCAATTAACATTTATCAATAAATGATAATAAATTTTAGTTTATAAATGACAAATGTACCCTTACAACAAGTTAACTACAACATAGTCAATGAAAACATTAAAGTCTAGAAGTTTTCCTAGAGATTCCAATGTACACACTTGAATAACTAATTAATTATGCATATTAATTTCTGCTACGTCACATAATGCAAAACTCATGACTGTAAAAAAATAGTTATTTTTTTATTTATTATGTTATTTAATTTCAGTAAAATGATAAATACATCTAATATATTTTTATTTATAGTGTTACGTTTTATTTCGTTATGCAATCCAATTATTATTTTTTATGAATCTTTAATTATAATATCTGATTGTTGGTTTACAGCAATGTTCGCCGGTATTTTAAATTTGTCGATCTATTGATTGATTTTCCGCTGGTTTAAACTTAATCAATAATTGTATTAAGCTACTTTTTTAAAATAATGTTTTAAACGGCGTATCCAAATAATGTTTTCTAAAGTAAACCGTTTTCTCTGGAAATGAAATACGAATTTGACGGTGCGGACAGAGCCAATCTCTCAAGAACTGCCATTTGTATGTTGACGTTGAAATCGTGTTGATGACGTCATTGATGAATCATATAATGACACAACAAGATTTGGGGTGGCTTGAATTCCTCCTTATTTTACTATACCCGCCACCTCATTTCCAGCAAACTTGGCTACACTATGCAATCAAAGCGTCCTTGAAACTGTGTTAAACATATTATGCAGCACTTAATTATTCAAATTAATTGAATTTGTCAATTGTTTTATTATTACAAGTTTATGCAATTTTAAAAGTTATTACATGTACTTATAGGTATATTGTACGTGCAATTAGTATAGGGGAAAAAAAAGCTAGAAATTATTTATTTTAACTTGCAAATCTTGTTTATACAAACTTCAATTAAATTTTAACTCTTTTGTGCCAACTTTTAGCTATTTTCATAAACATCATCAACGTCATATATGTATATGGTGCGCCAAGTGCAAGTTAGTTAAAATGTGGTAAATCTAAATACCGGTATATATACCGGTAAATGGTAAAATCTCTAAACATGTCAAAACGTTGTTCCGATCACCAAATGTTTATCATGAGTGATGACTAATTTTTTAATATACTCCTACCAGGGTAATATTTTATAATGCATCTATTGATTTTTTTGAATATTTTAATAATTCAAGTTTTGTATACTACAGTAATTAATTCGTGTACCACCATTTGAGAAACACCGTGTTTGAATACAAGGCGACGGTTATCTAGTGTAGAGTTCGCTTTATTTCGAAATGTGTGTTGTGCGTCATCAAATCACGTGAGCCAATAAGAACGAAGTAGAACAAATGTATTGTACATATGTATTTAGCGTGACGCGTTGTTGCTGACGAAGTCGGGCTTTTGACGTGGCTTCTACTGAATTGCTGCAAAGTTTGGTGACGAGGTATGTACGTAATAATTGAACCTTCGTAGTGGAGTGAGAGTGAGGGGGGATAGAATTATGCGAAGTTGTTTGTTAAGAATTGTGTGATTACTTGGATGAGTGGCGAGACGTGAATTTTTATTCCATTTAAGCTTTAGGATGATGTAGTACGTGGGGTCTATCCAATTTGAATGCTTTTTCACAATGCCACTTTGCTTTCGCGTCTTAGTTCGACTCGCCTAATTATGCCTCATCTAGATAGGGTGCCCACCACGATGAATGAATTTCATGAGGTAAATCGGTGTTTTCTTGTCGGAATTAAGAGAAACACATACTTAGATATCAAGTCCGGTTTAGAAAATGCTTGTAAGCAACAATAGAATACACCGCGCACTTGGAGGCGCGTTCAAAATAACTTTGCGGGTTATATTGAAACACGTGTACTATGAAAGGCACACAAACCGCAAAGTTAGATTGAACTGTAACAACCATGAGAATGTAAAGGATGTGTGTACTCGCATGTGTGCTAGTTTGAGTGGGTGATGTCCTTGAAAACGGGGAAAAATATAAATGTGTGTAGTTATACATGTATACACAGTTGAATTCAGTTTGTGTTCAAAAGCCACAGGTACAGAATAAATAAGGTGGCTGCTAAACACCTACTGTATAGCGGGAAAAGGCATCAAATAATTAAATAGAAACAAAGTTAACAAAAGTTTAGCTTCTTATAAACTTTAGTGTTGATTTTAGTCGTAACGTTTGACTGCCAGACAGTAAATCAACAATCAAGTTATGAAACTTACTTACGAAAGTATTATTATGAAATTACAGGCCTATTATTGCTATGGAAGATATGGTGGACGACCAAGGTAACGATACTGTGGTTGTCGCCCAGAATAATTCGGTCAACGACAGTATCGGTTCTTCTGAAAATTCACACACTCCACAGGTAATGATAAAGGTAAAACTATAAAATTGATACAGTATAGGGAGAGAATGTTTGATGCATGATAACTATCTTTTCGTTGGTTTCCAAGAACCCCAGCAAGAATTGTAGCTAACTTTGTAAAACTCCAATCTGGTAACGGTTATCATGGATTGAATATTTAGTCACTAGCTATTAACTGAGTCTATGGCAAACACAGTTTACTAGTTTCTTACCAAGTCGGTTATTTACAGGCAAATCAACAGTCAGTTATTCAAACCACATCTGGTGCCTCTGCCTTGCAAGCTGTTCAGGTAAAATAACAGTTTCAATTTCCAGTTAACACGTTTTAATATTTTTTTATCTTTAGCTTTCAAAGGGAAACGTTATTTTAGTAAACAAAACTACAGGATCTGTCATACAGACAACGTCTGGCGGAGCTCAATTACAGACAGTTCAGGTATTGTACTGCATGAAACTGTTGAAGGATAAACGTTTTACAATCGAAGTGATATACAGGTTTTGACTGGAGACGATTCACTCGAAGACGAAAGTAAGAAGCGAAGAGAAATTTTAGCTCGAAGACCGTCGTATCGTAAAATTTTAAGCGAATTGTCTGCTGACACCTCCGTTATTTCCTCGGATGTTAAAGAGGAAACTTCATCGGTATCAGAATCAAGCAGTCAAGAAGCTAATGATACTGCAAACGCCATCGCTGTTGGTGGCCATATACGTAAGACTAGAATTATAACAAGATTTTGTAAATTTGGTAAATAACCAAAGCTTGTTGCTTCATAGTTGTTCCAGCTGGAGCCATTCAAATCGGTTCTCAGGGTGAAGGAATTGCAGGCTTGCAAACTCTCACTATGACAAATGCCAGTGGTGGTGCCACAGGAGCAATTGTTCAGTATGCTCAAGGCCAAGACGGCCAGTTTTTTGTGCCAGGTAATTTTTGGATTATTCCAAGGTATCTACTTATTTAAGTTTAGCTCACTATCATTACCGAAATGGTTATTCTTTCGCATTTGTTTTACATTGATTAGTGCTTTCCCGACATTTAACATGTATTCACGATACATGTATTATAACTTTAATAATTGCTTTCCAAAGTTTATTCTTAACACAATGTTGAAGTTTAGTTATTAAGATTTGGCACGTGAATGAAAATACAGTACTAGTTCTGGTTCTTATAATCTGCATGAGTCAAGCAGTATTGACTAATGTTGAAAACATGTTCACTCGTGTACTGATTTTTTTTAATTGTAAATTTTTTGGTTGTAGTAACAGTATCAGCTGCCGATCTTCAGGCATATCAAATAAGGACGTCAGGAGGCAGTGGTTCTCTGTCACAAGGTGTAGTAGTAGCGCCTGCTAGCTCTATCCAAAGTCCTCAACAAATGGTTGAAGAAGCATCCCGAAAACGCGAAATGCGGCTTATGAAAAATAGGTAAGTGTTTCAAACAGTTTGATTGTTCAGATGTTTATCAATTCCTTACATTTTAACTTAAATTAGGGAGGCAGCCCGTGAGTGTCGACGGAAAAAGAAAGAGTATATTAAATGCTTAGAAAACAGAGTGGCGGTACTTGAAAATCAAAACAAAGCTCTAATCGAGGAGCTAAAATCGTTAAAAGAGCTTTATTGCCAGAAAAATGATTAACGACTATTTAAAAGCCAGAGTTGTCATGGTCAAATTTGTTTTTGGAAAACACATGTGAAGAACGTGGAAGATGAGAATGAAATGCCAATTATGACATTGAATTATTGTAAAAATATTGAATATATAAACATATTTTCTTCCATTCAGCCTCAAATTTTGCGGTGAAATAATTTTTCTACTTTGCAAACAATGTTTAAACTGTCAACCTGATTCACCAAAAAGCAACAAAAGAATTGGAAGAAGTGTCATGAAAGATGTGAATAATCAGTTTACGAGAGTTATTTCTTTAAAGTTTGAAGTGAACTGGAATCGTTCAAGAAATCTCGGGAACTTTTATCGGTTTTGATTTCCATTTGTGGTGCCAGGATGGTGACACTTTTGACGTACAGAAAGAAGTTCCAAATATTTAGCACCACAAAACACCATTGGATTTCGATCACATCATTATTGACTTCGGTAAACCACCATAGTGCAATCTTTTTATAAGGTTTGTTTATGTGGTTCAGCTGTCATTTATTTGTTATCGACGATTATTAGACTTCACACAAGTTTATCCATTTTTTTTTGTTTAAAATTTGACTGATTTTAGAACTCATTGCATTCTATGTAAAATTCATTATTCCTTTCACATTATTGAATTCACTGCAAATTTGTGTTTTATTTGTTGCCATATTTCACTTCGATCATTGTGTGAATAAGTTTAAATGTTTTTTGTCAATATTATTATATAAATGCAGACATAATCGAATCGAAGCACATTTTTAATTGATGTCGCCAATATCTTCTCTAGCCTTTAAATATTAACCGCATTTCAGATTATAATTCGATTTAATTGAATTTGTTAAATTTATGTGAATTTTTGTTTTATATTAATTGCGACGACACCAAAGATGGAGACAAAAATGGATAGTTTACATTCAAAGAAAGCACTACTAAATACGTTTTTAATTTGGCAATGCTCGTTTCGTTTTACATTTAATTCTGGCAAACTTTTTGTAATTTTTGTCTTATCAAAATCAGTTACATATTTAATTTGGGCTTGAAAGTTTAAAAGTTTATGCTAATGGATTACATTTTTCACAAGAACAAAAAATGAAGAAAATTTGTATATTGTATAAAATTTAATCTTCATATCTAAAGATTTAATGCTAGAAACGACTATGTATTTTATTTTGTTTATAAAGAAACTTGTACTAATAAGTTTATTATGGTTATTATTTCAG
>JAAFCF010006596.1:27994231-28108575 GCA_013389785.1 Helicorthomorpha holstii
GCATAAATTTGATGTATAACTTTTAAGTGAAAACCTAAATAAAAGTTTTACATCAAATTTATGCCCTCCGGGTCTCTCTTTTTTTCCTAAACACGGGCCACTTTTGTTCTGTGCTGCCATCTAGTGGTAGAATCTTTTTTTTTTAAAGCGTAACGGCTGATCCCTATTTGATGTATAAATTTTAAGTGAAAACCTAAATAAAAGTTCTACAACAAATTTATGCCCTCAGGGTCTCTCTTTTTTCCCTATAAACGGGCCACTTTTTTTTAAAACGGGCCAATTTTGTTCTGTGCTGCCATCTAGTGGTAAATCTCTTTTTAAAGCGTAACTGCTGATCCCTGTTCACTTTCATTGGAACTACTGTACAGTATTATACAGGGTGTACAAAAAGTATGTACCCCTTATAAATTTAAAAAAATATAAAAAAACGGTTAACGAGACACTTTCTCCGCCCTGTAAAAAAATAAACCATTATTGTATCATCTTATTGGTTGCTTAAAATGTCTTTAATATACACCATGTCAAAAATACGATTTATATTGGCTAATAAAATGTTTTAATTGTTTAAAGTGCATTCCCGATAGTTTATTCGCATTTTCTATTATTTTAATTTCGTATGTGGGCCCGGTATGCAGGAAATTGTATCGAAGTTGTAACCGTTGCTATGAAACAACCATCGTCGAAAATATTTTCAAAGCCCAGTGATTTGATTTACAGTATACTGTACTGTAATAGTGCTAATTGTAAAAGTTTTCTTCACTGAACAACTTATAAATATTTTAATCGCTGAACAACTTAGGAAATATTTAATTATCAATGGAACATAATTTCGGGGTTAATGTAAATTTTTGAGTGACCATGGACACAATACAGTACATTTTGATTTATTTTTTTATTTTTTTAAATTTTTATACAATTAGCAGTTATTTTATAAATTATTGCGTGCAGTATATACAAATATTATTTGGCTTTTGGGTAGAGAATCCAATAATGGCGGACAGTAATTGTACAGTATGCCAACTTTTTAAAAAATAAGTCTGGTGTTTTACCATTGTTAACTTCAATAATGATTTCTCCCAATTGCATTATCACAAAAAATAAATCTAAAATCAACGTAAGATTCCATGGTAACTTTTCAACAATTCGATCAAAATATCTTCAATAGATTAGTAATGTACCAATATTTGCAAATACCGTACGTATAATTAATTAGATTAGTACAATTTTTAAAAATTGACGATATACAATCAAAGTACAGTTAATTACTGTAATTATGCGGATGCGAATTGATTTACTATATATACAATAGTCAAGTTTAAAGCGTTGTTAATACCAATTACTGTACATTAAGCTCAAATTCAAAGTATTTTTATTTCGCTGGTCACGGTGATTTGCCCCGTTTGATTGCCAATTGCTCCAATTGACGTTCAATCAGTAAAAACATGCAGTATTTTTTTACAATCGAGAAAACTTTTATGCATTTTCCATCAATATTTAGTTTTTGGGTAGTTATACTGTACGTAATTGACGCTATTTTATAAAAAAAAAGGTGTTTGTTCAATCTGAAAAGTCAAATTCCATTTACAGTATATTACGTAATGGGTGAGACTACCGTCTCGTCAAATCGGCCGTGACGTCAGATTAGTACATTGCGCCTACCAGTAACTAACTTTAATCTTAATTTAAACTGAAGCGATGGTTCCATGGGTATGCGCAAGTTTCTCCCTCCTTCCAAATATTTTCGACTTTTTTTTAAACCTGATTATTACACTTCATTTTTTTTTTCAGTATTAATGAATGCATTGCGATTTTGGTAACAAATTTAATAATTTCTATAAAGCCGCAATTGATTAAACTACAGTAAAATTAAACGAAATTCGATCGTCGATATATCAAGGCAATTTGAAAAATTGAACAAGGATCAACTACCAATAATCTGGTGAGTAGCAATATTTAAATTTTTGTAATGCTTACAGTATATTTGAATTCTTTAAAAAAAATTCTTCACTAAACAGTTTCCAAAATATCCAATTTAAAATATTTAATTTAAAATTATACAGAAACTTTAAATAGTAAGCAAGAAACTGGATACGGCATTGCTATGTTCAAAGTACCATTTCATAGATGAGTAAATATTTTTTAATTTGTATATTTACAAATGACTTTGTCATTGAGCAAATTGTTTATCTGATATGATGATTTAGTTTTAAACTACGTTGACATTTAGTTTGTGCTGTATTTATGGCATGGCATAGATCATTTATATTTTTATTTATTTTGTATAGTCATACTCTCCTAAATCTCCAATATACTGAATGACAATTTTTTTAGACGATTTAAAGTTTGGACTAAATCGGAATTTAGCAACCAGATACGTTACCTTCATTGCTAAATCAAATTCTTAACCGAGGAACTACTGTAGATACGGGGTAAGATTTTATGAAAGTAACAGTTCATAAAAACATTTTAGTAAGATTTTAATTTTTTTCAGGTACATTATGGCGTAAGCGAGTATCAGATGGCAAAAATTAACAAAAAACATACCTTTAAAAAGCGCTTTTCTTATCTTTATTATTTTTATAATTTAAAAACAATGCGAAAAATAATATTCCGTAATAATGTTGGCTGGGTTTGATCGACAAACTCAGAAAATGGCGATGTTTTGATATTTGTAGAGAGCGTTGTTATTGGTCAAACATTTTGGACAAAAGTAGAGAGCGAAGAGTGCAAACCCAAAGTTTCATCTTTTTCATGGGGTAAGTGGCATTTATTTGTAAAATGCTGTTTACGTAATTAATTATTTCAATTTTTCAGGGGTGAATGCAGTTTGATTTGCACTTTTTACTAGCTGGTACCAAATGTATGACTTGCACCGGTGTAATGTTCTGATGGCCGAGCGTAATTGTCAGAAATTCCTATTGTAGCAATTGCAGGTTCGAGTCTCCTACATGATAAAATTTTTTTTTATTGTACAATTGTATTTGTAACTACGCATGCGCAAATATTTAGATGTCCAAAAAATCCATCAAACTCGTACATTTGTCAGTTAGTTTATATGCATGTTATTTTTATACATTTTAATATGCTGTTAAGTTATTTCTATAAGTCTATATAATTTTTTTGCCAAGATGTTTCTCAACAACTGGATAGTCGTTTATGACTCTTCTATTTTCGAAATTTTACTTGTCTTGTACAAAACAAATCGATTTCAGGTTGTTTTATTTTCAGGCCATTTTATTTCGAAGCCATTTTGTAAGTTGAACATTTCAATAAAAATAAAATTTTAAAATTTCAAAAATTTCGGAGGGAAAAAAATCAAAGGAAAAAAAAACCAAGGGAAAAAAAAGGAAAAAACTACGGAAGCCCATAAGGGGAGTGGGAAAAATAGCTAAGTGTTTGCGCAGGTGGTTCCAATTGAAAATCTATGCGTGGGGACTTAAAGAATGCTCTCCCCCTGCTGCGATGATGGTTGAAAAAACTACGGGTGCTGGAAGGGCCAAAAATATTTTGAAAAAAACTTTAATGCAACAACGATAAAGAACAAACAAATCGCAAAAGAACAAAAAAAATTACAAAAACAAGCGATTACAATTGAAACGAATATAAACAAGAAATATGCGAATTTACAAACGATATTAAATTTCGAATTTAGAAGAAAAGACTGCGCTTTTTCGTAAAAAATTTCATCTCTTGAAGTTTTTGGAGCTGCAGAATAATTCAGACAAAAGCAATTTTAGAAGCTGCAAACAGAAATACACGAAATAATTAAATTTAAATTTTTGCAAACAACATTTCAAAAATAACCTTTTTGGTGCTTGAAACCCTCCATGGAAGAACGATCGTAGATTCCATTTCTCAGACTGATCCACCTAATTAAGACTACAACATACAAAATCCTTTATGTAACAAAGGCTATGAAAAACGGCAAACCACAAGAAGTATATGCTTTTGTTTTTAAAATACAGTGCATTGAAACAATTTCAGTCATTATCAAGAAAAACTTCGTGGTTTCATATTTAAAATTTCGCCAGCTTTTCTCAATGTTGAAAGTCACTTGCTGTTGAAAAACAAAGGCTGATATGTTGCAAAAGACATTCAAAAGAAAAAATTATAACGCTAACATTATGCTATCTTAACCATTAAATTTATGAAAACATAAATTAGTTGAGAAATTGCATTTGTTTTTGATAGAAATTATGAAATAAGTGTATATTTAAGATTTGGTTGAATGGCGATGATGAAAGTCCAATTGGTTTCGTGAACAATCAAAAAATTTTCATTACTTTTTTTTGAAGAAAGCATGCCCATCAAACGGCATTTTCAAAGCATTATAGAATCTACTTAAACGATAAATCTAATAACTGCATTTAAAAAAGTTGAAATAAAAAGCGATCGAGTTTACCAATGTTCACAATTTCCCTTTGAAGATGCCGTTCAATCCTTGACCTTCTACGCCATCTCCTAAAAACTAAGAAAAAATATTTTAAACTAAACGAAATCTACATTAACTAACATAAGAAAGTACTTACAAAAATTTTAAGACGTTACTTTGCTGGGTTTTTTTTAAAAAAAAAAAAAAAGAAATTTCCACGACGACAAAAAATAGGACATCCGTCCTGAAGCTCAGCTACTCGTAGAACTGCGTAATTACTCAAGATGGCGCTTGTTACGTTTCAATGTAGGTGGCGCTGCCGTCGTAACTAAGAAGGTGACGTCACGCCTTCCAAAACTGTAATAAAACGCCTCAACCGTGCCCCCCTTACCCCAAAGGAAGGTTTCATCACCAGCGCCTCTGAGGCCCTCACCCCACCCCCTGCAGGGAGCCAGGGTCGAAGAAAGCCCCCTGCGGGGTGAAGGCCTCAAAGGCGCTTGACGTCCATGCCATACCTATATACCTGGTACCATAGCAGATACCTAAACCAACCATTGGGAGGGGAATGGGACGGGAGGAGGGTTCCGCTGTTTTTAGTTAGCGACTAAACCAACTCGGCCACACCGGAGAAGACGAAAGTTAGTCTCTTAATAACACACTATGTACTTTACTATGAGACTTCAAAAAAAAATAATTTTTTAAATTTTTATTGTTTAAATTTTTTTTTTAAATATATAATACATTTATCATATTTCTTTGATCAGGTATAAATTTATTTCGAATTAATTATAAAAAAAACTAAAACAATTAGCACTGAAATGCTGTACTGCTCAATACTCATAAACTGCAATATAGTCATTCACTTCAACTTTAATTCTTTATTTCAGTGTTGGAATTAATTTGGTAAATCTAAAATTATTTTCTTATTTAATAGCAAATTAGAAATCTGCTTTTTTCCATACCCTTTTATCCAAAACGAAACCATTTTATCCAAATTCAACAAAATTCAAACGAAAATTAAGAGCGTGGCTAAAAAAATTTCGGAGGCTCCTTTTCGCCTCCGGTAGGCCGGCCCGCCTGGTATCCGACCTCCTTAGCTGGAGCACCCGTGTTTTAGCAAGTGTCGAAACTCGGAAATTACTAGAGATACGCTAAACATTCTTGCAGATTTGGGTTTCTAGCAGCTTTTTACGTTACTTCCACTCATAAAATTCATAAGTTTATTTTTGGCCATTTTAGAAAAAAATAGGCAAATCTAAACAAATGAATTAGATTGCCAACTAATTGCTACAAACAAATCATGTAACTGGATTTTAAAAAAAATCGAAATAAAAAACGATCGAGTTTACCAGTGTTCATAATTTCCCTTTGAAGATCCCGTTTAGTTCTTGACCTTCTACGCCATCCCCTAAAAATAGGAAAAAATATTTTAAACTAAACGAAATCTACAGTAAATAATATAAGAAAATACTTACAAAAAATTTAAAACGTTACTTGAGAAAAAAAAACACAAGAATGTGTCAAAATGTAGTATAACTTACCAATATTACCGGTAAATTAATTTTCTTGAATGATTCCATTTCTTTTACTTTCCAATATTGACAGTTTACCGGTACGTACCGTAACATTTTTTCAAAAATTGACCAAAATTATAAAATAATTTAGAAACTACTGTTTATGCTAGAAATTGTCAAAAACGGTTGCATTTGATGTAAATCGTCCAAGAACTCGCCAATCTTATATTTTAATCAATAAATCCGTCTTTAAATAATTTGAAATGATAAGAAGGCTCTAGAAGTTTAAAACTGCATTCAATAAAATAATAATCGAAGGCTGCGGATAAACTACTAATGCAGTTCCATGATTATTGGTAAAGGTATATTTTAAGATTTGGTTGTAAGGCATTTATCGTATTGTAACAAATGTGGAAAATTTCAGAAGTAAATTTAATTCTCATCTAATTCTATATATAACTGATTTTTACATGCATTATATAATTAGTATACAACATAAATTACAAGTTTCCTTGTTTTATATGACTTTTGTCTGACATTGCTTAACAGCTATTATACATAATTTTTCCTTTTTTTCATGTATAATTATACTGTACTTCATAGAAATATCAATTTAATTATTCTGTCCGGCAGATGATTTCAAAGTTAGATTGTAATTTCAAATTAACTTACAATAGTTTCATTAAGCTACCTAAATTGAAGAATTACTGACATTTGAGATAATTAATGATGTCTCTCTGTTTCCTCCATTCTCAAGATATGTCTATATTAAGTATCGAAAATATAATTTTCAAAATAAAACAATGCACGAACGAGAGACTAAAATTACGATTGGATTGAAATTTTGTAGTTCTCATTATCATTAAGTATGAATAGCATTCTACTGCAGATTATGTCGTGTAGTGCAAACATGACAACTTTTAAAATTACTCTAATAAAACGGAGATTGATCACCTTTTTATGATAGAATAATGTCAAAAATTTTGAAACTTAAAGCCACGTATTTTTGTTAGTTTGGTTTAGTTGCGTAATGAGAATTTTTAAAAATTTGTAAACCGACATTGTTTTTGTAATAATTGACCGTGCATGTTTATCCTGGAAACAGAAGTCACATTTTCACATCTTCTCCTCGTGAGCTTTCTTCACGATAGCCAACTTTGAATGAGGATCACTCACTGGAAGGTCTTTATAAGGAGGATCACGAGTTCCATGAAGCATCAACGTCCACTCTCTAATATGGCCATGCTGAGGAAGTTGACTTTCAAATTTGATCTAAAAAGAAAACACTTAATGAGCAAAATCAGCAGCAAATTATTAATAAAATATATCAGCATATAATTATTTAAGTTAAATATAGAGAAAACTATTGAATTTAACTAAATGCACAATCTATTAAAAAATTATTATTAAAAATATTAATGATGTCACTTGATTGTTGAAAGTTATAATACCTCCAAAGTCCATTTTCCTTTTGGATTTTCTCCCCAAGTATGTGTAGTCATAAATGGCCATTTTGTAAAACCGTCGTGTCGATCATCATCATTCGGACGTCGATTCAGTATCATCGACCTAAATTCATTAATTTAGATACATGTCACCAAATAACCTTGTTTGCGACATCACCTTGTTCCTTGTGGTGAAATGAGAAACAAAGTTACATCTCCTCGTCTTGTGGAATTCAGGGTAATAACCGCTTGAACATGCTCCAAATAATTAACTTCAGTTTCAGACCCAGCGCAAGCGTTAGTTGTTATCTCTAATACCAAACTCTGATTACCAGGGATCGCTCTAGGAAGGAAAAACCGCAAAAAAAGTATTAACTTATTACTCCAAAGTAACGACAATATCATTTGCGTACAAACCGTGGTCTAGTATAGGAACCAGCTTCACAATGATAACGTGCAGGAACAGTTTTCCATATTTTAGCTAATGCCACCATAGCTCCAGCATCCAGCACGCCAAATCCAAACAAATGATTAAACTCCAATCCAACGCCGTTCATTTTCCAATGAAAACGTCCTTTTCCATCAAATAGAGAGTTTCGTTTTGACGTCAATACGGTAAGATGTTGAATATCTCGCCAAGTTAATTGGTTACTAGATTCATTAAAAACGAATTAAATATTTATATTCTAGAAAAACTAAATGTAATTCTATAATACACGGTGCATAAAAAGCGTAATGGATTATATGTGTTTATAGGAAGCTAAATAAGGTTTTTTTTTCGTGAGCAAATATTTATGTTTACACAAAAACCGACAGTAAATTAACTTACTTGGCTTCTAGAGCTAAAGCGAATACACCAGCAGCCTCGGGGGCTGCAGCTGATGTTCCAGAATGGGTTTTGGTGCATTTTCCATATAAATCTGTAGTTGCCTATTCATAAATAACAAAAAAAAAATGAGAACTACACGCGTTAAATGTAAACAGTGAAAACATTATTATTATTATCATACACTTTTACATAATGCACCTTTAATTAATAATTTAATAAAATTGATTATTAATTATTCCACACCATGGCAACCTAAAAAAATGTTTTAAAAAAAACAACTAAAATGACAAGCTTATCCTATAAATATGTTTTTTTTTTATATATAACTTAAAAAAAAAAAAAAGTTTAGTGTCTTCCAGATGAATGCACACATTCAACGCTGCGGCAACTTACAAATCGTGATGTATTCAGATTTCCCTAAGGACGTCACCATACGTCACTATTTGCTAATAGAATAAAAATATAATGTAAATCTACCGTACAAAGACAGTCGTGATGTTCAACCTTAGCTTATATATACTGTAAGTCCATGTTTATGAGCACGCGAGAAAAATGAACATCAGTAAATCGCAGTAACTTATTTATAAAACTACATCAGTCGATTCATTGTTAATTTATGTCTTAAACGTTTGTTTAAAAAAACAACAAAAGAGCAAAAAAACCCAGCAAATTATTGCTTAAATTCAAGAATTTAAATGTAAGCGTTTTGAAGGTTAGGAACAATTGATATGCTATACAGCACTAAAAATTCAGGACTTTATTGTTTTTTCAAATTTAGACTAATATTGGTTCATATGACGTGCCACCCTGAGTTAAAATTTAAATTTGTTTAGTCGAAATAAAAGTTAATTATTTAAATAATGTATATTATCTAGATAACACTATACAAATTCTTTTGTAAAAGGGTTATTGTGACATGGTAAATAGAATCACCATGCCAACGTTGACGAGGCTATCTCTATTTCTTCAAGAAAACACCAGATTATATTATTGATCGACTGAAAAGAGTCGACACCACAACTTTAATAATGACATGACCGCATCATCATTTTAATGTGCGAAAAAATAACTTAAGTTCGGTGCCATAGTTAACATTGTCAGCTTTATCTTTTACGTTAGATGTTTCGCATTATTTGAGAATATAATAACGTCAATAGCTATGACCTAGCAGGTTAAATAAATTTAATGGCATTAGTGTGGTGCAGGTTAAGTCTATGTACTTACCACGCCAGTGTTTGGGTCTTTAGCTCCATTGCTAAATGTAGACGCCAGCGTTGAAGAACAGGATTCGTCGTAATGGGCATTTTCGCCATCGTTGATTGCACTATTGATCGAAATAGTCCACATGCTGGCAGCATAGCCATCACAGTTGCAATCATCATCTTCTCCACCATCTCCACTTGCCCAAACGTAAATATTACCCAAACCGTTACGTCCCTAACAAAATATCATAAATAAATATTACTACTTCTCACTCCAAAGTTTTATTACATTTATTTTTATACATAAACAGTAAATAAGCAGTGGGCAACGGCGTAAAACTAACTTGAATCAATAGTTGATAACAAGGTTAGTTGTATACTGTATATTACGCAAAAATGCATAAAAATTCCGGATAAGATTTTATATGGGTTTGCATTAGAATAGTTAAATGCAATTGGGTAACATTTCAGCACTAAAATCGACTGTAATACCGTAAAACCTTAACAAAAGCAGGCAGTAATAACAGATTTGTGAAAAATTTATTAAAGTATGAACAAAGTGAAGAAATTCATTTTAAAATATTTTATGACAACAAAAATTAAAGGACAGATAAATTCCAAACTTTCAAAAAAATTACATACGGTAACTAAAATGCTGTTTATCATCAAATTTATAAATAATAGTGTCATTAAAGTTGTAAATTAAGTACTACTGACAATCACTGGTGCAAAATATTGTTGCTTAAAACTATTGATTATTCTACATTTTTATAATGAATTTGCAGAAATTAACCTTTTCATTAGAAATATTTAAAAAAAATTATGTCATCGTTTTTCTTTAAGTAAAATTTATATGTAATAAATTGCGTTTGCATCATTAAACAGCTTTGCTTTTTTAAACTTAATTACTCAAGTTTCAGTTAAAATTTAAAAAAATGTTAATGGATCCAATTTCTACCGAACTACATTTAAGTAGATAGTACGGTATAGTTTGATAAGTTAGGTAATTACTGTCAGTTAAGAACTTAAGACTTTTAGAAAGAAAAAATTATTCTACGGGAAATGACTATTATAAATTAACACTGGACGCATTCCTAATTGCAAAAAAAAAAAAAAAACAATTTAATATAATCCGACATCAAATTGAAAATGTTCACCCAGTGAATATAATTGCGTCTAACATTTACGCCGACATTCGTCTAAAAAGTTTAATAAAGAAAATCCTGTTTTAAAGCCATTTATTTAAATAGTTCTAATGCTCTCCAACATTAACCGCGGAATTTAATAATTGCATTCATAAAAATATAACGTGGGCGTTCAATAGCTATAAACAATAGCAACTCTCATTGGGATTACACTTTTATATGGCAGCACCCGTCATTTGGACTTTACTGTACAAAAAAAAAACAAAATACGAGCTGAAAATAATAGGTCGTCACGTAGTGTATCCGACTATCCGTACAAATGAAATTGATCAGGTGTTTACAGGGACCCTAAACAGCTGCTACTTAAGATTAAATTCCCACTGTGAGCGAAAAATACTAAACTTTTTTTTTTCACTTTAAAGCCGATAGACCACTATCAAAAGACCTCACAAAAATTAATGCTAGTTAAGCCACTAATATTCTACTAGCGACAGTTCCAACAACAAATTAAGGTCAGTGGTGCTAAATTCAAGTGTTAGGTTTTTCACAACTAATTCAATTTAACCATTGTAAGGTAATAAATACCTCGTTAACTCCTCGCACAATGGCTCTCATGGTAGCATTTCGTGGCCCATCCACTGTTTTACCATCGTCAGTAGGTCCCCAACTTGCACTGTAAATATCGATTAAATTTGGCTCATGTCCCATGGAATTGGCTTCAATTAAGTCGGTCATGTATGGCTGATCCAACATACGGATACCTTCAAAATTAAACAAGACGTTAAGGAATATTCATTACATGATTTTTATTTAATCATGTAATATAATCTAGGTCTTTTATTAAATTATAGACAGTATGTGCACTACAAGATATGCTAGAGCAGCACCGTATCTAACTTTGTAAGCTAACTTTGAAATCAGAATCCACGACATAATTTTTCATTTGATGTATATCGATTTAAATTTGTATTAAAATTTCTATCGTGCAAAATGCAGTCTGTCGGATAAACCGTTTTACGGTTCGTCTCTTTCGCGGCTTACGTTAAGTCAAATACATGGCACCGGATTTCTCTCTTTAGACGTGTATAAAATTTCTTAAAGTGGCGCAGTTAAAGAACAAAAAGAAATAAATCGCAATGACAAACAGCCCCCTATCTCTTATTCTTTCAATTTGGTAAGACCACCCTGATGGAATAACCGTAATAAGTAATCCCAAATATAACTTTCAATCATTACTGTGCGTTTATACTTTATAGACTTCACGCTGTTATACTAAAGATAAGCGTACAATGTACCATAGCATAAACATCAACACTTGTTATTTAGACATTGTGTTTATTCAAAAGACGCCATTCACCAAAGTAAAATAAGAAAAGATGAGCAAATATTTGGTGTTTGACTACCTTATAAAGAAGATGGCAAGCTAATTCAACATTTATTCAAATTAGTGCTATCACATTTTCATCCAATTTGTTATCTGAACTAGTTTTCGTATGTGTGTGAATAAATATTTATGTCAGTGGAAATAAAATGATACCCTATAAAACTGCCCACACACCGCAGAGTGGAAATGAAAAAGACATAAATAACCTACTTGTATAACATATCAATTGGTGGTGATGAAGAAAATGCACGTACTTTATTATACGACCGGCAAGTACAGAACTAAGTAACAGTTCCAAATTGCAACTAAGCTTAACTTACACCACAAGAATCATTCACACTGGGGTACAAAATTATAATATTCTCATACCCATCTAAATGAAAAAAAATCTTTAAATAACCAATTTCGTTTCTCACAGCTCAAAAACCAGTACATCAACTCTGACTGAAAATTAATTATAAAGTTTTAAATGTAATAATGAGTCTTAACTTTTAAAATTCTATGAATAAACGAGTGTCATAAACTTAATTTATTAGTCACTGTTATACCAAATTTATCCACACACTAACTAGTGTTTTTAATAAAGATTTTTTGTTCCCTTAATCCTTATGGTGGTTTTTTTAGTCCTTATGTCAATTTACTATAAGCCATCTACAATATTGTATAAGTATACTGATTACTGTAAGTGTAATAAATAAGGCACTAGCTTCATTACAAAAGCTACTCTAGTCCACGCAATTTGAACCAGCATTTCACTCGAGTGCTTAGATATTTCGTCTAGATTGTCAAATCAAAAAAGCTCAGACAGTTTAAGTATTCTTTTCATCTGTTTGTTCGCAATACTGTACTGATAATAATCGTCTTGGTGAAGTGATCAGTTATGCGTAGTGAAACACTGATGATGTATCATGTACGTTTTATAAAAACAGATTACGGTCGCTGTTTTACGCATCTGTGTAGTATATGCCGACATTATCAGATAATAATGATAGTTTTTTGCACTTTACATCATTCATAATTTAATCGCTTTCGTTTTTCCGCATGTCTGTCTGATGAAACAGATAATAAAATGACGAGAGACTTTCACTATATCTGATTTATCTGAAACTGAATGACTTGTCATCGCAGATAAATTCATTAATTCATTATTGATTTTGACCATCATACTCGTTTTACTACAAGACTTAAAATACAAAATAAAGTTTCTAATAATTAAAGATATTCATTGTCAAAAATGGATATCCAAGACGTTTGTACAAAATTGCTATTTATTATTTTCCCTATAAACGATTTATCAAACGAAACTAACTTTTAAGATATCTTTACAAGAGGTACATTAAGATTAAAAGCACACGCAGAAAATAAAATCTAAAAAAAGCCCTTGAACAACTTTTCTTCGAAGTTTTCGACCAATTAAACTCACAAGTTGCTCCTAATTTGACTGTATTATTACTGCTTAATTTAACAAACAAATCAAAACTCTAGTAAATGCGTCAACTTAAAAGACATAATGAATATATTGAAAACTGCTTGAAATAGCTGCAAGTGATCAGTAATTGCTGTTTGTCATGCGTGGGATATGAATGAATCAATTTACGACATCCAATTACAACCACACAAATAATCCTATAATAAAATGCAATTTATGTCTGTATTATACCCTATCAAATCCTACACTACTGTAGTGCACATAACACTAACGGTATACTATAATAATTATTCGTGCAACAAAAACCAACTTAATGCTGCACTAAGGTCAAATAATAAAAATAAAATATATTCTCACCTGCTACCTTGGAATCGTAAGCCACACCTACTCCGCAGACTCCATTGTCACGAGCAGCAGCTACTTCACCGGCACAGCGAGTTCCATGACTGCAATCAATCGATAAACATTAAAATTTTATTGAACAATTAAAGGTGCAAGATTCAAACAGTTTATGGCGTTTCTCAGACAAAATTTATAAGCGATTAAATTCAAGATGAAAGTGCTTTAAATTTTTACCTATTAAACCAATCGTCTGTATAACGTGGATACGGATAAGGATCATTACTGCTAAAATCGTAGCTGGCTTTGGTGTTCTACAGCATTAAAATATATAAAAAAACAACTTTAGAAAACGTCTATGTCATTAAAAATATATAAATTTGTGTGCGATGTGTGTAAGCTAATAATAATATTGTCGGTAATAAATAAAATTACATTTGCTTTCTCAAATTTCACTATACCGGTACAGGAAATTAAAGGCGGTATAAAAGAGACCAATGAAAAGGAATCTATAAATATACGTGAATTTGATACTGATTAAATATGTACGCGACTTTAGTGAACATTTTTTTTCTAGTTTCTGACAATGTAATTGCTACCAACTTCAGCTTGCAATTCCATTAGGCTAATTTAAATTCAGATCACTGAAAAAAAAAACTGATGACGACTAAGTAAATGAACACTACAGTTTGTAATACACCATTGAAGAATACATTATTGAATGCAAAAGTTGATGTGCAACTAATACACCTAAATTATTAAGATCTAAGTGATTGCCACAGCTGTTGTTTTAACGCCCGAAAAAAAGTTTAATAAACTGTACGGCGTTTTTCAATTTCACTAATAGAAACCAGTCATAAAAAACTTAGATATAAAAAACACGAAGCAAAACCAATATCCTCAATATTAAAAAATACCACCTACTGTACTGTGACATTTTATACTTTCAATTGTCTTTCATTTAAAAAAAAATGAGCCAAGTTTTAAAGAGTATAAAAAAGTGCTTTATCATTAAACCAAAAGATCTAATGAAAAATTCAATATCCTGGGATTATTTTAGGTATAACAAGACAGTTGATAAATTTTTCCAATTTTAGCACAGATATCTTTGCAATATATGTTATTGATCAAAATTTCAATTTGGCAAAGGTTTTAGTTTCGGATTTATTTAAAAGCTACAGCAAAAAAAATACATAACGCTATAACTAACTTTAATGTCGCTTTTCAATATTTCGCTTGATTTTATGATGAGTTTTTAAAATGAATTACAGTTTTACAAAGCAAACCGGTAAATATGTACGTGCGCAGCCTTCAGGACAGGAAACCAAAAAAAATAAGTAAAGAAGATCAAAACTTCATCTCAATTCATAAAGTCAAAACGGAAATGCAAGGATCTCTTTTATACTGAATGTATATAAAATAAAAATGGTGTATGTGCATTATGATATCCATTTCCAAAATAACATCACTTTATGTTGCTATAGATACAAAAAAGTAGACATTCAACGAATCGTAAACAATTTTCAGGATTCATTTATTCTTCAGTACAGACGCTTTTATAAGTAAAGTTGTCAGTATTCATCACAACTCCAAAAAAAAAAAAGTTATTTTGATATTACCGTATTTGACAGGATCAGTCAATACGATACAGGAAATGAGTTACACATCATTTACACTACATTATATTCAGCTACAACAAAAGTCACAACAAAGTTATGCTGTAAGATGAAAAGTTTAGGCCTCCAGTAATAAAAAAAATAAATAAAATACACCTAAAGCTTAGGATATATAAACATAACATTGCTTATGCATTATGTTAATGTATGAGAATAGTATCAAGTACTAAAATGAACGAAACAGCTGAATAGATACGATATGTTTACAAAAGCTAAACGCTTACTTGTCAGTAAAGTCAGATATCAATTTCAGTGTTTTTCGTTGTTTTACGAAAAATATAAAATATAACAAGTAATCCAATATGCGTCTACCAACTTCAATAAGCCATAAAGTGTTTCATTCAAATAAAAACACCAGATCAGTGGTTGCCAACCTATATAACGTGAGTACTGAAAACATATGGCGAAGCAATTACATATTTATGACTATCATGGGCAAAGAAATTCACTAATCTAAATAATCGTTATTTAAAAAATACCCTAATATTTTAAAAATAAGTGTTTTTCAAAGATAAAACGTCTAAATGAATTACAGTATTTTAAAAATAATTTTGCATAGTAATGTTGCAGAATACATTTATGAAATGCAAATATAATAAATTACGTGCGTAATAAGACCACAATTCTTATTTTTAAATAATGCTAAGCTTACAAAAAAATAATAAAAAAAAACATACTGTATAAATTATACTGCAGGATGTAAGCTACCCAGTTTTTGTATCATAAATCAACGAACACCCTGCGCTATACGAGTATTAAACTCAATATATTATATGGTAAACTGTATCCAGGCTATCGCTGGTAATGTGGTTGTTTTTAAATAACTTATTACACAAAACCAAATAAAAGCGGCAAACAATGCAATAAAAGTAAATAACTTAATGTAGCTTCTTAGAAAAATCTTTAAAAAACTCTTTTTTTTTTTAAATGCTTTAAATCGGAATATCAAATATTTCTAAAGAAATCTTTAAGTCTGTTAACTCAATTTATGTCCAGAGTTTTTAGACTACCTACACATTTCTATAACAATCTTGGTCAGGCATTGAAGAATAAAAGTTAAAAGGGTTTAAAAATTACAATTCAACATATATTACTGTTCAACCCCCATGATTACATTTGACAAATAAAACAGTAATACATTTAGCTATTATCTTGAGGGGAAAAAGATTTGTGTCTTTGAAAAAGTAAGACAGAAAACAACTGCGAGTCATGATTGCCGTTTCATTTACTTATTGAGTTGCCACGCAAGAATAGTTTTATATCAAATTGGTTGCCATAATATAGTTAATGCATTAAAGCTATATTTAATTCAACTTTAAAAGTTTCTACTTTGCTGTGTACAGCATCTTTTCAGATTAATGCTAGCGTAAATATACCATTACGTCAAATAACTTCAAAGAAAAGCCTAAAGAAAGTATTTTCTTCGTGACAACACCGAAAATAGATGATGATTTAAATAACATTAGCAAAAGATTTGACTTTTCCTTAAACAAAATTCTGACTGCTTCTTTGTAAAACTATTTTCTAAAAATGTTTTTCTGCGCTGTTTGCCTTACTCAAAACGCTGTTTTGCGTACAAAAATAAAATTGTTGATGTGTGTCTGCCCTTTGTCAAGTCCTTTTGTTCGCAGCAATGATGCAGCAAACAAAAATCCAATGTAATGGTGACTACTTAGCTTACAGTAGGAACAATAAGACACTACAATCGACAGACCAACGTTGAAGTGCTTGTGTAACCAATATGTGGGTCGTAAATGGATCAACAAACAGTGCGTGTTTTTTCAGAAAAGCTCTTACTCTGTCACATACCGTAACTGAATAATACAATATATCCATAAGCAACTTACATAATTGTTTTTCAAATCAGGGTGCATGTAGTCAACTCCATCATCCATAATCGCTGTGGTGACATTTTTTCCAGTAAACCCCTGAGCCCATGCAGCTTCAACGTTCAAATCTAAACGAGGCTTTCCACCATTTTGACCTGTGTTTTTCTATATTGACAAATGAAATGACAAATGCTTTAAAAAATATTTCATATGTTAATGGAAATTCTAACAAAAAATTCTAGACAAAATACGAGTAGACTTATTCAGTTTAATAAAACATCATGTATGAGATTGAGTATTACTTAGCAAAAGTAAAACAAACTCAGCAAAAAAAAGTTCACCAGTAACGGTATGGAATTTTAACATTTGAGATTGAAGTCTTAAAATAAATCATTCAATTTTTTCACCGACATGTTTTAAATAAGTATACTGTACATTTAATAAAAATATTTAACAAAAATATAATAAAGACTTGAAATATTGATTTTTTAATACCATATTAAAGAATGATTTTGCGGCATCCGATTCTACGATATAGAAATATTTGAAAATTAAAAAAAAAAAACATTAATCTTACCAAGTACCACTGAAATGGAAAATATGGATCCGTCGGCTCTTTTTGCGGCGTAATATGAACCAGGTTTTCAACTTTCATCGGCTTATAGCCTCGTTTTGTCCTTTTAAATCCCACCTGCTGAAGTGCAGTTTTAATCTAAAAACAAGAGAAAAAAACAATGCATTTATTAATCAAAAAAATGCAGACATATTTAAACAGAACTGTAAAGATCCAGCTGCTTTTATTATAGAAATTCCTGGCAATAATCTATTGTTGATGACCGTCAACCGTTATAATACCGTATTCATAATGCAGCATTTAATTAACGAAACTAATGAAGCTATTTCACACGTAGTTGAAAACTGGCAACCTTTTATATGATGTAAATTGTAAAAGGCGTGAAAAATCCCGATGGGCAGTACATGATACTATGAAAAGGTTCCATTCGTCTTTCATTGTGCGCTAAAATGCGGCTAACTTAATCTTTATTCCCTATTATATTTCTCCAACCGCTATTAATGTGCTCATATAAAAATTTAATGACGCTTATACAATAACTTATGTTCAGTATTTGACTAATCTACGGTCTACAGTTTGACAGTGAAAACTTTGGACAAAACAGAGCATAAGTGCATGTTTCTGACAAGAAAAGTTTCGGTGGCTCTTCATTCATTTTCAGAAAGTAATACCGGCAGATTTCAAAGGCAGCTCTTTTCGATCTACGTTTCACTCTTAATTAATGTTGATCGAAAACTTAAATTATCATTGAAAAAGGGTCTCTACTGCTATTTAATAGGCTTAGGAAATTCAAACCACCTTAGAAAGCTCTTTTATATTACAGGAAGCTCAATTCAACCAAATGAAGAGGTTGAATTAAATAGGATATAGAGCATAACAAAGCCCTTTTATACAATAGGAGCTCTTAAGTACAAAGGTGCTCAAATTCACTTTACAAAATGAAAACAATGCGATTTCTCTTAAATTCCCAACTTATATCGAATTTTTTTGTTTTTGTCAGTCTCTCAGATTGTGAATCAAGCTCTTGTCTTATCTAATACTGTACAGTACAGTATATATAAATACACGATATCGACTGGCTATAAAAATTGCATGGCGCACTGAACACAATGCCGATCGAGGAAATTAGTTTTCTCCAAGTGTTTACTTATCGTAATGAAGTGATTGTCGATCGAAAAGTGATGCAGTAGTGTACGCCATGCCAGAATTACTGCAGTTGATTAACTGTCAAAGTCGCACAAAGCAAACAAATAAGTTCCTTTTATTTTACATGATGTATCTTGAAATACAACTTAAATCTTAAGGTACATAAAACGTTATAGTCATTGAACAAGCACACTTACTTTCAGCACCATATAAAAAAAACATAATTGAGTTTTAAAAAATATTATTCAAACAATTTTCGGCTTTGACACGTTAGAATTTATTAGTATTAAGACATTTTCCATCAATATTTTGAAACAACTGTAAAATCTTACTGCAGTGTTTATCAATTCTAACAGGTTTTAGACCATTTGCATCCCATTGTCTTCAATTTTACGTCATTTATAATAAGTTAACTTTTTAAATTTAAGCTAAAATATTTTAACAAAACGTTTTTAGTGAATTTTCTTTTACTCTTAAAAATATTTCAAATGCTTGTTATCTACAGTATCTATCTGTATCCTATTTTTGACACATTTTGAATTTTGATGCAACTACATTATTGTGTGAATGTTTCTGACTAGGGCACCGTAACCTTAGTATAAATATGTTATCTTATAATACTTTCTTGAACATGAAAAAAATCGGTTATAATGTACATAAGAAAATCACACAGATGACATGTCAAATTTAACTTTTTGTAACTGAAGTATAAATTTTGAAGCGATCGATAAAAAAGCCAGATTGTAAAGTAGGACGGGTGCTCCCAGTTAGCTACCAAATTTTTGTTTAGCATGCTTAAGTTATATCGATTTTTCTTATGAAAAGATTGAAAGAAAACTGGAGAGGAGTTTAAAAAACGACGAAGCGACGCAAATATGAGCGGCACCGGTTTGCATTTAAAGTCATTATGTATGCACTGCACTATTACCGCCTAATTTTTCTTTGTACCATTGTTAAGACACATTGCAGTACTTCATTAAAAAGAAAAGAAAAACGCCGTAATTACAGACGCATAAAAAGTTGACATATGCAGTAAGCTACAAACTTCTATAGACTATACAGTGGGTAATTTGAAAAGAAAAAACCATATACATTTTAAAGAAAGTATACAAGTGAAGTTGTATAACATAAAGTCATAATAACTCCATTTTTTATTTAAAGAAAACATGTAAACAAAAAACATGCACGGTTGCTTTTGAATGGCATTTTTATATTTCGTGTTACATAAATAAAAACATTTCAATGCTTAATTTATATGCTATTCAAATTACAACGAGCACATCAGTATCAAATTTCACGATTAGAAAAACAAGAATTCAATTGCAAAAATCGATCATCTCTCTCTTTTGTGTTAAATTAATGTTTGCACCTCATATTGCACAAAATAATAAAATAAATGCCATAAATGAATTTTTACTAAATGTCAATGGCATAAACGTAGACGTAAATTGACAGAAACATGAGAACTTGAAGATGTAAATTAGTGCATGGTTGTTTGTGTAAAAGTTGGGTTGAATGGTGAAAGTCATCAATTTTTTTTTTTACAAAAATAAGCAAAACGTAGATAACTCAAGGTAAATCACGTGATCTTTGACGATCAAAGCCAATCCCATCATCCACCGCTGCAAACTCAATTTTATATCGACCAATACTTTCGCTATATTTGCGTTGAAGACCACCATAGAAAAAGGTCACCCTGGAGACTAGCCCATGGGAGTTCACCGAGACATTGGCAAATACATGTACATCGAAATAAGAAATCGACACAAGTCAACATGAGTATGTCATCTTGTCGACAACATATTAAACATACTGTGTAGAGTAAAACCATAAAATATCAACTTAATGTTATACGGTGGGTATAAATTCATAAAATTAAAAAATGCTACTGCCACAGTGGAACTGCCATGCCATTTATCCGTTTACATGACTGCTTAATCGATCAATGTTTTCATCGTTTTAATTTGAATCTACTGTCCATGACTTCAAACTATCATCATAATTTTCTGTTCTGTAAAATGGTAATGGTATCCACCATCACGGTTTATGACGTACTTCCCGTTAACCTCAAAATGTTTTCCCTTCGCCACCGTTAAAAGCTATTCCATATCGGTTTAATCATCGATTGATTTGAACTAGTTTTCAGATGTTATAGAATCTAGCGGTTGTCAACCTGAATATTGCGGATATTATGCAGCAAGGCCAAAAAAGGGCCTAAATCTAACTAGCTAACGAATACTTTACAAACTTGTTCATTCTATTAAAACGATAATGTTAATAGATGAACTCAAGGTTGATTATTTTTGTCAAAATATGCTATAATTTAGAAAACATTTTACACTTTCTTTTTGGAAGTCATCACAATTGAAATTTATTAACAATGAATGCAATGCGTCAAAAAAAAAAGTTGACAAATGACAACTACGGTTGTAGTATACAGTAAGTGATGAAAATTAATTTATAGAATCGAATTGAACTTTATCAGTCACCTATTCACCTAACACCCATTCAATCAACATTGAAGTGAAAAAACAAGAGATATATTTAATATCCGTATTTGCATGCAATAATTTAAATTGACATCAATTGCGTCACCGTTAGATAATTATGACGACCATAATGCAACGAGTAGGTAGTATAGCGAAGATAACCAATAAAAATATGAATCATAACAATACAGCTATATACAGAGCAAAGTAAATAACAATAAGGAGAAGAAAATGCAATAAAACTTATGTAGTTCTATAGCAATTACGCTGACACGCGTCACATAATGGAAACAGAAAACGTTTTACATCGACCTCATTTTGGCTTAAACATTGATTTCAGATTAGACGATTAATTGCATTGTTTTGATAAGGCCATGCATGTCACGCTCTCCAAAAATAATTGACAAAAAATAATTAATTTCAACAAAAGCAACACAGTGTAGACACTCAAAGAATTTGTCACATTAATGACATTGATTTTGCTGAAAATGGCAAAGGATAAACAAATCTACAGTCAGCAATTTCATTTATTGTTAATAGCATGTTACTGTATTAACATTATCAAAAATACTGTATAGTAGTACTACAACAAATTTTCAATATTTGACTTCTTATAGATTAAGGAAATGATTTACAGGTGTTTAAAATGGTTTAATTTGCGCTAGCAGAGTTTTCAAACCGGTACCGTTTTTTTTTTAAACTTAAATAGTAATTCAGTGAAACCTTTTTATTCAAATCTATTTAAAACTTTAAAGTTTAAGTTCCATATTTGACTACTATAGCAGTTTTTCTTAAACAGCAGTAACTTATGGCAAAGCCGGACGTTAAAACGCAATTGAAGCTGATATACTCAGCTACCGTTGTAGTTCAGTACAGTAACAGAAATGAAACTTCAAAATAAAATAAATTCGGAAGAATCTTAGACACCAAATGTCACAACAAGCTATTAAAATAACTAATAGTTTAAAATCAATTTACGCTTTAAAAAATTAAAATTTTCATTATATGTTATTTGGGATATGAAACCGATGTTTGTTAAGCGTAATGTTTGTGTACGCCAATGGCGTTATTTGCCTTGGTATGCCATAGCTCCTAACTTACGTTTGAGAGTGATATGGGATTTAATAAACACTTCAATACACTCTACTCTCTTAAACTGAAATTTTATCAATGAAAGTTAAGTTGCAAACTTTAAACAACATTTAAATTTGCATATATGCTCTATCTCCAAATTTATAAAAGTGCGCAGTCATGTATCGTAAATCCAAATCAATTAACGTCATAAAAACAAATTAGTAAGGTGATTCCGCATTCACCACAGGTAATTTAACGCCTAAAATCTTTCTATCTCATTCGAACAGTATACATTTTAAATAGCAGCAATGTATATAAAATACTACCAGGAATTTCTAAGTAATGCCAAGAACGTTACTTACCAATGGATCTGACTTTAATTTTCTAAAGTGGCTGACGCTACGCTTTTTCCTTCCATGTGGAATAGCTCGATGAATAAAATGATATTCTCGAGCTGAACCTAAAACCTGTAAAGTAAAATACAAGTTGCATTAAATAAGCATTAAGAAAAACACATACCATTTAATATAATTAATTATTATGTGTTACTTTATTATTAATACATACAAATGGAAAATGTAAATATCCTCGCATAATCAATGTTTAAAGAAATGTCACGAATGAGCAGCAATAACTTTAGCTTAAAAATAGAAAATTTTATTTTGTGTTTTGAAACACGGCATTGAACTAACGATTTCCAATGACTAAGTTTTAGTTTTATGACTTACATTAGGTACTAAATGATTTCTTTATGTACATAACAATACGAAATTGTATACCTGCAATATTTTTATTTAAGCTTTGAAAAACTACTTTTACCATTTCATTGACGCAATTTGTGCCAATGTTTATTCGTATGCCTAATTAAGAATGACTGAAATTCAATTTCATATTTATGTAATAAAAAATATCAATTCTAACTAAGCTCAACTGGAAAATGAATATGAAGTAGGGAATAAGGATACGGAATAGTGTGTTTTAAAATGTCCCTCATGTGCCGTATAAAATTATGGCATAATATGAGCGAATGTAAATTGGATACTTCATCGGTCATATATCTATCTGTCCTTTCCAATAAACATGTTTACTGAAATTTGATATTGTTTGTTTTTTTACGAGCTTTTTCCTACGTCATTTGAAAATATAAAGACTTTAATAGTATTGACATTCTGAAAGTCGCGCAGCTTTAATTGACAATTTTCACATCGGTACATTTCATAAATCAATATTAAAAATAATTTTTATGTCAGAAAATACGCGGCATAAAACTATAGCCTTAATCTAATCATTATTTAACGTCAATGCGTGATGCAAATTTTAATCGCTAGAGTAGCACTTGAATGCTTCCGTTTCATGAACCTTATGGTAGACGTTCACATTTACAGTCAAACACCACGTCTAAATTAAGATAAACTAATCTGATATTATAATATATTTAGCTTCATTTTTATGCTTCAACATCATTGTATTTGTCCACCAACTTGTATTTGACGTCAGAGATGACGGCAGTACGTTTTACGACGTTGACAACGGACTAAAACGTGGCAGTGAAATGTGAGATAATTCATAATTTTCCCATGAGACTATTATCGTTATCAGATATCGTATATATGTTACTACGGTCTTCAGTTACGTAAATATTCAACCTTTCACCCACCAATATAACGATTTGCATAAAGGAGGATAATAGGTTTGGTTCAAAATACTCTATACCGTATAAATATTAAATATGAGTAGTTCGTTTCTTAATAAAATCATTCTGGTTGCTAACTTTATGTAATAATACTGTACAAATAAACAGAAAACACACTAAATTATTTAATAAACAGTGTTTGTTAAAAGCTAAACATAACATTTTCAAACAAAAATTTCACCCTTAGAAGCAAACTCAAAAGTCAAACTAACTAAATTAGTCTAATTTAACAAAATGATTAACCTAAATCACGAATGTCTTAAAAGTAAATGACGTCTCAACTTATTTACAGTAAAGTATACAGTCTATGACGGTGCATCACGTTAATTTTATGCTTTATAACGTTTTTTTTTCCTGAATTTCTAATTTAGAGCCATATAGTATCAGTCAGTAAATATTAATAATAAAATCAATACATGGCTTGTAGCTCTTACTCCTAGCATAAAACGAATAAAAGAAACAAGCTTTTATACCACACTAGATCATAAAACTAATAATGTGAATTATCACATACCATATTGGCCATTTCTGTGTGTTTAGTGTTCACATTATATCCTCAAATATATTAGTCAAGGTGACGTTTTTCGTTCTTGTATACGTTAACGTACTCGGCTTAAAAATAAATGCGCCTATAAAGTTATAAACTAATACCATACTTGAACGTGCAACTTTTATTATTAATAAATTTCGTGTACACTAACGAATCCGCCGTCCCTTGTGGACACTTTTACAGTAATATTAACATCCCAAGGTTAGACAAGGTAAAGCTATTTAAAACAAAAGAATACCCTCTCGTAAATTAACATCTTCTTAAAGTCCCATCGCAAGCATTTAGTAGCAAATGCTACTATAGTAAGCAATAATAAAACTGATCAATGATGTTTATAGTGGTTTTCAGTAATATCATAAAGTTATGCCTTTTTACAATACAATATGCACACATCATTTACGGTATTGTGTATCTTATAGAATTATAGCCTCATTACTCAATAGTGATAAACTCAAAATTTGCTGATGATATTAACCATGTAATAACTACCTAGAATTTTTTTATACTGTATGATAAAGAGCTTGCTAACGATTAATAAAACATGTACAACAAACTGAAAATCTTACACATTTGTTAAAATAATAGTTACACAGACGATTACACAAGTAAAGGCCTGTAAGCTTACTCAGAAATTCTATTAGATGAACCGTTATCGAAATGTCTTTTAAGTACCAATTGACATTAACTAAATTAAATATTTTAGATTCATGTGGGAGTTTCATAATATGTTGTTTATTAAAAACGTCAAGTTTTCAATAATGTACATGTTATGTTTTAATTGGTTCATGGTAATAAAATCTTGAATAACCTTTTATTTGCTTTCTTAATAATTTTTAGGTTAGCTTACCTTTCCCACATTTTCAAAGCCATTTCGCTTGGCTACATGACTAGCCAAATGGTGGTCTAAATCGTTGTGGAATTGGACCAAAAACGAATTTGTGAAAACCTGTCCTCGTCCACCGATGTCACTTAGGCTGGTTGGATTCGTTGCAATGACGGTTACATATGTCACCGTCGTCGACAACAATACTTTCAGCAACAAAACGCACAGAAAACGCACTAACATACGGAATACTGACGATGAGACTAGCACTCTGTTGGTTTTACATGATTCCACGTCCGGCATTGCAGCCGTACAAATACACAATAATTGGAAATTAACGATAAAGTTAAAGCCCCAAAAACAACGTACTGTCCAAAGTTAAGTTCAGAAACGTAAATCGAATTAAATTTCCGGTTAAACTTAAGGTGTAGGAAAAGATAAAAAGAATTAGATCTAATGGAAAGCGGATTACTTAAAACAAGTCGATAAGATTTGACGTCGGCGAGTCTTGATTTGTTTTGCTCAGCTGTGGTGGTGGTTGTGGAAGGCAGAACGATGGTGGAGGAATACAAACAGCAGCCTTTTGTTCAAATCTCTGTCAATATTTGTCAAATTTATTCTTACTTTTTATATTTGACGTTGTAGTTGACTAAACATGGTTTTTCCAGTATACCAAGACGTAAAACGGAGATCTTTTAACACACGGCCACTATCACAAAGGACTAGGGCCCACCTGGACTGGACTGTGTCTCTCACTGTCACACTCGCACACACTCACAGCTTAATATGGGATGGGTTTTTTATTCTCTTTTTATTCCTCCATACACAAACTTTTCACGTCGATCTCGTACAAATTGTGTAACATAACACGGCGAAATGAGATTGAAAAGTAGCCCAACCCCTACCCATTTCCCGATCACTATACCTTTAATATTCCACCCTCCCTTTTCCTTGCACGAGTAATGGCCGCCACACATGCGCACTAATCTTCATTGCACATTCGCATGTATAAAAGCGGTGCATGCAAGCCAGAGATAAACACAGAAACAACATGCAGGCGCGCGCAAGCGGGCACAAACGCAAACAAAAATCGATAATGTAATAAACTCAGAGATAAAGATTGAAAAAAGCCACTGAAAGCATAAAAGAATAATACACACGAAAGATTTTCTCGGAAGGGGATTGATGATTTGCATGTTGCACCAACCAACATTTCAATATTGCATACTGTACCATTTGAAACAAAACTAACAAATCGATTAAAATAATACTTTTTAAGAAATAGGCACATTGCAATTGAACTTTTAAATGTTAAAGTTGATGCATGATGTTTTGAAATCGATATTATAACATGTAGAATATAAACGTATTCAAATAAATCGGTATTTTAGTAGAAAATTTATTTCAATACAAACATATGGCGATCTTAAGACTCAATTTGAAGATGACCAAATAATATATTTAGTTTCTCAAAATACAAATAAAATATCCCAATAAACACATAAGTATATTTTCTTAAAAGCCTTATTTAATCACGAAAAACCCTATCAAGAGTAAATATAATCGTGTCTAAAATAATAATAGGTTTTTCTTAAAACATAAAGCCATGCACTGTAGTTCTTAGATATCAAACGTTTCCTTAAATGTCTATTGTAATACTTAAACATGAGTTTTTGCCACATACTTTATAATTGCTTGTTTTTTTTTCAAGTGGTGTCTATGGCACATACAGTAAATTCGCGACTGATTCCAATTTAATATCGCAATACGAATTGGAAACAACGCGAGAACAAAATGTATATCAATAAAAGTTACATTTCGAAAATTACACAGCATTATATTATTATAGCAATATAATCACATTCGACAGCAGACCAAATTACTCAAGCGCGTAATATCACTCGTAATTGCATCTATTTTTTCTGTCAGTCTGCCTTCGTGTATTAACGTTCAACCACACATTATATTGAATACTTTACTAAAGTTATTTTGGAACGGAAAGCTTTTAGTAAGTTTCTTGGAAATTTATACTATCGTACTTAAATGCCAATAACTATTACACTTGATTGAATCCTTTCGGTCTTTTATAGTAATGCGGCTCAATTTTTATTCAAACAGACCAACGCAGTAGCCCTCTTTAAAGAAGATAAATTTATCTTAACTCAATAAACTTGTATTTTGAATGAGAAAAAAACCCATTGCCATCTTTAAGTTTCAGCCATTCATTTTATTCCCAAGTACGCTCTTAGAAATTCCCCAATAAGAATATAACTGTTAAATAATAATTATTCGTTCAATCAAATTTTCTAAAATTATTCCAAATATTCTTCAGTGTATGGCACATAAGCGCATGGCATGTTATCCTTCTAACTTTTATTAAAACAAACCGGTTTCATCTACCACTTAACTTGTGGCCTTAACATTATAAATAATAAAATTCATTGCGGTCGAAAGTACAGTATAATATATGGCACGTTTAAAATTAGGCGTTAATATCAAAAATAGTTTATAAAATAATATCCATTCTTTTAAATGTACTGTTCAATCCATGGCACAAAATTAGCAACATTCAATAAACCCGCATATTGCCGTGGAGCTGCACATTTGGAAGAACCAACCCAACTAATAATTCCCCAGAGTACCCACCTCCTTCTTTTTTGTCCCAATACCACATCAATATCTCGTTCTTCAACCATAAATGGTCCACCTGAATCTCCTTTACAAGTTCCAGTGCCTCCTGTGTCAAACCAAATGAAAAATGAAAAAATGTTTTTTTTTAAAAATTAAGAAACAAAGCTTGCCTTTTTCCCAGCCAGCACAAAACATATTGGCAGTGACCGAGACTGGTATACTCTGTAGGCGATATTCTTCTTCACAAAAACTTCGATTTACTACTCCTAATTCGGTTTCTTGAAGAATGTCTGCTGTTGTGCCAGTTTCTGTTATGCCCCAACCAGTTGCCTAAATTAATTCGATTAAAATTTACTGTACTGAACAATAAACGATTTTTACTTACGTATCCAGTTTTTTCAACTGGCAAGTTATCTTTATCGAATATTACTGGGATATTATCCGGGGCAAACGGCAAACATATTGGCTGGATTCGTGGAGAAAATGTCACCGACTCCATCAGCTCGATAAGAGCAATATCTGAATCCATACTTCTAGGATGATAATTAGGATGTATAATAATCTTCTTAGCCTAAAAAACATTTTATTTTGTAAGCAACAAACGTAATGTTGATGCAGTAACAACACTTACAGCAAATACTTTTACTTCAGAGTCGTCTAAAGATGAATTAAGGAAATGCTTCCCCAGGTACAACCGGAAAATGTTCGTTTCTAACACTTTTGAAATTTTCTTTTCTGATACGCAATGAGCTGCTGTAATGACCCAATTCTCATTTAAAAGAGTACCACCACAACGTAATCCCCAAGAAAGATCATTTTGCGAATATATTGCGACTTGCCATGGCCATTTTCCTAATACAGCTTTGGTGCCATTAATGATTGTTGGACGTTTCTCTTCATAAGATTGCCCGCATAGAGCTTTACATGCAGGTTGTTTGCCACTCCAAACACCGTTTGGTAAACAGACACGAGATTTTGTACCAACCAAACCGTAGTAAATAGATTTACAAGAATATAAAGCTTTGGCATCAACATTTGAATATCCAGGGGGAATGCTGGAAATATTTTTTAGAGGTTGTACTCGATTTCTTGGAACCCCAATACGTGATCTATTTTACAAAAATCAATCTAATATGATTAAATAATTTAAATCAACAACAAAACGTAAACCTTACACAACTCTTAGTCTTGGAACTCGTGTCGCATTTGCATTTTGCACTGGTTTTGTTATTTCAACCCTACCACTTTCAGGAACGTCTGGAGGTGGACACCCAGAAACTATTATAATAAGTACATTAATATAAGCCTTATTTCGGGTTCCAGTAAAATACATACCCCGAGGACAAGATGGAATGGCTTCCGACCAGTTCCCTGATGACAAGCAAGTAATTAATGAAGAACCCAATAAAAAACTTCCTTGTGAACATTGGAAATTGATCGATGTACCAGGAACAAAAGTCCCGTCAATTGCATCGATCACAATTCTCGTTCCTTTATAAGGAGTTCCTGGATCTTTACAAGCTTTTATTAGCTGACATTTTGGAGGTTCCAAATTCCACGTGCCGTCAGATGAGCACTGTATTCGATGAGCTCCAACTACAGTGTAGCCGGTATCACAGAAAAAATCGATTTCTTTAATAATTTCCACTTTGTCAGCATCAAAAGTTTTATTCAAAACGCCAGGGTTAATTCTGGTTTTCAGATGAGCACCCAAAGTAGGAAACGGACACAGTTTTTCTGCATTTCATTTAAATAAATAAACTGCAAACTTTTATCATTTTAATATTTACCACAATAAGGTGCCTCGGGTACCCAAGCCCCGTTTGATGAGCAAATTCTAGTTTTTGAACCAACAAGAGTTGAACCATTTTGACATTTTGCTACAATAACATCCAAGACTTTTGTCATATTCCCTTCCCATGTTAGTCCAAAAACGTCTTCTGGTGGCTTACAACGCAAACGTATATCGCAATATGCACCACCAAACTCTGGTGGACAAGTGCAACTACCATCTCTATGGCAAGTTCCTCCATTAATGCATTTGCACTCTAAATAATTACAACAAATCTTTTAAATCAAAAAAGAATTTCTACTGTGTAATAAAAACTATACCTCCGTTGCACCATGGTCCATATTTGCCTGGTGGACAAGTAACGCAACCGCTCGAGTCATCTCGGCAAGTTAAACAATGTTTATACATAGCGCATCTTTCTTGTTCATCCTCACCGTCACATGGCTTACATTTTATTGACCATTTGTGAAAATACGTGCACCTTAATAAATGTATTAAATAAATCAAGATTGATTATTATAATGTAGACATGCAATGCATACTGATCAAATGATATCTGGAACGTATGTCCTTGTGGTGGAACTCCACACTGGCAGTTGTACAGCCATTTATCACATAGACCTACGTTTATACCACGACTTTCCACCGTTGAAACAGTAGCAATCATTAAAATAAAAATATTTAAAATGCAATCTAAAATACAATCGAAATGACGTTAAATAGTGATTACGCAGAATTAAACATTTGGTGTTTACGTCAAAAAAACGTAATAACAATTAGCAAATAATAACTTGCTCAACGAGTTAGCGTGATTATAAACTACTGTTTTCTATTTCTCGCTCATCGTTTAGCATATTATAAGTTAAATGAAAATTAAGATAGCTGGTTGATGATGTAATTTTATCGCTAATGTAAAGGCTTTAAAAATTCAAGTTTCAGTAATTAACAATAATAGTGATAACAATAGTAAAAACGTCAGCTTTTTGCAATCGTAAGCTTTTTAAAATCGTAAACAAATATATTTACAATAATTTAAATTTTAGACAGTTAAAATTGTAAACAATTGAGCTTACTGTAAATAGAAAAAAACACTCACTTTTCCCCGTAGGTTTATTGACTTTCAGTGTCGTTTGGAAATGCATGATCACTCAAGTTACTGTACATGCAAGTTTCTCCGCTTAAAATTAGTTCACTAAAAAAACGATGTTATCAGTATGCACTTATTTGCTAATGCAGTCTTGAAAACAAGAATAAACATGTGAAATCAAATTAATACTGTATAGTGTATAGAGTTGGGTTTTTCCAGTTTTCAGTATATGGCGTGGCAACGAACTGCATGTGTGGTGTTCTATTGGTTGACACAGGCACATCCTCTAATAACAGAACGAGTTCTACGAAATAAAAATACAATCTTTCGTTCAAGGTTCTGCCCTTCTCCTCTTTATAATAATAATACAGTATTAACATGTGAATGTACAGTATTATCACTTATATTGCGATATGCTTTCGTTTCCACATAATATACAGCTAACTCGTTCCGGATACTAATAAAAGTCAACAAAAAGTTTCCTTAATAAAAAACCGATTTTATAGTTCTATGGATTAATTACTGTTGAGTGCAATATAAACTTGTCAAGCAACAGTCTATGTATAAAGATAAGTCATAGTTTGTATACGGTGATATTTAAAGAATGAAATTCTTAGAATTTGATTACTTGACTTTTAATTTTAACACATCAATTAATCATATCAACTTAAAATTTCTGAATAAGTATAATAACATTTAATATTATGATTCGATACTTTGCGAGTCAAAATTAAATAAAATATTCTTACGATGTGTAGTTTAGTTGCGATCGGTCGCTTTTGAATTCAAAGCATCAGCGTATTGAAAATCTTCGCTGTTTTCATAATCGCACATATCCAAAGCCACGACACAACTTTCTTTCACTACTCGTTTGTCATCTTCCGCAAATCGTTTTAAAACTGACTGACAATCATCGTTTGCGATGGATCCCAACGCTTCAGCACATTCATGACGCACCATTTCACTTTCTTGCAAGTCTTCTAACGATTCTATTAAATATGGAACTGTAGCCTCATTTTGAAGTTGACCCAAAACATAGGCGATTTCGTGTCGAAATAAGGCGCTCCCACAACGCAAACCTAAGTTAACAAATTATTAAGTTTAAAAAAGAGATCGACGAAATGTTACAAAACAAACCAATACCTTTAGCTAAAGCTACCGCGGATTCGTCAGTTCCAATATTTCTTAAAGCAAACATTGCTTTATATCGATCATACAAACTGTGTTCTTCGCTTGTGAGAACTCGGTGTAATTCATCGACATTCTTTAAATTAGACGACGGTGTTGGATCTACTGACATGTAAGGACTGTATAGACGCTCATCGTCCGATTTTTCATTATGAAGCCAATTGATTCTTTTTATAGCTAGCTGGCATGTCTCTGCAACCTTTAAGTATACGAAAAACACGTTTAACAACATTCGAATACTATATTATAAAAACGACATCTTTAAGACATATACCTCAATAACTGGATCATTTTCATACTTTTTCAAAACGTCTAAAACATCTTTTGAACCAATAGCTCCTAAGGCCTCGCCTGTATATACCAAAAGAAATTTGATGAAACTTAGCATACAGATTCGATAAAACACATTTTAGTTAGTATTACCTGCTTCGTGTCTAACCATAGGTTCTTGATTTGTATCTTCTAATACTTTTACTAGTACCGGAATAGCATGTTCATCTTGCATTTGTCCTAAACAAAATGCTAACTCATGTTTAAGTAATGCAGAAGAATCACTAAAGGCAGCAGCAATGCTATCAACAGCTGCATGTCCTTTTAAGTTTCTTAAGGTAAACAAGGCCCGAAAGCGTTGTTTTAGAGGTTTACTTGCGTCACACAAAACATCACCGATAGCTTTAATTTTTCGCTCGTTTTCGTTCACCATTTTTAAATATTAAAATGCGTAACTTTGAAAACTTCAAAAGATTTCCCCCACGTGCGCAGCCAGAAAAGAAAGCTACGGTAGCAGACCCTCCTTCTTTCACACTTCGTATTTTCAAGTTGTTTTCAAGCCGGCTACAACTTTAATCGGCTTACAATCGGCTTCAGATAAGTTTAGTAATGGACTTTTATGTACAGTACTGTATTTGCTGTAGTATGTTGTTTTTTACGCTATTATAAAATACGGTATATTAAGTAACTCTTCAAAATTTTAAATAAATATTATTTTACATTTAAAAAAATAAACCATTCTGTTCAAATTAAATTTTTATTTAAAACTGATACCCTGATATAAACTGGGAAGTTATTCAAATAAACAATAAATTAAATTTTGCGCCAGCGCAAAAACCAAAGTAGCTTCAATAAATAATGAAATTAATTAATCATCATTATTCCTACAAATATTGGATGAATCAAAATATTTACCATTTATCTCTAATCATGGGCTTAAATATAATCTAGCTTCAACTAAATACCAAGAAGTCAACATTACAGTACATTGGTTTTAATTTAAAGTATTCCTATAAAAGATAATTAATTATTACTTTGTTAATTATTGTATTAAGCTATAACGTATTTATTGATACTTTACAGTTACACAAATGGTAATGCCGTGATTATATCACGGTAAAGATAATCATCCCTTGTTGTATGTGTTGTGTGAGTTGTTTCGGTATTTTTGTGGTCTGTTTCCGTACTCTTGTGCTCCGTTTCTGAGCATTTCTTAGAACTTGAAGTGCTATTCTTAATACAGCATTTTCTTGGAAGCCCATACCATCCACCTCCAAAAACTGGACAGCACTTTTCATCAGAGCCGCATTCTTTGTCATTAGAACACTCATTTCGATTGATGGTGCAATGATAATAATAGCTGCTCAATGGACACTCATCACCAGCTATCAAACAAAAATATTATTGTATTGCATTAGGTTTAAAAATAATTAAACAAATTAAAAATATTCATACTGTTATCTTTAATAAATGTAAGCAAAGGCAAAAACCGCTTATGGTTTTTGTTATGATTGACTATCTTACTAGTGGCCATTAAAGTAGAAGTAAGTAAAGTAACAACAGCAATGACTAGTTTCAATTCCATTTTTTTAGTAAACTTGGTTACCTGTAGTAAACTACACTTTAAATACCCACAGAGAATGTTATGCAACACCTGTTTTTCACTGTCACTGTCATGGCCAAGGGGAACCCAATATAAATCAAAACTACCCCACCATGACAATGACAAAGGCAATTTACTACGTGTATGCAAAAGTACCAGTAAATGTCAAAGATAGATTTACGTTTATAGTTATGTTTACATTTAAATGTACGGTATGTCAAATGATTTCGATTTAACATTACAAAAATAACATAATTAAGATTGACTTTAAACTAATTACAAAAAAATATATTTAAGAAAAAAAAAGACGTTTAAAGTTTGTGAAAATTTCCCATTGTACACTTTGTTACAGTATGACATAGGCAATCTAGTAATCTGTAAATTACTAACCATGGTCAAATCAACTTTAAAAACTGCCATTGTATTGTTTGTACAGAAAAAAAGCCTGTTGATTTCATTAACAATATAATAAAAAATACAGTAAATGCTGCTATCTAGCGCTGTCGGCAATTGTTTAATGGCATACAGATAGTTCATAGATAATTGAGCAACTTGAGTGTTCTAATGACCAATTTCTCTCAATGAATTAAAAGCTATACCAAAAGTAAGATTGTGCAACGTAAAGTTTATTGGGCCACAAAACAGTTATCAAAATCTCAAAGCTACAACAGAATATGGTCAATCAATTCAACCGGCAGTTTATGCGGCAGTTGTAGTATACTCAACATTATAAGACGAAGAACCAGGAGACTCAAAATCTCCATGCATAGCTGGCCTATGAGTTGCATACGTTGTTGGTGTAGGTGATGTAGTTGTAGGCCACCACCATGCAGGTCCCCAGTAACTTCTACAGCAATTCAATGGTCGACCCTGCACTCCTCCACCGACGATAGGACAACATTTTTGATGATAGCCACAATCACTATCAGATGTACAATTCAATTTCTCTCCTGGTTGACATTGCAAATGGTAAGTGAAACTTGGACATAAAACCCCTATAAGTTTATTGCAACAAAGTAAATGTTAACAATTACCCACATAAGTATTAAAATGATTAATTCTATTTACATGGCGGTGGAACTAGCCAAGGTGATGGCTCTGGAGTAACATACTGCCACTCGTTAGATTCATCTGATTGATGTTTTGAATGAGAATTCGAATGCGGTTCATCACTGTGGTTGTGAGGATTGTGCTCGTAGGAATGGTGGTGGCGACTGTGGTGGTGATGGTGACGGGAGCTGTGATGATGGTGATGAGGATGAGAGCGATACTGCGATTCATCACTACCGCTTGAGCTGCTGTGATCACGGTGATGAGGATGAGAACGATACTGCGATTCATCACTACTGCTTGAACTGCTTTGGTGATTGCCATTAACGATGCCCAACATCAACACCAACAAGATTAAACCTTTTAATTGACAATTCATTTTGTTAGTTTTTGATTTACAAGTCAACTAAGTTACTGTATATTAACGTATCAAACAGACCACTATTTATATATGGTCAAACATAAAGAAAACCCTTGAAAAACATATGGCTTGATGCAGCAATTACATAACATAATGACTATTATTCAGTTGTTATATACCAAAAAAATAAATTGCATCCATATATTGCACTTTCAAGGCAATGCTAAAGTATTAAATGTAAAGCTTACCATAAAATATTGGACAATAAAATATTTTAATGTACTGGAACATCAAAATGACGTCATATGCTAATAATACGGTGTAATCTAAAGTTTGGATCGCAAACTTACATTTAACACACTCGTATTATGAATACCATTCACATAAAAATTAATGATATTATGAGTAAAATAAATTTATTTACTCGAATGACAAATATCATGGTCAATTTATTTAAAATAGAATACCTCCATCAATATTAATTACCGTATGTCAATAGAAATCAATAGAAAATGCGTTTATGAAAGATCAAACAGAAGACAGCTTTTTAAAAACCTCAATAACATAGGTTTTAAAAATATATTGCATCATGAAAGTTATGTCATGTCACATTTAAAGTTTATTATAAACTGATCATCAATAAAATTTCATGTGACTTTAAATATCTTTTAAATTCACATCGATCACAAAAAAATTAACAAATACAAATGTATTTGACAAAATGATAATGATCCATAATTGTAATTCTTTTAAATTTAGTGAAAAGTTGTTAATTATTTAGTGCCTTTTAAATATTAAAATTTTTTTTAAGACAATTGAAAGAATTATTAAATGTCGCTGTACGTGATGTAACATTTGAACAGACTAACCAGTAGCCAGGTTATCATCATCGGTCAATATGCAATTGGGAATGGGAAAATTGTATACCTTGCACAATTGATATATCGATAATAGTGTACTATCTTCTTATTATAAATTATCATTACCGTACTGTGGGTGATACAATTTACAAAAAATAATGATGTTAATTGATAAGTATTTGTTATTGTCGATTTAATCCAAAATTACCTCTTTTGCATTTTCATGTTTAATGTTGTATAGTAATTTTTCGTTAATAAATTGGTTTGCTTTAGGGTATAAAATGCAGTAATTTATTCTTTTGAATTCTCCCTTATAAAACAAGCATTTTTAGAATTTTCTGTTGATTATTTTAGTAATGCGACATAAATACGGTAAATTCTGCTATTCATGTTTTTAAATTGTCTTAATTACCAATTCTTTCAATAAATTAACCGTTATACTAATAGTAAGATTGTGCAACGTAAAGTTTATTGGGCCACAAAATAGTTATCAAAATCTCAGATACAACAGAATATGACCAATCAATCAATTTAAGTGGCAGAGTTTTAAGAAACAGGCGGCTCAAAATTTCCTTAACCCGACGGCCGAGTTATAATCGCAGATGGTGTGGTAGTTGTGGGCCACCACCATGCAGGTCCCCAGTAACTTCTACAGCAATTTAATGGTCTACCCTGCACTCCTCCTCCAACCATAGGGCAACATTTTTGATGATAACCACAATCACTATCCAAAGTGCAATTCAACTTTTCTCCTGGTTGACACTGCAAATGGTAAGTGTAACTTGGGCAAGAAACCCCTACATATAGTAACATTTTATTAATCTAAAAATAAAAACCCTGATTCTTGAATATTAAAATGCTTACACGGTGGTGGAACTAGCCATGGAGATGGACGAGGAGTGACATATTGCCACTCATTACTCTCATCGGAATATTGTTTTAAATGAAATTCATCTGAATGATGTCGGTGGCGGTAGTGATAATGATCGTGGTGCCGTGGCTTGTGGTGATGGTTCTGATAATGACGAGGATGTTGGCGATTGTGGGATTCTTCGCTACTGCTCGAGTCACTGTGATGATTGCCACTGGCGACCAAAACTAATAGCATTAACGTTAAATATGTCAACATCAAAGCCATTTTAGTATGATCATCAAACCAACAAAATCGTTGTTCGAACTCAAAACTATCAAAGTATTTATATATAATCAAAAAAAGTAATCCTTGGAAAAGTAAAGGGAACTATAAAATGTTTATTGCATCATATTTTAGACAGTTTATGTACTGTATTACTCGTATTATACCAAGGCTTTCGAGCATTTTTCTATTGCATGGTTAAGGCCACACTGAAGTGCCTTAATAAAAAAGTTTTTTTAATTGATTACCTGTATCGATATTTAAATAGAACCATTTTTCTTTATCAAACTATAACCCTAATGCAATCCTATTGATCCAGCATATTCCTTAAGTGTACCCTGTAAACCGATTTTACTTTCCTACAACAATATTATTAATACAACGATAGCAGCTGCTTCCATTTATGACTGTTTTGATAATAGTGTTATTAAATTATCAAAGATTTTAAAGTACATTTTCACAGGTCAATAATAAACACGTACCAAAATAAAGTTCTCCGAAATTGTGTACTCAAGGAAAAGAATTCAACTTGGTCAACGATAGAACGTTCTTGATGTTAGGCCAATCACGATGAGTATATTCGTGTAACATTACATTTAAGTTATTTCCTGCCTGCTAATAAATAGTAAATGTAGTAGTACGCGTAATTTGGACAAGAGACCTAACGACATAACAATGATTTCAAAATTAGCATATCAGTTACAAGACATCTAAAACATCTTGATTACATCATTAACATTCTTGTAAATAATCACGATCACACGACATACCGGTAACTATTAACTAGCCAAATCTTGATGATCAAAATATAACAAGAGGTTCGTTGGGTAACAGTACAAGTAACTCGATTCCCGACCATATGCATTAATTTAAACACATAAAGTAAGTTTAAAGCTACAAAGTTTTTCCAAAATGCTATTCCGATTAAATAGTGAATTTTTAAACTTCGGTTTATTGATTTTTAATTTCAAGTATTTATGTCTTAACTTAAGGTCTGTCATGTTAACAATTTTTAAACACTCAAATTCAAGTTCAAATATATTTGGAAAAAAGGTTTCGTCAGTAGCGAAGGTGTAAACTTATTAATTATGCAACGAAAAACTGCTTCAATGAAATACGGTCAAATAGTTGTCAAATTAAACACATTTAAAAAATGTGTGTTTGTTGAATAACAAAATTGGTTATGGCAATTAAATAAAAATACAAAATATAAAATCCTGTAATTTTCTTTAAAAACTAAAACTTTTTAATCACCTTTATTTTACTTTTTTAGGCGACTTTTGAGTTTTCTTTTCATCTTCTGCAGGATGGTCTTCATACCTACAAGTTTACCCATTAATTAGTAAATCATGTAAACTATAGTACAGTAAACAATTTGATTCAACTGACTGAAATAGAGTCTTTAGGTCTCCTTTAATAACGGCTACTAACAGTGGAAGTCCTATGCATGCTGGTACCAAATACAGCAAAGCCGGCTAAATCATGAATCCATACATAAATTGTTTAATTCTAATAACTTAAGAAAATAGAAAGTTCAACCTGAGCGTGTTTAAATACATGCATCACAACAATTGTAGCTATAAGTCCAAGAATATATGCAATAAATCCAGTGTTAAAATACGTATTAGATTTCCTTTTCATACTAAAAAATCCAAAAAAAAAAAAAAAACATTCTAGATATTGTGCTTTAAAGCTGTAAATTATCCGTACATACCTAACATCATAACGTAGCAAAAGTGCCAAAAAAATGCCTGGAATGACAATGTCTCCCAGTCCCAACATGGCAAAATTTTTTGCCTCAAAACCCTTTTCTAGTAGATCTTGTGGGAAGACCACTACATAAATGTAAACAAATCAATTTTTTGCTGTAAAATATACTTCATTAACAACAGACGTACTTTTAATGGGAGCTTCAAATGATTTAGCGACTGTTACCATGACATCAGTACCAAATACCTATTTAAAAATCACATATGTTAAAATTTTAAAAATATTTATGTAAAGTACAATAAATATTTTGCAATAATATATGTGACAAAGCTTTTATAAACGTAGTTTACCCAAAAAATGTCGTAAATAAAAAGTCCTCCAAGAAGAATCAGCCCATTTACAAGACTGTTTAAATGCAACAATTCAACTCCGTTAATTGCAAATGCCAATCCAAAGAAATTGTTTGCAATCCAATGCTAAATTAAAAATGCAAATTGCACTTTTATTAAATTGATAATATTTTATATTAATAATTAATTACCTTTTTCCACAAATACCATCCTCCCAAAACTAAACAGAATGCTAAACAAATCAGGTCTTTATGATCAAACACATAATCCAAGATATCTACAATAATTAAAAGACAACAATAAGCTTGTCGTGTTATAGTTTATTAAGTATTAAATCAAGTTTTGATACCTTCAGCTTTTTTGTTTTTGCTGCCAAGTTGAATAAAATGAAGTCGATACTTTTGATTTGGAATGGAATTAGGAAGCCAACGGGTAAATGTGGGACTAAGAATGTGTGACAAAGCAACAACTCCCAAGAAAAAGAAGTACGACGTAAGCAATAAATTGATATATTCTTTTGAAAATAACTGAACAAAATAATGGATTTAAATCGCTGTTTATCAAGTACTGTCATAAGCAAAGCGCCTACTGTACCTTGAAGAAAATGTAAAGACCAAGCAATGCAGCACTGGCTATGAATGGAAATACTGCAGCATCTTTAGTTGTCATTTTGTCCGGTTTCTCTCCAGATGCCTACATAGTAAACACATCAATAATTTAAAACTGAATTCCATATACCGACATATGTCAGATACACGTCAGCATTAGGTAGCATCTTTAAGCATTTAACAGTCTTAACATAGAGATCATAAAACAAAATTTTATACGATTTATGGACATGTTCTGGTTATTTTTAATTAAACATATTCACGATAAAGATGATACCGCTTTAACTACACGTGTCATTACATCGGTTTGCAACTGTAGGAAATGGCTTACCCGCTGCTCCTTGTGGAGTTTCACCGAACGAAATGCTCCCAGAAAAATAGGCAGAATGGACATTAAAATCAAACTTCCATACGCCAAAGCAGCTCCTTCAGGAGTCGCAGGAATTCTTCCTCCAGTCGCATTATTTAATGCACTTTCAGTAGCATTGACCACCAAAGTTTCATTTGCATCCTCCGCCATCTTGTACACGACACCAAAATAAAATTCAAAGACTTTATTTTTTCAATTTTCTGGTTAATGATCACGTGGCATATAAGACAGAGCGCTCCCTTTCGGTATAAAAGAAAACTATTACGTCGCATATAAGCACGGACGACACGGCTCAACCATCAACGAACATACTGTAACTATGAACATCAAAAAAAAAAACACTGCTTAATTTCGATTCAGTATTAAAATGATATAAGTTTTATTAAAAATTCATAAAACGTGTTAAATACAAACTGGAAAAAATTCAATATAAAGCACCGAACTATAAACGAGAAAATAAGTAGAAAAGTGTTTCAAAAAATCTCTTAGAAAGTTAAGTTTTGAAATATTCTAACAATGTACATAATGTGAAAAAAAAGTTAGATAAAAATAGAAAAAATAGTAAAATTACATTATTTAATTAACGTTGTAAAACTATAAGCTAATTGTATATGAAATAATACTGTGTTTACAAACCAGAATTGTTTGCTGAAAACACAACATAATTTTAAAAAATCAAAGTTAGTTCAAGTAAATTTATTATACTGATCATATTGATTTAGTAAAACCAGTTATAGTGTGATTAATAAACTTATTAATGTTAGTATTATAATTGATTATTACCTAAAAAATTACTTTCTCTTTTTTAGGGCTTAAAATAAGGATTAATTATGTTTTCGGTTAACCACTTAACATCAACTTGCAAATGATCACCATCAACTGCTAACAAATGTAGTCGACCAGTGTCGTTTAAAGTTTTTAACCCAATCCAATCCTAAGTTTAAGTAAAAATGTATCAATTAAACCTTACAACTTAAATAAAGAATTAAAACGATAATTGCATAATAAAAATAATATTAAACCTCCTGATACAGTTGAGATTCATTCATTTGATACAAATCTTTTGATTGTCCCTCTTTATAAAAACCAAACAACTGCAAAACATGATTTCAAAACTTCAAAAATCAACTCAATAATCATAATAATACAACAATTATTGCATTACCTCACTTTCTTTCGGTTGTACCATGGTGTCTTGATTAAACATCACCATAACAAAATTTTTTAAAAGTAAAAGATTTTCTTTGTATTCCTTTTTCTTTATCTGTAATTTATTTGAATTGCGTGTATTATGCAGTAAAGTACTAATGTATGCAAAATGATGCCAGATATTTTTACCCTTTCGCAATTTATGTCAGCAAGAAATAAGCTTTTGTTTCTATAAGTATCCTCATCTAGAGGATCGTGCCAATATTCAGCCTGTACTAAACTGTACAAAGCAAAACAGAATCATTAAGCATAACGGGAAAACTTGCTAACAAAAACCACGTACAATTTTTGAATCCAGCTATTAAAATACAAAATCAAAACGTTAATTTACTAAATCATTTTAGCACCATTGTTTAAATAATTATTTTTTCAATCCACCAATAAACTACAGAAGTGCCACAAGCAAGTATGTGAATATCGATAAGTCTATTTAACATTAAACAAATCCAACTGACTTTAATGGTTTTTTAGGTGAACTGAAATGTTTAATTATTAATTACAACTATAATACCTGTAAGCTCCATAATTAAGCAGCCGTCTAACTTCATCACACACTGTAGAATTGGCACCTGGACATTTTGGAAAACCAAAAACACCTATAAGAAATTTACAAAAAATTGATTATAAATGTCTTAAATAATTGTTTAAGTAAATGTTTATTATAGTAACATAAATCATAAACAACATAATTTTTCGTTTTAAACTTTTCAATGAAATAGGCCATTTAGTAGGTCATTTTCAATGAAATCATTACAAATAGAAATCAGCACATCTTGCCTACAGCAATAAACTTAGACAATTTCTTCTTGGTTGAAAGTTTATATCATGTGGATAATACATTGACATAGCTACAGTATAGCGTGCTCAATCTCAATTACATGTTAGATTAAAAGCCACACAAATTTGGAGAGCCTATATATTAGCTAATTAATGAAAAAAAAGATACATTTAAGTCAAGCTTATCCAATTATAAATTCATGGCAAAAGAAGAAATAAAAAAAAAACGGATACTGTCTCTATTCTTATGATTATACTGTAGCATATGCATTGTAGTCAACTCCATTCATTGAAAGAAACTTTGATCTTTTGGTTTGATGAAGACACTCCAAATTTGGTAAAAAGATTAAAAACACATCGTACACAAAGTGCAACAGAAAACATAATGAAAAAATTTAAATGAAAGACAAAATTTCGTGTTTAGTGAATAATGAATAATCAAAACTATGTAACAAAGTTTGTAGAGTGCCAGCTAAGATGCTGATTGTTTAAACGCACTAAATGACTTTATAACTTCATTTCATTTAAAGAGATATGCGTTATCATTATGTCAGAATTTCGTAAAATTCGTTTAAATATTATTGTTAGCTTTTTTAGTAGTAATTACGCTGTTTAAATTTGACAGCAAGTACTGTGTTTGATTTAACCTTGATGTGGTGATCCCAGGGTGACTAAGTTAACCATTGGAGGTTTAGGACAACGCTGAGCCAATCCACGTCTGTAATAATTGTTATTGTAATTTCTAATTACTTGTTTTTAAAATAAATAAATTGAAATTGCATGTTAATACAGGAAAAGTCCTCCTTGAGAAAACCCAAAGCCATTGTACCCTCCAATTAGCTGTTTGTCTTGCTGCAATTGTTGACAAACGTCGTCTATCTAATCATTATGTTTGTTATTTATATATATATATAAAAAAAAGGAAGCTAGTACATTTAAATATTTTTATAATAATTTGAATGCTTACTTGGTCGTTAACGTTGATGAAAAAACCAGATTCAAAATCCTGCCAGAAACTAGAACCAATGCGAAGCGACTTGACGTTGACCCCTGGGATGACCTCTTCCAACAACTTCTTCACTGATCCCAAACTTATTGGATTGCAACAAGTGTCACCTTAAAAATGTATACACATGTGAAATGTGACATGAATAAATCGGTTAAAATTGGAAATATATTACCCATTCCGTGCCACATGACAATTGGCAAAGGACCATTTCCGCTTTCCCCTTCCGCTCCATTTACTATTACAACAATAACCAAAGTTAACAAGATTCGCATTTTTAACATGACTAACATAATGACACAAGTGCAACACAAGGGAAGAGAAATTATGAGCAAAGAGCAATTTGTTCACATGACAACAAACTTATCGAATAACCACTGATAAATTCAATAATACTTCCTGATGCTCAACCGCTGGTACACAAGATACTATTTTACGCTCACAAAATCACATACGATACCGCATCGTATAATATCTTACAGAGAATTTCAACCGGATAAATAAAAATTGCGAAATACCAAATAATAAATAAACACAATTTAAGTTAACTAAACAGGAAATAATGCTAACAGCCTACAAAATCGCTTTTAAATAGCTCCGTAGTCCATTATTTTCAAATATTTAATTCATAAAAGTATTTCAATTAAAAAATACATTCTTATTTTCTTATTTTTTGAAAAACTTTTTTAGAAAAAAAATTAATGTTGTAATAGCGGAAATATTAAAAGTTGTGTGTAATAAATTTATTTCACTATTAAAAATAAAGTGAAAAAATGCCGTGTGAAAATCATAAATTCGATTGATGACTTAGTGGAAAGTTACAAAATGATTTATATGTGAATTCCAAATTATCACGAAAGACATCTTACTTTTTTTTTTATCTTGTCTTACGGTATGTCTTGGGTGTTATAAAATAAAGTTAAACTTGTAACCTAATTGAGAAAAAAATGAACTGGGACATTTTTCTAGTATTGTATTCAAATGTTTTAAAAAAATTCCTTTTCATTATCTGTCAGTTGAGCAATTCTTCATCACGTCTCGGTTACTCTGTGCACTTAATTAGCTCATCTGAACCCCGAGCTAAATTCATTAGGGAACAACTGACTTAACCCCCCTCTCAAACACAAGACACCTAACACCTCTAGAAATCTACTAAAAATGGTCAATGCAATAGTAGTAAGTTAGAAGTAATCATAGTAAATTCATTTATACATCGCAAAAAAACTATCCTAAAATTAATGCTTAGTGTCTTAAAATGATGTAAAAATAACCATTATTTTAAAATTAAAACAAAAATTATCTTAGAAGTAATATTTTTTTTGCATTTTATAAAAAATGATGAAGATTTGCTATAATTTTAACATGTAGTCGAACATTTCCTAAATACTTTTAAAATACCATTGTTAAATATTAATTTATAGCATTGCATTGTTTTCCAAGTATAAGCTACCGGTAGATTTATAAGTTGCACAATCTTGTGTGCTTCAGATCCCTAGGTCTAGGTATTTAAATTGAACACTGCATACACTCATTAGAATAATAAAAAAACCAAAATTTTTATTAATGTGGAAAACTTCTTTATGACTAATGATGCTCTTAATCAGCAACCTATTTACAAACGTTGATGAAATCGGATTATCTCATATGGGGAATATAACAATTTTTATTCATCCAAAGGAAATCCTAGTTATTCTCTAAATGTACTAAAAAATGCGTCTGATAAAAATGAAACCATAACTATATTAACGGGAAATAACGTCAGAACGGTGGTACATTACTACAATGATTTACAAAATTGCAGCCAATTGTTTATAAAATTAAAAGTACGTCACTGGAGATTTCAATTTCAACGGAAGATAATTTAAATTCAACAATAAGAACTAGTTTTCTTCCAAGAAAAATGTTTCCAACTTGAAATTAGCAGTAGTGAATCACAGAGTTGCCGTCCTCTATTTGCTGATTGGTTAAACACCTATTTACGTCATAGATGGCTAATATATAGACATTTAGCCACCATGTGCACCCAACATTTAATTCAACTACAAATACCGTCAGGTGAGCAACAAATTAAAAGCTCAACCTGAGTTGTTTTTAATATACCAACAAAAAAAAAGTTAATTATTGTGCTTTTGCGAAACAGTTAAACCCTGGAATTGTTTATTATAATTAGTTTTTCATCAACAAATTTGGATAGAAAATACAGTAAACTTCTGTTAAAAGGTAAGTCAAAACATATTTAAAAGTTTTATATAGATTTAATTATTGTGAAAGTTATAATTAAGCTTGTTATTTATTCGACCTATAAATTTATTATACAAAAACACCTTGTAATTAAATGTGATATGCGAGTGGTTTTCCAAAGTACTTTCAATCAGTCAAAAAGTTTGAAATTTCATTATAAAATTTATAAACATACAATAATTATTTAAACTCGTCAGTTTAGTGAACAAAAACAAAACCGTTTAAACATAATTTTAAAAAAACTTAAAACCGATTTAGGACGATGATTAATTTTAACAAAATTTCTAACGCTACAGTATATTTTTGTAGTTTTGATTACGAAATTGCAAACATTTCTGATAATTTTTACGTCCACTTATAATTTAAACTAGCAAACTGACAATTTTTTGGTACAAGTTAATTAACTAATGAAAGAAATTGCAAACCGGTAGTCTCAGTTCCACCGGATGATTTCAAGATTTGCCTATTAAGACAAATAAAAAACTTTTAAGTTTTATAATGCCACAAACAATAATAAGTTATATAATCGGCCTGTAAATCACAATATCAATGGGGACAATGGGAAGGACTGGCCACTTCAGCACTTATTATGACAATGAGATGGAAGGAGGCGGGTGGAGCCTGGATATAGTAGTATGAACAAAAATATCACACGACTGACCTCGATTTTATATCGAAATCCATAAATTAAAAAAAAATAATAATAATTAAAGGTGAAGAGGTGATAGGTGGTACTTAAATGCCATTGGAATAGTAGTAAACAAGATAATGATTTTGTCATTTCGTCATTTGCAATTCCAAAACGATTAGACTACTTCTGATTGACTGACTCAATTAAAATAACACTTTCTCAGCCAACTGAAACTAATTAACGATTCGATAACAGTCGCATTTAACACTTCTGCCATTATTAGCGAGGTATTTAGAGCGATGTTATGGTATTATGGCAATAAGCAACTCAACTAAAACGTAATTAACGCTAATGCTTCTTTTAAAAATTAGCAAACAGTTGCTAATTTGATTATTGTCACATTTAAAAAAGCTTTAGAAATCGGTGATTAACCAACTGTGGCACATTGTAAGATGTTGAGAGTAATTGGTAGATTTTAACTATTTTACTCAAGTTTACTGCAATAAAAAGCCACCCAAATTTATAGTGAAAGCATTGCTAAGATTTTCCCTAATTTGTAAGCTTCTTGAAAAAATTAGTTTAATATGTAAAATGTAAATTTAGTAAAAAAAAATCAAAGACAGTGAAAAACATGAAGAAAGATTGCATATCGTAAAGCATCAGCAAACATCCAGTTTAAATTCACGATATTTGCTTATTAAAATTCAGAGGAAAATTTTTCTAAATGATTTTTTAAGTATAAATCATATTTTCTAATGTTTAGCACTGCATTGAATGAATGAATAAACATTTCTTTCTAAGCTTATTAAGCTTTTCTTTTAATTTTTTTAATACTGTACCTTAATCATTGTTTGGCTGTCATTAAACCTTCACGAATCACGATAGTGTCACGTGACATGTTTTTGTACAATGTTATGCTTAAGTTATGTGCTGTAGCTGCCATAGAGTGAACGTTCAGCCACTAAAAGTACAAAACTTTTATTATACTGTAGCAAAATGAAAGCTTTTGATGTTTAGAATAATTGTAATACTAGCCAATCACATTTGAAGCAAGTTTATGTCATGGGAAAAAAAAGTTAAACCGGTAAATGCAATTACATAGAGAGGAGGACGATAAAGGGTTAAAAAAATCTTTTTTTTATGCTAAGATGAAGATGATGCTATGATGATGGCTCCTGAACTACTTCAGTATGTAGACCCCAGCCTAACCCGCAGGCAAAAATGTGGTTTTTCCTTCTACTATAACAATAAATCGTCTTTCTGTTTTCCTTATGTTACTCAACTATCATCCACTGGCCCCCAACATCCGGTGACGAATCAACTAACCTGCGTAACCATTGCATACCAATGCGTTGCAGCGTGACGAAATAAACAATGTCGAAATTCAAATAAAATTATTACAAATTTACGTAAAAAGTAAATTTCAGTATCTGAAATTTACTTTTTACGTAAATTTGTAAAATGGTTTAGTGTTGATTAAACCGTTATCTTAATTTAGCTAAAAACAGGAAATCCCTAAATGAATAATATGAAAGTTAATTTTAAACTTTTTCTAAACGGTAAAGATGCGCAGGGGTCCATTTACCCCGCTCAATTTGATTGAGTCTGTGTGTTACCTCAATTGTTGGCGTCTCAGCAGGTTTTTCTTTCAGCATCATCTCGTGAAATGCCTAAGGGGTGGAGGTCTACACACTCTGAATACTACACTTTCATTTTCAACTAATAAACACCCTTAGGAGGTGACTGAAGGTCACTTTTACACTTAATAAAAACTAAGACCAAGGAAAAAATAAACCATTATGCCATAAACCCAACATTAGGGATTTTCAAGATGAATTTTTTTCATCATTAAAAACTTTTACGCCATATTAATGACTATGGCGCAGATTTGCCGACATTGAATGTACCAATTAAGGAGATTCCAAATTTTTTTGGCACTAACTTAAATATAATAAGGGCATTTTAATTTCATTAATTTTGTGCTTGAAAAAAAAAATAGATGTAGCAGAAGTTTTCTAAATTTAACTAATATCGATACTTTGTGGAAAATTACTAATTTTAAAGACACAAACGTTTGACCATAAAATTGCATCATAGTGCTTGGGTGTTATAAATTCTGACCGAAATGAAATTCAGTTCTAGCCATGAACTATCTATAAGTGCTTATTTTTTCATCAGCTACGTAACTGCCTAATGCACACTTAACTCCAAATTTAGATAGCTTAGATAAGGGTGTATTGTAATGTGCTAAATAATTGCAAGGTGGGTTAATAAAAACTTTTCAAATTGCAATTTTTGTTGACATAACAAATTAAAAAATTCTTCATTGTAAAGAATATTAAAACAATTCCACTGCACAATACCGGTACAATGAGCAGCTCGATTTCATTATTGACCGTCAATTTCATCAAAAAACAATCGATTTGAAATCGACTGCGATTAATGTGGGTTAAGGAAGGATTAAAAAATACCATTTCCCACTTAGATGACGCCATATTTCGCCAAATACTAAATGTTAACGAAATAAATGAGGTCAAAGCCTAATAACAATAATCATAATATTACAAGTGCAATAATAGCTTTTTACGCAAATGACTTGTACAAATTTGCTGTTTACATATCTAATACCATCTACAATGTCAACAAATGTCATTTACCTTTTTTTCTTATATACTAAAAACCAAGTTGCTTAACTAGTCACCAAATATATTCAATGTTTATAATAAATCTTACCAAATACGTATTTGCCATAATTATTTGTGTGGTTTTATGAGTAAGGGAGGTACCAATTAAGGCTGCCTGACCTTCACAATGATTGTGTACAATGACACAATCTCTTTTTTTTTTTGGGATTGTGTAATAGAAATAAGGACCACCAGGTAGTGACATTTCCACTAATTTAACTCTTTAAAACTACAGTGACTTGATAAAGAAAGTAAAAATTCAAACTCGAACCCATGCAGCTAAGTGTTATGTCACTTTTAATGATTATCAGCAGGTCAATTACACACTAAACTCCTTTCCGAATCAATGGCTCTGATCTGTGGAAATAGTAATTGTATACACAAGTGATATTCCTGATAATTGGCCTACAATTTCAACATCAATTTTTAATCATTTTTAAAACGCTTTAAGTTGAAATATAGTTTGAAATATTTTTTTAACTAAATTATTTTTTTCCGCTTTAAAATGACTGTTAAAAGTTGCTCAATAATCTTATTGAAAAATATAAAATCAGTGCATTGAGTTTTAAAATAATGCTTTTAAACAATAAAATAATTTTTCTATTGGTGATACATGACGAATCAATCGGCAAAAATTACACTTTCTAGTCTATTATTTTCGGCTATTTAAAGTATACTACTGTATTTTAGTAACTACAATGCATTTCAGCGTAAACAAATAAATTGCATTATTTTCACTTCAAATTTCATTAGATTTTTGCGCTTACTGACACTCAGATTAGCATTACCGTATTTTGCCAGCTAATCTCAATCCAAACATTTTTAAAACTAACTTAACCTTATAATAAATATATTTTACCAAATACAAATGCCAATTATATTTACCGTATATACCGGTATACAAAGCCAAAAAATAAGATCAACAACTAAGGGCCTAAAAAACCAAAAACAAAACCGAATTAAAGGGGAGAAAATAAACTAAATTTATGTTGCGTGTGCCAGTTTTCAAATTTATAGCTGCTGTTATTTTAAAATAAAAAAAACTAGTGAACCGTACTTATCGACTTATTCTATTATGTTTATGCAATTTTTGTTAATGAAAAGCTGAAATGACCAATATATTCCTGAGAAACAATTTCAAAGGCTTGGTTTACTTTTTCTAAGTTACAACTTATAACCTATGTTTACTTGCATTTTATTTAGTTTAATACTACTTCTGTCCAGTTCGTAATTCGCTTTCCTGAAAATTTTATGTATTGTCTTCCTTGAGCCATTAATCACTCAAAGCTTTGTGCAGTAAATGTTAGTTTACCAACCCGCCTACTTGTCACTTTGTTTTCAAAACAGGTTGAGGTTTAGTTTTCTGTTCAACAGATTGGGTTAAAAACCGATTTACCTTTAACACTAGCCTGACAGACCTTCGATCTTACCCTTTATGTAACTTAAAAGCACACTACTAGAAACTGGCTATTCATTGGTATTTTAGTACGTATGGATAAGTTTGCATAAGAAAAATATTATAATAGAAGAAAAAACAAGCTCAGATAGCAAATCCACCCTTAACCGGTTTGGTTTGCATGTGGACATCAAATATGACCACAGACAACTTCAGAAAAATACTTCAACTTTGCAAAGAAATTTCATGAATAAACAAACCCTTGGGAAAGATTAATTTCTGGAAGTAACTGGAAATAGTTTCAATATCGCTTATATTGAAATTATATGACGCCATTGAAAGGTTTTCCCCAATGATCAACTCACGCTGAGCCAGTTTATTTATGTCGGTTACGTTTTTCAGACAATTTTTAAATAGAAAAGAAGTACTATTTTTGTATAAAATATTTAAATAAAAAAACAAGTTATAAAAAGTATACATAAATGACGTCAAAGTTCAGTGACACGCCCTCTACAGGCGTCCACAACAAAAGCACAAGCGCCAATAAAATCGAAACGCACCTCGACACAATTTACTTAAAAACATCTAAGAAAAAGCCAACTAATAACCATTTTTTCCTTTATTTTTCTCTTGAAGATGACCGGAGATGATGTTAGTAAACGGCAGGCGGAAGCGCCAGACAACGGAAGTGGTGAAGTAGAAAGAGGTAGCTGGGGCAATCGATGGGAATTCTTATTGTCCTGCGTGGGGTTATCAGTAGGTATGATCAGTAAACTCAAACAAAAATTGTTGAACTCGTAATTATAATGCTAAAATTATAATTCATAGGTTTAGGCAATGTTTGGAGGTTTCCATATTTAGCAGCTGCAAATGGCGGAGGTATGTCATTAATTCTATAGAATTTTTTCATAACATTTTTTTAAAACTATGTAAATTGTTTCAGGTGCATTTCTTATACCATACATCATCATGTTAGTGTTGGTGGGTAAACCAATGTACTTTTTGGAGTTGGCGTTCGGACAGTTTGGTGGTTTGGGACCTGCTACTATATGGCGGTGTGCACCAATAGCCAAAGGCATTGGCATTGCCATGTTGGTTGTAACATTCATTGTGGCCATCTACTACAATGTGCTTATGTCGTATACAATATTCTACATTGCTGCCTCCTTTCAAGCTACCGTCCCATGGTCAGAATGTAACCCTGCATGGGCGGACATGGACACATGTTTTGTACTGTCAAACAAGGTAAATTCAATTATTTTACTTCATAATTCAAGGAATAGCCTGCTCAAGGAAACTGGCAAGGTTAACCAAACCTCTTGTAGTACTCAATTGCTTTTGACTGTGTTACCATGTATAAATTAAATCAAAGAAAAATTAATATTTAACCTTAACCGGAAGTCCGATTACCTTGAGTTGAAGATAAACATAGAAACCGCACAATAGAAAGAACCTAACAAGCATACCATTTTTTATTTGCAGTCTCAACTTGCTGCTTTCAATGGAACTAATTTGACAAGAATTTCATCCAGTCAGCAGTACTGGGAGTAAGTTCAATGAGATCTAAATTTATGTTGGCAATCATTAAACATCAACGTTTTAATAATTTGTAGGAGATTCGTGCTGGATATAAGTGATGGCATTCATAATCTGAATGGTGTTAAATGGGATTTAGCACTTTGTCTGTTATTGTCTTGGATAATCGTCTGCGGTTGCTTATTTAAGGGGATTAAAACGTCGGGCAAAGTCATCTACTTCGCTGCTACATTTCCCTACGTAATCCTCTTCACTTTACTCATTCGTGGTCTTCTACTTGAAGGGTCAACTAAAGGAATTTTATACTTTATTATTCCTGACTGGGGCAAACTTGCTGATATTAAAGTTTGGAAAGCGGCTGCAGGACAGATGTTTTTCTCACTTAGTGTGTCGATGGGAGGACTCATTATGTACAGTAGTTACAATCCTTTCAGAAACAATGTACACACCGATGCTATGATAGTTAGCATCCTTGATACAGTCACCAGTCTCATCTCTGGATTGGTCATCTTTTCCATATTGGGTGCAATGGCACACGACATGGACATCCCTATCAAAGATGTCGTAAAAGAGGGACCAGGACTTGCCTTTGTTGCCTATCCTGAAGCCTTATCGAGACTTCCTGTTCCGCAGTTATGGTCGGTTTTATTTTTCTTCATGTTGTTTATCTTGGGATTAGATAGTGAGGCAAGTATCTTGGTTACTCATTAAAAAAAATTTCACCAATGAAATTGCTCTTTTTTTATAATAATTTAGTTTGCGATGATTGAAACCATTTCAACTTGCATCAGTGATGAATTTCCTAAACTTCGACGATACAAAACAAAACTTTGTATTCTTCTTTGTGTCATTTGCTACTTGCTGGGCCTACCATGTGTAACGAGAGGGGGTCAATATGTCCTAACAATGCTCGATGAGTATGGAAGTAGTACATCTTTGATTTTCATCGCCGTCTGTGAATGCATTGCAATTTGTTGGATCTATGGAATCTCAAGGATATGCGATGACGTCGAATATATGTTGGGTCATCGTCCTGGATATTACTGGAAAGCTACATGGACCATCACATCACCAATTGCCTTAGGAGTAAGTTTCAATTTTATTCCAATTTTTTACTTAATAATTTACCACTGGGTTTTGATTTTTCTACTTTCAGTTCATTTTTATATATGCCGTTATTGATTACAAACCACTAAAATATGGCGCAACATACCAATTTCCAACTTGGGCCAATGTAATTGGATGGCTTATATTCTTAATCTCAATACTTCAAATACCAATTTGGGGATTCGTTTGTGTATACAAACAAAATGCCACAACAATTAAAGAGGTAATGTTTTACATAAACTGAAAAATATTTACGGGTAAACTTTAATGATGTGGTATTTTAATTGCAGAAACTTAAAATGGCCAAAGCACCAAGTAGTGATTGGGGTCCATCCGACAAATCACTAATGGACGACTACAAAATGACAGTTGAAAAGAAGAAAAATAAAAAGTTAGGTATTGATAACCTTGGAGCCGAGATTCCAGTGGAATTAACCGGTTTTGCAAAACCTCACAATCGTCAATCCACGATCTCAGTGTCAATGGGTGGGGAAAATGAGAAATCAAATGGTTCGTTATATCCAACATTAAGTCCCATTAACGGTGGAAACGGAATGGACAATCCAGTTTTCCAAGTGCAAGATGAAACAAGAACTAGCAACGGACATTCAGTTGGCCAGTAAATATGCAATATAATTGTACATAAATAATGCAACTGAGGGGACAATTTTCCCCTTATTTTATAAAGAAACGCGCTTATCATCCTTAATTATTGCCGAATGGTCATTCTATAAATAAATATTGATATAAAATCTACATAGCGACTTTGTGTAAGTTATTATGAAAAACCAAGACCATTTAGAAATGAAACCAAACCAAACAATATTTTTATATAAAATATATAAATATGTACAAAAAAAACTTGTATGGAAATATTTTTAACTAAAAATATATTCTCAAAAAAAAAAAAAAACCTTTAAATTTAATAACTTTTTGTATAAATAAAATAGTTTTTTTTTTATATAAGGCACTGTAGTAACTTAATTGCTATTATTATCTTGTATAGAAATGGTTCAAGGATACGCCATTTACAATTTATACAAGTTATTTCAATTATTTTAAAATTCAATAGATTAAATCAGTGCTACATTCACAAAACCATGCAGCATCCATATTCCATAATTCAAATCGATTTCATAGTCATCTTCCATTTTAATATAAATAATACTAAGAAAAATATTTCAGTTATAGCAAAAGAAGTTGCAAAGGCTAATCAAAACCATCGGTATTTCGATCTTTACCAGGAAGTTACAACCGTTGCCAACAGAAAAACAGAATCCCCAGAATCGCTGAACATAGAGACATTTCACCATTTCAAATTATTAACAAAATTGCGTGACAATTAAGCCAGTACAGTAATAATAGCTTTCGTCACTGCATTCGCAGAAAATAAAAACCGACCACAACAAATTGTTTAAAATTAATGACAGCTGGCAGTTTTAAAACCATTCATAGAGACCTTTAAGTCGTGATGACTTCAATTTTTACCCTCAGAATGATTTCAAAATGTTATGCTTCTAGTTGACCTTTTATCAGCTAACTTATTAAATAAAAACTAAAGATGTATACATTCAGCATTGCAGTAAAACAGCTTACTACACAACTGGCATTAAAAACCAACGATAAGCAGCATTACTCGCAGTATAATCAGTAATAAGTATAATCACCTTCATCTGCTTCTCCAATGCCATCCAAAAGTCAGACAAAAATATGTTTTCTTATAAAATCTAATTAATTAATTTTTAAATATTTATAACCTACCTACGCATAATTCAATTACGCTTTTTAAATTGATGGTAAAAAGTTGAAAACTTTTAAAAATAGTTTTGCAACACTTGCACACTCTAATGACATAGAAAACTTGTTTACATAATTGCAACATTGTTACAATGTAAGTCTGTACTAAGTTATTTCATTGTAGGCGTGTAGATATTATGTAGACATACACAATAAATAAGGAGCGTATTTAATCTATTTATACTTCAATTGTGTCAATTTTTTTCTATCTTGATTGTGAAACTCATAACCTTTATACGAGTACTGTAGCAAGAGTTAAACCTGTCGCCCAATTAACCTCCTCTTATTCTCCCAAACGAGACCCAATTATTACAAAATAAAATCTTATTTACTCACCCTACGTGTTCAAGGTGGTGTCGTAAAATGATAAAGGTCAGTCAAGTTCAAGTTCATGTGTCACTCATCTGTTATGCAGTAATACGAATTTACGTTTTTTCATTTCCTAAACCTACATAAAGTCAGGTGTCAGAACATTTGCATAAAATGTAAAATAAAATTCTAGCTTAACCAAGCCTGTAATTTCCTGAAACACATACCTTTTGCTTAATTCATGTATAGAGGTGCCGATCCCAGACGAGGCTCCCGTTTCTGTTTTAAAAGGAAATATTTCATGTCAGGTAAAATGTGACGTTCATCAATTTCTGGTTTCTGCCACTCAAATGACAACTGATGTTGCACTTACGACCCATGGTTACCAAAATGCTGCAATTTAAAAAACATAACTGTATAATTATATAATACTGTATTTAAATTTTCAAAACATTTTGATACATTCAATATTTATTTCAATTACTGTAAAGCAGATCGCGCAAGTCATTAATGATGTTTAAACTTTAGAGTATTTTATCTTAGTATGACAAATGGGCACGAAACGACCTTTTACTTAAAACTATAGTGCTCAACTATTGCCCTTTTAATATTACATAACAGAAACCGGCATTTTAATTTTGATGAATAATTAATTGGTTGCGTCTGCATTGCTCCAAATGATCTGACAGCTGTAATGGCAACACGTCTGTTTAATATTTAGAACTGGCTATTATACCGTGTACCTAAAATCATATTTAAATAGATTACCGGTACGCTCTTCAACAAATCAATAAACATGAATTTCAAAAAATGTATGCAGCTGTGAAATAAATCGATTGAGTTTTAGTTAAACGAATTTAAAGTTTAAATACTTGTCTATATACTGCATTTAGATTTGCTGTAGATATTCTTTAAGAACTTGTGTGTATACTTTTCACACACGTAGAATAGATTTCATAAAATATAAACTTTATTCTTTCTTGATTATAAAATCTATGAACAGGCAGTTACTATGAAACGACCTACAATAAAAATGAAAAACTACGCAGGGCAAAGCATATACTGTATATATAACGGCTTATTGATTTATAGTTGAGCACGATAGTGTTATTGGAGTTTATTTATGGATTGAGACAAATTTGTTGAGAGTCCTCTATAAACTTTTTGTTGCATAGCAACCAGACGCCAGCTGTACACAAAGCCTGAATTAACAGAACATTAAAACGCCTAGTTGTACTAGTTGCAAGCGAGACTAGTCAAGACTCCACAACTTACAATGGGCATTCATAGACCTCGTTATAAAAATGAATCTCGGCGGTTTTAGGAATAAATTAACTGGGCAAACTTATTTCAACGCAATAACTCAAACCGATACATCTTTTCTATGTAGTCGGTCTGCTAATCACTTAGTTACAAGGTAAATACTCAATAATTTAACTAAAATATTTACTTACTGAATTCATTGTTTAAATAAAACTAATGGGTTAACAGCTGTACGCAAACGTGGGCTCCAAAATGTAATCAAAGTCAGCAAACTAATCGAGATGATGGGACACAGTATTCCAAAGTTGTTTACTTTCGAGGTAATAAGACGATTTTGCCAAAACCATACTTGACAGCGGAAGACCAAGCAGCTATTTTCGTTAAAAAAGTAAGCATACAGTAATTCAAATTTCGATGCTGAGAAATCATAAAAAAAATTTGTTAGGTCACTATTATTCAGAAGAATTGGAGGGGTTACCTTGCAAGGAAACTTTATCGAAGAATGAAAGCAGATAAAATAAAACTAGAAGAGCAAAAACTTAATAAAATGAACTTAGAAGTTTGCAATGGAAATATTTATACCAAAATACTAGAAGGTCAATTTTGTACAAAGAAAGAATTTGATCTTCTATACAAACAGCTCTCAGAATGGAAACAAGAACAGATGGTTCACATGATGAATAATGTTCCAAAATGGGATGAAAGAGGCCGAAGAGTCGCCATCCGTTGGGTAGTAGCTCGTGAAGCACAAATGCTCGCTCTCATTGGACAGCACAAGCGCATGGCTACAAAACAAAAGCAACAAAGGAAAACAGATCATTTATTATCCATGGTCAAATATATGCGTTTCAAAAATCAATGACAATTATTAAAATATATACATAACTATTTCAGGTTAGCAAACCCAAAAGATGGCTATTGCCTAGTGGACGTGAAGTGGTAGTTCTCACTCCAGTAATCATACATTTACAGCACATGAAGGACATCTACAATCGCTTAGTAGACGAACCAAGTTCGAGATTAGAAGTCTTGAAGCAACTGTACAGATCGCTAAGTGGAGCTGATGAGCACGATAACTTGGTTAGCCAAATGGTTGAGGAGATCCAAAGATTAATTGCAAGAGAACTGAACATGGTTCGCTCTAAAACTCCAGTGGCCAATTGTTTGGGTCTTCGTCTAAGATTACATAATCTATTATTACGCTACATTTTCATTGTTCACTTGATGCAACAAACACATGTAAGAAATCATTTAACAAAATTTTCTTAGCATTCGAAATATTGTAGCTTGTATAAATTCTCAAGTGTGCCGATACCACGCCCTTTGAAGACGAAGTTATGACCCCTAGAAGTGGAAAATGCTGGAGTTGTGGTAGATATAAAAATCTAACCTCCAGATCCCGATGTGAAACTTGTCAAAGAAACGAAAAATCCACGATGAAATCGGATGAGGACATTTATACGACTTTGTTAAAAGATTTACAAAGACGAGAAATTGAGTTAAATGGGGATTGTACAAGCTCTGCTTTTCTATTAAAAGTATATCCAGTTAAATCCTGAAATTAAATATATTAATCAACTGTTTTTACAAATAGAAAGACGATGTTAAATATTTAGTAGAGAGGATTTGGATGAGAAAAAGTGCACTGAGTGGAATAAGTGATGTTAACCAATTGCAATTGTGTCGTTGGGATATGAAAGAAGTTTGGAGTCCATGGAACTGCATCCTGTTGACAAGAGATGAAGCCTGGCTCCATCAGCTGGTGACTAATAACGAAACTGTAAATGCATATTCTATACATGATGTTAAAATGTTAAAGTATTATTCATCCCATTACGAAATATGTTAAATATCTAAATTTTAACATTGAAGTTCATTCAATACTTTTCATTTAAATGATTCATAATGAGGTGAATTTACCAACAATATTATCAAATAGTATTTATTATTAATTGGATCTAATTGAGTTTAGTAATATTTCTCAATGTTATAGAATTACGATCCTGTTTTCATCCGGAAAGCCCACCACCGCCAAATGCTGGGACTGCAACATTTCAGCCAAATTCGGAATTAAACATCAATATTCATTGCACGCTTAAATCGCAAAATAAATGGTTTATTACACAAAAAATAATAACCCGCCACAACTTTTCTGATAAATATCATACTTTTTATCCGACTTTTCATTAAATACTCTTATTTACACAGTTTTTTGCACGATTACTCGGGTGTCTCAAATTCGACTAAGCCATTCAATCGCGATCTGTACACTAATCATAAAAGTAAGGAAGTCTCCAAAGAGTATTTTGTTTTTTTTGTTTTCATTTGTTGATGTGGCAGTAAATTAAAATGAAATTAAATCTACGAGGTTACCTCTAGGTTGCGTCATGTGTTCAGGAAAAAATCCAGCAAGTGTATCAAATAAATGCGAGCGGGCTCGAAAACGTACTTCTGATTGGTCTTCTAAAATATAATACTATAAAATGTTGCCTTCATACGATTATAATTTAATAGATACCTTCAGCATCTACTTCAAAATCTTCAACACTATTTGGTAATTTGAAGAGAGTTGATGGTAACAGTTGAAACTCTTTCTGTTCCTCAGTATCTGCATGATCAACAGTAGATGATAACTCTGTCTGTAAATAGTGCATCGCACTTATAGTATCATTTGCGGCGATTTCTTGAAACTGCTGTTTTCGAATAAGATATTTGCATCGGCGCAAAAGTTGAACTCTTGATGGTTTAACTAGCTGCTTTACGAAATACCAACATAATCTTAAAGTAAAATCCAAACCTTCAACATAGTTTTGATTGTTTACTCACTTTTAACGACCAAAAATCATCCAATCTCATTTTATTTGGTATATTAGTTCCGGGATTGCCTCCAAATAAGTAGTGCACTTTAGACACTTGATCATAGACTAGCTGATGAGCAAAGCGAGGACAAGGTTCAACATTAGCCCAATGCTGTTGCCCAAAGTTATCATTTTTATACACGCAAGACCTTAAAAAAAATCTTATTTACTAACAAAAAAAAATTTAATTTCAAGAAAACTATTTACCATTTGTTGTTCGTTATATCATAAACCCAAAACGAGTTTCTAACGCTGTCTTCCCTTTTTTCTTTATCTTTACTCATTCCCTAAAAAAATTCAATATAAATTGACATTTGTGCCTTTTTAATAAAAAGGAACTTATGTTACAGATAGAACGTGTATTTCATTAAGATTAGGATCAATTGTTGCTCTTTGAGTAAATCCCGCCGCAGGAATTTGGGCTCCCTCTTTTTTAGCGCCATCTGAGATAATTTGCACCTGGTCAGTGTCGATATCATAAGTAAAAAAATCATTTAAATATTCCTTAGTGCGCTGTCCAGCAAATATGTACAACAACCGAGGGCCCTGTCAAAATTTCGGTTTCATTAAAATACAGAAACAACTCATAAAAATATGTTCATTAACTTACAGGATGAAAAAGCATGGAATGACCAATTCTAGATCTAATTTCCTGAGCACCAGGACAAGTTTGCGGGCAATCTTCCCGTATTTTTTTCCAAGTGTTTGTTGAGATATGATACGAAAATAAACCACTATAAGAAGGCTCTGCACCATTCCTTTCTTCAGAAGAAGATCTATTATACAAAATAATAATTATATAAAATAGTACAGTATCTAATAACAAGTTACTTACACCGTCAGAATACGTCCTCCAAACACATATATAGTACTCTTCTCAACATCGATACACATTTGATGATCAAAAATAAGTTTAGGACCTCCCATCGCAGATGTATCATCCGTAATCAGTGTCCACGCATTAGATTCAATGTCGTACACGTAGAAATCGCTTTTTAACGTTTCAGGATCGCGTAAATTAGAATCTAAATACCTTCCCAAAGTAAAAATTTGTCTCTTATCTGGATCAAGACACATTTTATGACATGATCTTGGAGTAGGACCCCCTTCATTTTCAGTGTCTTTCGATAAACACACCCATTGACCAGACGGTATATAATAAGCCCATAAATCGTTTAAATCTTTCTCACCATTCCAACCGCCAAACAAATAAATTGTTTCTAAAATTCATAAAAAAAAACATTAAATGCAACATATATTTACGAACCAAACCAAATTTACCTGTATTTACATCAATGCACATTTGGTGACCACCTCGCATTCCAGGCAGGTTGTCACCACCATCAGCAGCTATATTATAAATAAAATTAAACATCTTATGCAACTTACAGAAATTAATAACTATACATTTTGTTAGTGGAATGATAGAAGTCCATTTCGGTTTATAGTCTTGTTCATTTATATAATGATTAAACAGCCCCTCTGTTAACAGAATTAATTTTACAAAATGACGACCCAATTTATATATTGTTATATACCGTTTGATGCTTTTTCAATTAAGTTTTCACAGGCATTAAAGTCACCATCGTTTACCAGTAAATTGTGAAGTTTAGTCAACAATGAATCTTCTAAGACAATTTCGGTTTTTTTCTGAAGAGAATTGAACGCATCAGTATAATTATGCTGTCGAAAATGTTTCAAACACAAGCGAATAGCTTCTCTTTCTCGATACTAGTACAATAAAAATAAACTCGTTATTATTTAAAATTAACTCGTAATAAGAACCAAAATACCGTGTTAAACCAATGCATGCAAGGCTGAACGGTGTTCCAATCATCAATTCCATACAACTCCACATACCAAAAACTAAAATTAAATGTAGGACCCCATGACTGAGTAGGAACTGCAAAAATAACCAAATTTAAAAATTCCAATAGAATTAATAGAAAACCAAGATTAATTACTGACATAGTTTAACATATCGACAAGGAAACATGTTATTGTCAATTTTAAACTTCGTATAAAACGTTTCAGGAATATGATCATTCTTCAAACCACTAAAAAAAAAGAAAAAAACATTAACTTTTTTTGCTAATTCAAATCATCTTCAAGTTAGTTAAAAGTCCAAATTGGGTTTTACCCTTCAACAAGTTCAATCATAGTTTCGTCACATAGACCTCCAAACACTTTAAACTTTTTGACATTACACACATGAGTTTTCTCATATTTTCCAAAAGTAATAGACTTGATTATAGCAGGTCTTTCTAATTTCAATATTAAGAACTGTGGTGGACTATTCGATTCAGACGACCATCTGGAAGTTTGATCGTTTGGCTTATTCACCAGTATATTTCTAAAAAAAAAATCAGAAATAGTAATTTTTAATCCCTAAATGTAAACAAATTTAGTAAAATCAAAAATTTTATATATATGTTATAGAAACTAAATTTAAAAAGTTGCTAATCACAGATAATTTGTAAACCAGAGCAAAAACTGCGTTTGACTGAACAAAAACTGAAAAAAGGAATACATTATTTCCTGTTACATACATTTTTGTTAAGAAAATAACCAAATACATTTCTAACTTCAGCTACATAAGAAATTTCAAGTTTACAAATACACTATCATTAAATCAACCACAACATCCAATACATTCGATTTTAATTTACGGTTATAACCCGACTTGATAACCAGCAAATTGAAACTACAAATTATCGCTTACTCTGGCACATAAGATGCTGAGAAACTGGAACATTTATGAATTGTATACTTCAATTTCTTAGGTTGAGAAGAAGCTGCCATGACCACTTTCATAAAATTCTAACGGCTGACTACAAATGACGTCATAGACATTTTATCTTCATTTTACCAAATACGTCATACATTAAATAACTATTACAAAATCGGTTTTCGACTTTTCGTCACAAGCAACTTGCCTCAAACAACTCATACCGAACAATAACTTACGATTCCAGCCTAACCTAATTATCTATCTGCAAGAAAGCTAGTTGACGAAGCCGAATTAATGCGGGTGAAAATCAGTTTACGTTATCGCGACATTCACAAACTAACAACTATTATTGTATTAAGCCAATTGGTATTAAAAAACACGATTATCTTATAAGAGAAACTAGTATCATAGAAAAAAAATCTTTGCTTAAATCTTAAAAAAAAACCATAATAATTATAATTACGGTAAATTCCACAAAAAATTAAATCGTCTGCTTGATCAAATCAAACTTGACGCATGCGCTACGCAGAAACAGATTGTGTACCAGCGTGGTGTTTACTGTGTATTTGATTTGCATTATTATTAACAGTTTCTTTTTCTAATAAATTTAAAATGTCAAGAATTAAGAAGAAAACATTATCTAAAAATCTGCTAGAAATGAAGGTATACTTTTTTTTTAATGAGATCGTCTTGAAAATGTGAATAAATAAATGTAAATGTGTTTTCTCTGTCGTGCAGTTCATGCAGAAAAGTAAAGAAAAAATTGAATACGAGTTGGAACGAAAACGTGTGTTTGAAGATCCAGTGGAACAAAAAAAAGACAATCGCGGGTGACGATCAGTCTGGTGGATATTAAAAACACCATTCAGTATGACTAAAATAATAAATTGGTATTTTTCATGAATGTAGGATAGTGTATGTGCTTGAAAGCAGCTATGTTCCGTGTGAAGACTTAACATTTGGAAGGTTCTCTTTCAAAGGACAAAACCCAGAGATAGAGGTTAATAAAACAGACAAGATTTTATATTAATAATTCAATCACGTTTGTTATCTTAAACAGAAAATAATGAGGGCGGCTGAAGCAGTTAAAGCTGAGAAAGCAGTAGATGAAGCTGAAGCTAAAGGCACCATATCAGCAGTGGAAATGGCAGAAAGGTAATAAACGGTTTTATAATTAAGATTAACCGTTAGTTACAACACGTAGCTAAGAATTTATAACGTTTAAAGCATGTAATTGCCAACCTACGAGAGTGTAATGTATTATTTAATATCAGTTTGGAGAAAATTAGGTTATTAACAGCTTTATAGAATGTCGATAAAAACGTAATGAAGTTGTATTTATTAATGATATATTCGGTTGCAGGTATACAACGCTGAACGACACGATTGGGAAGAAATTTAACAAACGGAAACGTGAAGCAGTGGGAGAAAAAAGTCGGAAAATTAAAAGATAACATCATTAACACTACCTGCTTATAACTTGCTATCTAGTTGTATACTGTATAATTTTTTATTCATTAAATTTATATTTCAGTTCCAATAAAAAAAACCGTTTGATCTTTTTAACAACAGCAACAAAAAATGAACAAACACAATCATGATCATAAGATAAAGCTCAATTAATTACGGTTGCATGGATGAAAATTATAGGCTAACCACAGAGAATTTTAAGTGGATCGCTTTTTTTTTTCTTTATTTAATAGTTCCGAAAATAACATGCACCCATGTTTTCAACCATAATAATTGAACTTATTGTGCAAAGTGATTTTGGAGCCTTATTTCCCATGTTAAATTGCATGCAACAGATGTTTCTATTTTCGCATGGCTCGACTTGACCTTCATAGTTTTTAGTTGAGTCTGATCATTTCCCATAAAACAAGCAAATTATTCCGTCAACAGTGGTTAAAAAACTTGAAACAGAAGGAGGGAGGAAGTTGCACACAAGATTAAAAACATTTCTTGGCCCATAATGGTGGAGCAATTTGGCAGTAGCAAACTACTTTTGTTTACATAAAAGAACTGCGTATAATAATTTTTAAACAAAATTATAAAAAAAAAAAAGAAATGATGGCCTACCGGTATAAAAAATGGTCTAGGAATTTTAAAATGGTTAGCGTAATAAAATTAATGCACACAACCATGTAATAATAAAATTAACTAAGCATATCAAAAACCCATTTCATTTAAATGTAAACGTGACAGTTTTAATTGATATAAGATGCCATTTAAAACCATAAAAATTTAGCATTAAAAATCATACGCCAATTAAACAAAAAAATGGGGGAAACGTTTGCATGTTCAGACCAAATCTTAATATTATTTTATTTAACTGGCTTTTGTAATGAGTAAAGAAATGGGGAACAGGTGTTCACAACCATGTTTGCCGTCGTTAGCGGCCGCTTTTGATTATATTTTTTTTAACTTACACATATAAAAAACGGTATATATTTGTGTTTATCAAAAAAAAAAAAAAAAGACTTCTCTTTATCTTTCTTTTTCTGTTACCAACTAAATTTAGCTTCCTTGAACCTCACCTTGAACACCTCTCTTTTTATGTGCGTAGAATTAAACGACACGTTCCACCATTATCATAATTAAACACACACACATAAGTTTATCTTATCTAATTGTTAATTAAACGAGTGGAATGCTGCTCATTCTATCTCCCACAACTATCAATGTAGAGTAAATTACAAGTAGAAGTTCGTCAATTCAAGTTTAACAGTCTTTGAACGATTTGTGTTTCGAATCTACCAAGATACCACCAATTTTTATGTCTTAATGTCTAATATTTTACTATTTTCGTGTTTAAGGGGAGTTTTATTAGAAAGATAGTTTTCCCCTAACACTGTATACTTAGTCAATCCAAGTGAAAAAATTCTGTTGATGGTCAAGACTCAAAAGAAGAAGAAAAAAAAACAGGTTTTGATAAAAATCAAGACTTTTTTTTATCTATTTGGTAAAACAGTGCTTGTAAAAATTTATGAAAGCAGAATTAAGACGATGACACCTGATTGAAATAACTCTTTATAGCATTTCCCCTCTCCCTCAAAATTTCTTATCTTAATCGTGTTCACAGTCAGAAAAGATTATAAACACCACTATAACACCACCTACATCATTAAATGGCGCCACTTGCATTCTAAATCAACAAACGTGATCAAAGCCTACAACATTTCAATCATTTTCCATTAATTACTTAATTAATTAACCATTTAAAACATAAAAGTTAGCTACGATTATGCTTTAATGAGCGACTAACTTACTAGTTTAAAACTGGTTAACTGTTATTAACACTGAAGTGCTTTAGGGTAACTTTACAAGTGACAATGCTCCAGAATCTAAATTAATTGCTGTACTTTAAAGTTAAACCCTAAGCTCGGTTTCACCATACAAGATTCGACTTTAATTATTACTTATTAATTAATTGTATTTCAAAGTTTCATGTTTGAAGTACTGTATAATAAATAAATTTCCATGTTGACAATAATATTGGATTATAGAATACAAAATGTGATTTTGATTCAACAAATTTGATTTATGTTTCAGAATCTAAAATTATAATTCAACAGAAATGTGTTGCAATGGTTCAATAGTTTAGTTTCAGTGAATAAATTTGATACCTGAAGCACTTCATTTGCGTTTTAATAAGCTATTCAAGTTACTTCAAGCATTAATTAATGACACAAGATTTTTTCAGTCATCTTTAAATCTCTGTTCTCATACTATTAAGTTACTGTCATTGATAATTGCATTGCATTTTAAATTGTAAACCATCTTTTCAAAAACTTAAAAACAGGAGGAACAAAACTTTAAATATTGAGTTCTTTTTTCAAATTACTTTTGAATGAGTGTGTAGCTAACTTTAATTACCTATTGACTGTTTTTTATATAGTTTATGGGAAAAAAATTGTTGATTTACTATAGGACTGGAGGGTCTGGTGGGAGGGGCTAGTTAGTAGGGGGAAGCCAAATAGAGAGATAATCGAAAAGAATAGAAAAATCATAAAAAAACAACGTTGAATAAGATGGAGAGTGGGGGTAGTAATAGAGTGGGGAGGGAAAAAAAACTGTTGGAATGACTTTGCAAACGAGAACATTCTTTCGTCACGTTTTTCTTTTCATTACAATTTTGGGTCCTCGGCAACGCCCCCTGAAAAGGAATTTTGGATAGAGGGAGGGCAAACAGATGCCCGGATGTTGGGAAGAAGAAACACATTTCAGCCTCTTGTACGCAAAAAAATAAAAAATCCAACCTATTGCAAGTAGCAAAGAGTAGCAAAACGTCTGTTTGTGCTTTTGTCCTGAACGCGAGAGAACGCTTTCTCGTTTAACGTCGCGCGGCAGATTACAGTCGGAAATTACGCCAAGAAAATAATAGGATTATGACGTCACTTGCATTAAGTTTAGTGCGATAAAAGGCGTAGTGGAGTTGAATATAATTTCACTGAAATCGGATCTAAATTTATTGAAAAGCTTTGGGGAAAATAATTTTCTGGGTGAGTATTGACGTTTAAGGATTAATTTATTTTCTAATTTCGATTAAAGTTTGCAGAATATTTTTTTAAAAAATATGCTAAAAGTTAATAAAACTTTTCCCTGTCTAAACTAAAAACATTTACAAAAAACGAAGACTTACTTGAAAAATTAAAAAGAAGTTAATGAAATTTCCATGCTAAACATACCACTTTTGCATTATTCATAAAAGTGTATGACGCAGCTAATTACGAAAAGCATTGCGTATTAATTTATCACTAAAAAAATATTTAGCTATGAAAAGCAGTGGCAGTGTGACAGAATCGTGTCGTAGAAGTTTGGAGAACGTAACCTAAAGGAAGCGTTATAAACATTCGTCTTAAATCACTACATTTAGTTTCATTAGCTTCATGCTGGGTTTTTATGATCCAAAATCAGATTTTAATAGCAACAGCAAATTTGAATTTTAAATCACATAGCTCTGATTATTTCAAAATATAAATTTTGATTTAATACTCTAAACACATTTAGACATAAAATAACTAGATTTAATTTAATATCTACTTTATATTAAAAACTTAAATTCTAATGTCAAAATTATTTAATTTTAAACAAAAATTGACCTCACACAACTTTAGTGATTGAATAGTTACTTGTGAGGAAGTTAATTTGGCTATTTAATTAAATTTGTTGGATATACTATACTACATTATACTTGAACAATATACAATATAGGACAGGAATGTTATGACTCCCATTGAAATTTACTTTCAGGTACCCCACTAAATAAGTTACAATGGGTTAATTTGCTTTTGTTTTAGCAGCAATTCACACTTATGTAACTACAAGTTTTTGTGTCTGAACTTAAACTTAAAAAGAAAATTTGCTGATGAATGTTTATTTACATTTAAATAGTTGAATAGAAGAAATATGCAGGTGTTGTGTAGCCTGAAAAGAGGTGAATGAGTAAAGTATTTATTTTGAAGTGAAGAAAAAATCGACTTGTAATCGCCAAATATTTATTTGCTTCCTTTCCAATCACTTGTACATATCCCTGGGCATTTGGGGTGTGTGGGAGGTGAAATGTGGGGCTCTTAACCCCGTTGTTTCACCTCATTCAAGCCTTTTTACACACTAATAAGCCTATCCCTACCGTTTTTTATTACACACAATGTTCCCAAACTGGCGTCGTAACATCACTGTCTTGTTTAGTTTGAAATCACCAGTGGGAGTTACGGGTGAATTATAGTGGGTGGTGGTTTAGTGATCTCAAGTGGCGAGTAGTTAGGGGGGAGGGAAGACTCCAACGAGACCATTTAGCCTTAAAGGTCCCATAAAAAGTTTTTAACAATTATTTACGACTTTGGAAGTTGAGGGGAAAGTAAAAACACGATGGTAGATGGTGTGTTTTTTGAGTTTTTTCAAATCAGAAATTTAAGCATTTACAATTTAATTGTTTAAATGTACATGTACTATCGAGTGACTAGAGGGGACATACGCACAACTTAAGTTACATAACCACACCATTCAACAACCCTCAACATCATTTCTTGTAATCATTAACCAACGATTTAAACTTTTAAAAAACTACATTTTTTCCCTTAGAAAATATCCACCAATTTGTAATTATTTACATCAATTTAAAACGACAATAATAATGTTTTTTTCAACCTAAATTACATAATAATAGCTATCTGGTCAAGATTAAACCAGAATTTTATTATATTTCATAAATAAATTTAAATATTTTTCAGCTCCAGTTTGCAATGAGATCATAAAATGTTGCAAAAAAATATACATAGAAAAATGTAAAAAAGGCGCATTAAAAACGTTATGTAACTGTCAAAAAATTAACGTTTCGTATATTTGCCTTAAAAAAAGAATAAACTTTTAAAAAAATTACGCAATCTAAACTCCTAATATAATAAAAAAAACCATTTTATGAGACTATTTTTAAGTTTTGAGCGGTGGAATTTTTAAATAAAAATATTGCCAGCATTAAGTTTCACAGCGAAACAACTCAATTGTCAGCATATAATCTGAAGACATAATTTTGTCAGAACCACATTACATTTATTTGCGAAACTAGTAAACTAGTAAAAAGCCTTGTAATCCGCGTGCGGGCGCCACCTACATAGTTGGAATTTTATATTATTTTAAATAAATATCACAGAGGAGGAAAAAAAAATGGCAAAATGTCAGCCTCTGAAGGAGACAAACACTTAAGAGTATATTCCATCAACATTTTTATTTCCAGAGCTCGTTTTTAAAATAAATTATTTGGATAGAGGTCGTAAATTGAATGGGATGAGCTGGCTTGAGTATTTGAGAAGCTTTTGGTTAGCTTCATAAATCAAATGGGCCTGAGTGACGTCATTGACGCTTTCTACTTTCTACTCGCCAATCAAAAAGTTGTTCACACGCATGATGAAAGCAAATTTTTTTAGGGAAATGTTAGATAAATGGGTGGTGCGGTGGGAAAACAGGGATGTACTCATACTATGCAAGTTGGTCTAATGTTTTCAAACTTTTGTGGCCTGCATACTGAAAACCCTCTTCATTAAATTTTTACAAGTGCCATATATCGTATCTATTCTACAGTACCCTCTTCACAGTTCTTGTTAGCATAATTTGCATTTTCAAATGTCAACAAATAATTTACAAGCTTTAAGTTATTACTGTACATTTTGACATCATTTGTTTAATATTTAGTAAAATTTATACCAAAACATAGTTTTTAAACTCTGTGCCACGTCAGACCTGACCTCAGAATCTATGGAGCTCAATGGAATTGAAATTCGCATTACAAATGCATGGTGTCTCGTTGAGTCCATGACAAGTTCAACGTGACATACAATATGATATGGCGAATAATGTTAATTAGTTATTTTGTAATTTTGTTTTCCATAAACTTGAGTCCAAAGAATTTTAAATCCATTTCGAGTTTTCCACTATTTGAATTTCACTCTGGCAAATTTTAACTACATTTTGAAAAATGTCTACTAAGAGCTTAAAAATAATATAATAAACTGAGTGTTCATTCACAAAGTCTTTGTAATTTTAGCATACAGTTATAACTGATAAATACCAAGTATTACACTTTACAGACACCGTGTCCATTGTACATTTTAGCTATTTTTGACCAATTCCAGTACCGTACAATTTTTAGTAACTTCAAATTTAAAATGAACATCTTTTGCGTACCAGAGTTTGAGAATCGTTGAAATAATGCAAGAGGAATTATTATACACTGTATTTTGTCTATGCAAGTGTAAATGTATGTTTGTGTGGATTTGAAAGAGAAGCAAAGATGCAACTGTTGTCCTGTAAAGTTGAAGCTAATCCAGCCCAACAACTTTTAGTACAACCCTCAACACTTGCGAACATCAATCGCATGCGCAGAGACATCACCAAAAAAAAAAACATGTATTCTGTTTAAAATGTAGGGGAATAGAAAAAAAAACGTTTTAATTTAAAATACAAATATTTTCGGTTGGTTGAAAAAATTTCAAAACATTTCCAAATCTAAACTGAGTCGCGGCTTACAGTTACAGTTTTTAAGTAAACAAACTATTTTCCCCTCTATATAAACAAATGCATAGGTTTACAATTTACACGCCGGCCTTTTTTTTTCTTTGCATCTATCGGGCTTGTGATACACATCTTCCCTACCGGAAGTGATGATAAATTTATGCACTGATAGGTGGCAGCACGTGTGACAAATTACGCTCATCAGACGAAGAGAACGTCTGAAAGATGAAACCCAGACATTTCTGACTCTCAACAATGAATTTTAACGCCTTGACTATCTGTCACCGTTTAACACACGTGTAATAGTTTTTCCAAAAAAAAAAAAAAGAAAAAGAAAAGCAATACCGGGAAAACAGTAATTATAGAGCTGAAAAAAGACATATTGTGCATATATGTAACATTTTTTTGCAAAAGTAAGTTAATCACTGAACTAGTAAAGTTGCAATCACATTATTTTAAAAATCAGATAAAAATAAATTTTAAATTAAAGTTAATGGACAATTCGGCTACATTTTTAACGTTTTAAAAACTTGTACGTTTAAATGAACAAGATTTCCAGCAATAAACCAGATTATAAGTCAACAAGAAAAAAAACCAAATTTAGTCAATAGAATCTGAAACGAGTTTAACAAAAATTAAACATTACACTAAGTAATAATAAAATGAAATTGCTAGACTTTCGGAAATTCAAAATTGAAAAATTCTTAAGATTTCAGCTTTTCTAGACATGAAAATGTGGCAGAAAATAAAAGATTTGCCAGGTCCAAAACTAAAGAAGAAAAACAAACAATGTTATGTTGCAACGTGAAAACGCAGTGTTTAGATGGGGTTAATGTAACTGTTATTGGTAGTTGGTACATCATTCATGATCATTGTAGGGGACATTATAGAGTAAATCCGGTTAATGGCTCTGGTGTTAATAGCTTTGGCGCGTGTTAGTTTTAATTGAATAGTATTTTCAAGTTATAATGGTAATCAGTAGCAGACGATATGCGTAATTTACGACAAGCAATTAAAAGCAGAAAACCCTACAATTATCGAGTGATTATATTTGTATATTATACGTGGTTCCCTCTGGCGTTGAGTCATCTCTTTCACTTTCGCATTGCAATTCTAACCCTCGGCTTCAATTATACATGGACGCCGGCGTATTATACACAGAACGTCAAGTGAACCGAAAGTGATCATTAACGACGCCATCTTTCTCTTAATACTCTTCTCTCCTCTAGCGTCGGCTTCAATTGCGCGTGAATGATTTAAGGCGCTTTTCTCTCTTTTATCTCACTCTATAGAGGGCGCTGTCACATTTTCCTCCCTCAAATGTAATCCTCCCCCCTTTAGATCCTCTTTCACAAATAACAAGAAAAATCTATCTCTTTTTTTTAAACAAAAAAAAAATTCTTTTTTGGGAAAAGAAAAAAATATATCTATATTTAAAAGACGCCGACATGAATCATTTAAGTATGTTCAAATTCAGCTTTAGTGGGAGATGTGTATTATTCATGAACCACCCACCCCCACACTTGTATACCTTTAACAGATTTCAGCCCAAATAATCGCATTCACACGACAACAACAAGCACGACCAAATAAAAACAAAATGCTGGCGTGTGTGATTTATGCTTCAACTACACTGCCTTCTCTTTATTTTCAGCCGGCTAAAAATAACATCACTCCCCCACCCCCCATATAAAAAAGTTCAAAACCTGACTGAAATTCCCTCACACACACAAATCTTATCACTACATCGAAAGGCCCTTCATCAAATATTTAAAAACAAATTCTATTTTATTGCATAAGGTCAGCATTAGAAAGTGAGAATTTCTAAGAAACAATTACAGTACTAGGAAACAAAATCGCCGAAAACTTTCTTCTTTGGAAAGTTTCTTCCCATTTCTAGTCGGTTTTTGTAAATTTGCAAATATTAAAAACTATTTTCTGCTCAAATTTCAGTACACTTTTTCAACGAAAAATACTGTTACAGCTTACAGTTTTCGATTAAACAATATTTTTTCCATCTATTTTAGTTACATCTTAGCATTTCATGAGGCTACACAGTACCCATTGCTATGAAGTTGTTATAATAAAAACATTTTCTAAAGCACATAATAATCTATAGTGTGAGACCCAATTTATTGCTCTGAAAATTAAATTCTAATAACTTATTTCCACTTCCTATTTTTGATTTTGTAAGTCAAGTACTTTAGTGCTGAGCTGAGTTGAGCCGACCTCAACATGATCCTCTTCAGCTTACACGTACATTTCACCTGAATTCACCTGCACATAAGTAGCTGTCAATCACAACACTAATTATGATCTGCTAACATTTCAGATACATTGACTGTTTCTATAGCGGTAAATATACAGTAAGTGGGTAGGTGTTTAAGGTGGAGTCATGTAAACAACATGGCGTAAAACAGTTAAACAAACATTTAAAATAAGGCTGTAAAAAAAAACTTTCCTATTTGATCAAACTCTCAACATTTAAAAAACATCCCTGCAGATTTTTTTATAAACAAATATAACGTTGCTATGCCATTAAACTGTTCGATAACCAGAAAAATAAAAAATACGATGAACTTGCATTGGAGTAAGAATTTCAGCCAACAAAACTCCTCAATTAAATCTGCAGTGCCAGACTTGGTGGAAAAACTTTAATAGGATATGGTCTGTCAAATTGCCAACAAATGTTTTAGCATTAAAACACATGGACTTAAAATACTGTAATACTTTTTTTTTATACATTTTACAAGTATAATAACTTTTCGTCTTATAAAAAATAGGATATTTAAATGTTAAGTTAAACCCATAAAATTTTGTGTCAAATTTTTATTTTGTTCAATTTTTTCATATATTAAAACTGGAAAACACGACTTAAAAAGTTTAAAAAAAAAAAAAAAACACCCTACGCAAACATGATCGGCCTGGTTATAAAAATAGAGGGCGCTGCACTTCAAGCATGTACATCATCATTGCATAATAATAATAAAAACGCTGCCATATAATCTTATAAATCATTTTTGCTTCCTTCTGTCAAGTTGAGTACATGCAAGCTAATTAACAAAACGTCATTAATAAATTATAGTAAATGTGAAATTAAGGAACTATTTGACTATGCTTTACACATTTTAAGCAGTGAGGGCTCTTGAGTATCTAGGGAAATAGTGCCAAAGGCTAGTACAGTACTATGTCCCTGTCCCACCAACACCTATCACCCATTCTATGATGGACTTCCTATATTACAAAATAAGCATCTCAAAAGTTCAGTACCGCTATACTTCTCTTTTCAAAATTTACTTACTGTGTTTTAATGCAAGTTCGATAATTTTATTTTAAAACCAAGTCTACTGTTTTTAATTATCATAAAATGTATTTTTTCCAACACTGCACATTATTTTTATTATATCTTAGTACATATGTAAATTTATAAGCAGATTGTGTGCCAGTATTTTAATTTGCATTTTTACTGCAAGTTGTTCATCATCCAAAAAAATCTTCCAATTAAAGTTGGACAAAAAATCAACAATTTTTAATCTTAGAAATCACACCCACTTGCTAAAAGTCTAAATTAACTTAGCTTTTTAATAAGCAAGCTTAATTTAATCCTTTACGTAAGTCACTGTGGCTTTCTTCAAGAAGCATAATTACTACTCTAATATGATACAGTGTAAATCATTGTTGTCGTTGGTTTTACATTAAAAACGTATCGGCTTTATCTTAAGTTCTTAACTATATTAGCTAATAATATTTGGTTAGATGATTCGAACTTCCTTAGTGATTTCCGTCACGCTAATCTATCTATACATGTACTACCTTTCCTGTCCTCGCTACAAAACTACATCCAAATTAAACCTCACGACTAATTTCGTGAACTGTTTTTCTCCCCCTCTATCTTTCGTTTTTTCACGTTATTTATGGCTTCTCTTCCGCCCGCTACCTTTTAACCACCCCTTGCCATGGTATAGCAAGGGGTGGTGATAACCTCCTAATTCCCTTTACATCGCCCCCTAGCGGCAAATGTACATTGTAGCTGAGTCTCAGAAACATCAAAAACATAACCAGCAATTGCAATCGCAGCCAATGACACAAGCATTTGCTATCGGAGAACCCGCGGCTTTTAATCAATCAAATGATAAAAAAATCACATTTGAATCTCTTTATGAGAAACGCCCACTATATGCCACGCCTATCGTGCATTTAATTGGCAGTTGTGAAATTAACAACATGGCCGACTAATCATCAATATATTCATTTTGCAGATGTTGAACATCATGAAGAAGAACAACAGCAACGTCTTTCACCTGTCTGTGCTAATAATGGTCGTTTAATTATGACGTAATCACAATTACAAACTCGTACAAGCCAGCTCAGCATGGACCGGAAGTTGGTTTTGATCTTATTATGGATTTACACGCAGTTCCTACATCAAACCGCGCCTGCCTTTATGGGCAGCTGGATGTAAGTAATTTTATATACCGATTTATTTCATATTATGCATATATCGGCGGCGGATTTACTTTCTATAATGTATAATCTGCACAAACTTTTTAGGGGAACAAAAGTTCCAAGTAAAAATAACAATGGACAACTGTAAATTAGTTCAACTCAAACGATTACGTATACACTTACACTCATTTGTAAATTGTAAGAGGGCCCGTTTTGGGAGTTAGAATAGGACCTAAGGCTACAATTGTTAGGTAGTAAAGCCCCCACTAATAATTGCCCTTCCATTTTTTCTATTCACTGATACAAAGGACCTCCCTAACTTTTTTTCTCATTCTTCCTCCTTCTCAATATCTATTCAGAAGAAGGGCCTCTCAAAAGGTGATGTATCTATTTGCCCCAGTCGACACATTGTAAACTACCTATTGTGTAGGCGGCTAGTCAAACGAGGTCTTTAAGCCCCTCCGACGCCATTAAACGTGACCTTTTCAATAGTAAACAAAATGGTACTTTTATTTACCACCATCCTTAATCGTAAATGAATCAGCGTTAACTTATTGATACAACTGAAAATCCCCCTAAAATGCCTTAAATCTCTTAACATCTAAAAGATTAAAGAACCTCCTTCAACCATGATTGGGCTACATCAGTGTTTCTCAAACTTTTGAGGATTCTTTATCGTTTGTTAAATTCCTACAAGTGTCATGTAACAAATAGCTAAAAATATCGCAGTGCTACAGTATAATAGGATTGCATTTCACATTTTATCCAATTGTTTGTCCAAAATAACAAGTTCTCAGTTCATTTTTAATTATAAATTGTGTAACGTTTTGAAATGTGGTAATACATTTTTGTAGATGTTGTCCATTTTCAGTCCTACAATTTAAGAAGCTCAATGCATTTCCTATGCTATTCCAAATGATTTTCGCTCATTTAATTGTTGGACTTTATCTGATTTTGTTAATTGTTTTTACACCATTTTATATTGCTTTTTGTATTCATCTTATTTTAAACCGTTCTGGTGTTATTGAAATGTAGTACAACAGTAATAGTAGTGCTCTTTAGTGTTAAACTACCAGGTATTTTCCATCACTGGTTAAGTGACATGGCTGTCTGAAGAGCACTGAATGATTAATCTAATACAAACTAATGTCTATTTAATCTATCATGTACGTGTGACATATTATTTATTATTAAATTTGAACATTAGCATCACTATATTGTCACTTACTTAAAAGCTACAAGGGAATCACAAGTGGGAGCTCACAATTATAAATTTTAGGATACATGATCATACATCATGTAATTTACTACAGAGTTATACTGTGGTACTTTTTAACTATGAGAGGAGAGACTGTACCCCGCACAATACCGTTTCTTAATAACAATAAAAAGGCTTATAAATGACACACATCTCAATTTGTCATCATTAGCCACAGTTCAAGTGATTGATTAATGACGTTGATGACGTCATTTTGCTTGTGTAACAAATTGTAGTCATAAAAAATAAACTTTTGCCCATTTAACGTTGAGTAGTAAGAGTAGATACAGTACCTCACTTTTTAATCCCTCTTCTCCAACTCCTATTTAGCAATACTTTTTTTTTTATTTTTTGTCTCGCTATTTGAATGAGCACTGTTGGTATTGTATGATGTGTCTCTTTAAAAATAAAAAAGCGAATGATTGATATGTTTCCAATTTCACTTTTCGCGTCGTTAACTTCGCTGAAAATGGCTACCAATAAAAATAAAAATGTCTTGCATTTGTCGTTTTCTAAATAGGAATCTAGGGATGCAAGGACTAGAAGTATGGAGAAGGCCGCAAATGTATATAGTAGGGGCTCAACCGCTGTGCACTCAGATACCAGGTCTATCACCAGGTCAAACCAAGCTGTGCCAATTGTACCAGGATCACATGTCATCCGTAGGCTTAGGTGCTCGCTTGGGAATCAATGAGTGCCAATGGCAATTTCGTCATCGCCGTTGGAATTGTTCTACGGTTTCTGACTCTTCAGTTTTTGGTCCTGTGCTGCAAATAGGTACATCTATATCTTGTTTTTTTTGTTTATAACTATAGTTTAAACTGAAGGTAAAAAGGGCATCTTATTAGAAGTCAACAGAGCAGAACGATTGAAATTGAGGCTATCAAAGGACTAATGACCGCCATTTATATCTTTACTACTCCCCTCGATACAAAAAAAAAGTGTTCACGCATGCTCTGTGATGATAATTTAAGTCATTTTTCTTTTTGGTCTAATGCTTTTTATTCTTGTTTTATTTGTGGTAGGAAGTCGAGAAGCGGCATTTGCCCATGCAGTAGCTGCAGCTGGAGTGGTCAATGCAATTAGTAGGGCATGTAGGGATGGAGCTTTGTCCAGTTGTGGCTGTAGTAGGGCATCAAGGCCTAAGAACCTTCATAAAGACTGGATATGGGGTGGATGTGGTGATAACATTGAGTATGGATACAAATTCACTGAGGGATTTGTTGATGTGCGAGAAAGAGAAAAAAATTACGCTAGAGGGAGTCGTGAACAGGGAAGGACATTAGTTAACTTGCACAATAATGAAGCTGGGAGAAGAGTAAGATAATAAATTAATAACTTCAATATTCTACAGTGCTGGATTAAACATTCAATAGATATTGCTCTTCACATGTTTGCACTCAAATCATTCAAGAATGATAAATTATAGTGCACTGTAAATTAATGACAGAATTTTGACAGAAAATGTAGAGATTTATATCAAATTAAAATATTGGTACCAATAACCATGAACAATTTAACAATAAACATTGGCTCAAAAGCACAGTACCTAAAAATAAACAAAATTTAAAATAATAAAACCAGAAAATATTGAGAGCAAAATTTTGTGCCAATGGCTCGGTTTTAAAACTAGCTAAATAAAAAGCAATAAAAAACTTTTAAAATAATAAAACGAAGACTTGTGGCACTAAAAGACCTTGTTAATAAAAAAGCACACCGTGGTGCTTAGGGCTGCGACTTACTGGCACTTTAATCCAGCACTGTTTAACTTAATTCCCCCTATAAAAAAATCAATTACAAAATTCCATGGTTAATTTCAGGCAGTAGTTCGAAAAACTCGTGTGAATTGCAAATGTCACGGTGTTTCCGGTTCGTGCAGTCTAATCACCTGTTGGCAACAGTTAGTGTCATTTCGTGAGGTGGGGGACGTGCTAAAGGACAAATATGATGGTGCTACAGAAGTTCGGATAAACAAAAGAGGAAAACTTCAACTAACTAATCCTCGTTTCAACGTGCCAACGGCGGAGGATTTAGTTTATATCGACGAGTCGCCTGATTATTGCACTAGAAACTTATCAGTGGGCTCAATTGGCACCAAAGGTCGTGTATGCAACCGAACATCTTTAGGGATGGACGGATGCAACCTAATGTGTTGTGGGCGCGGCTATAATACCCATAAACATACAGTGAAAGAAAGATGCGAGTGCAAGTTCCAGTGGTGTTGTCAAGTGGTATGCAAAACCTGCGTACATGTCATGGACGTGCAAACGTGTAAATAACAAAAATAAACAAAAAAAATATATTTCATAAGTGTTTTCTTCGTCTATTGCCAGGTGTCGCCACTTTAACGTCTCAATTTTACAAATTTTCTTCTCTATCTGTCTCTATCATTTCAATTTTTTGTATATAAAACTACTAAATCGCAATAGCGTTTTTACAGGAAGAAGAAAAACCCAATAAAGTTGTCAAACTCTTTGTGTTTTCTTTTATACAATTATACAGATGTTACTCTAATATCCTGCTTTAAGCAACATAAAAGTCATAATGGACACAAGACTTTTCATTAATTATAAAATTCATATTAGAAATCATATTATTTATTCGATTATCAAACATCCTCAAATTTTAATTAAATTTCCAAAGTGTTTTTAAAAATAAAAAATAATGAGAAAATACTGTAGCTAATAGTTATAGCGTCTTAATTCCATCACTATGCCAATACAGTTTAAAAAAACAACTGAATTCGTGTCAACTAGAAGTTTATTATATGGTTAGAATGCTTATTAGAATTTAATTATTATGCACAAAAATCCACAAAGTAATGTAAACCGAAATGCAGGCTTCAAAAGAGATCATTTTGGAAGAAAGTCGTACTACCAGTATGATTCTTCAATTCATATTACTATGGTATTGGATATACTGTAATTAAATATTAAGTCCAGTAATTAAATATGCAATAGATATACTGAAATGGCAGATATAAGCTTGACATATTTTAGTACATTTTAAATAACTGCATTGAAATATTTAATAAAAATTCTATCATATTTTAATTTTGAACAGAATTCGTTCAGAGATTTAGTTAATTATGAGGCAAATTAAGTATTGACTTGTGTTGAGACACTTTTTTTTGATTTCACATTTTTTTAAGAAACTTTAGTTTTTTTTTTAAACCAAGCCAAGCCAAGCCATAGTCAAACTAAAAAAAATAAATTTACATTAATAGACTTAGCCAATCTTTTGTGAATCCAAAAATTAATATCTTGTAAGTTAGAAAATGTAACATATGAGGTGACTTAAGTGGGTAATTGAAGACAAACAAACTGTTGCAGGTTGAGGGAAAGTCATCGACCAGTACAGTGCAGATGACTCAATAGTCGGCATTCCCATCGCTTCCAGTCGTAATCTCATTCATAAAGTCATAAACAAGTCATCTCTCAAACGTTTGTAAACACCTGCTTGTCTTTTAAAAACATTCCCTGTTGCCAACAGCACCGTTAGAGGGAGCCTCCCAACACAATCACACAATCCTACACACAACATCCTAACCAGGTGAGATGCCATTCAAAACTTTAAATTCAATTTTTATTTAAAAAAATAATTATTATTCATTACTGGTTAAAAGATCGCTGTAATGTCATCATTATAATCTGGTATGTGCTAGTGGCAAAAGATATTAATTAATGAAGCATCAATCAATCATAATAATTAAAACGTCATTTTAAAATTATGTAACTAATTGATGCCAGAAGCTGTCTAAGAAGGAATTAATTGCAAAAAGTTCAACTCGTATTGTCTGGACTCGTAACTCCTACTCAAACACACGCGCAAAATCACAAGACAACAGAGATGGGGTTTCGCCCATAATTAACAGATAAGCGATCAGAGGCGCCCCCTGACGGCCGTCTATGACGGAAGGGCGTGGGAAAAGTGTGACGTCATTGTGCAAAAACTTTTTTTAACAATTAAATTCATCAATTTTCTCTGCTTGAAACTCGTTTTTTCCAAAAACAACAATAAAAAATTTTTGAAAAAATTTTTTCACAGTTTTTTTTTTTCTTCAACTATCATTTATTTTTTTTTTTTACTTCTGCAGTACTTTCTGACAGAGATAAAAAGAAACAGTTTAAAAACTAATAAAACAAGATGATTTTTTGTTCAGCGTCAACATGACAAGTTCATCTGAGAGATAAAAATCATCTTCAAATACAGAAATAGATAGAGAGAAAAACATGTTTAAACAGCCAATGAAATGAGAGTAAAAATAAAAAACCGCGTAAATTTAGTAAAAAAAAAAAAATTCCACACAATCAAATAAAAAAATAAAACAAGTTTTCTAATGAATTCGGCCAATTATTTGCTACTTATATTATTTCTTTGATTGAATTGGGAAGATTAATATCATCCAATTGAAAGCTTCTGTGTATAAAAGAATTTTTCTATAACTTTTTTTCGTTGAAAAATTAATGATGTCACTTCCAGTAACCTTACATAAATTCTCAACGCTTAAACAACATTTTTAACTGCTAAAATAAATAAAAAATAAATCGGTCACAATAATGGTAAAAAAGATATTTAAAATAATAATATATCGTTGAATTTATGGATAATAAAATTAAAAATATTAATTTGCTTTATGATTTACTATCTTAACATTGAAAAATCCAATTAAAATTAATTAAACTTTGTTAAATTAAGTAAGTTTTAAAAGTTATACTGAAAGTTAAGCTATCTATCAGCGTTTCTCAAACTTTTGCGACTCGCGTACTTCTTCCTTAAATTATTATAATCTCGTGCTAAAAATATCATTTTTCTTTAAAAATAAAACAAATGATTGCTTGTTACTATGATCAAACTTAGCGTATTCTTAAGTGAACAAATGTAAAATATTTTCAATTACTAAATTCTCGCGTACTGTACATCTCCCTTACATAACACTGAGTTTTAATCCACTTAAAATTCACATGGAAGTTTTCATGGCAACTTTTAGTAACTTTTCTGCAAACTTTTAATTTAGATTCGTTTTAATCCTAACCCATTTTTAGAGTTAATTTTTTTTGTTGAATAATGTTAGACATAGAAAAATGCAGATTCTTAATAAATCAGGAGCCACTTAATTCTCTCAGCAATTTAATCAATTCAAAATTTCAGCGACTTTAAACATTTTTCATGTGCCATAGTTTGAGAACCGAACCGAGTTTCTAAATTCTAACTAGTAAACCCAAAACAATAATATGCAAAGCAATTACGAAATAATAATTAAAAACTCGCTTTTTAATAATTCATTTTAAATTATTAAAACATTAAAATTCAATTATTTCTTTTTCAGAGTTCCGCCTATATCAATTATCTGTTCAAAGCTCAGTACACAATCAGTTGGCTTTTTAAACTTAATGGCAAAGTGATGATTTAAAAATGATTGAAAGTAATTTTAAGCGGAGTGTTATCCTCCATGCTAACGAGTGTTAGTTGCGCAAACATTATTATGGTGTGTGTGCTCACACAACTAACCCTCAACCAAACCACCCACCCCACCCATTAACCCAGTTGTGTTAAACAACTGTAGGTGGCGCTGCACAACTTTAGCCAATGAGAGAAGGGAAAAAAAAAGACAAACAAAAATACATATACACATCTACAGGTAAGTTGTTCATTTGGCTCAGCTCACTTTGCTTGTCAACACTTCCATCATTTTGGGTCCTTGCGCCCTGGACATGACGTCATCAAAGTCATATGTCAAACGGAACGTGACGTCACAAGGTGCATGAGATATAGCCATGAAGAGGAAATCATAATGTGTCATTGGTGGCCAATCGGATTAACCCTACTTTTAGCCCTTTTGCAATTACACTACATATCAATACTCAGGTAGGTTTTCATTCATTAGCTTATTTATAACGTTTTTCTTTATTTTTACTGCTTTGCTGCTTTTGAACTTTGAAAGATGCTTTTTAGGGATTTGGTTCAATAGCTAAGACATACAGACACAATGACTCAGTGTTGAAAACTAAGTTAGCAACAATTAGAATGGTATTTTTTTTTGTTTTGTAAGGACCATACATCAAAATTCCAGTGAGATGGGATTAAGTGTTAACTTATGTGAGATTAGCAGACGATGCTTAGTTATCTCTTATTTTTTTCCCCAAATAGTGATTTATGATTTTGTATTTTTTTTCCCCCTTCACCTGTTAACGACTCAGTGATTAGGCCCTTGGGACCTTTTCATCTGACAAGGTGACCTAAACAACCTCTCTTTTTCTCTATGTATGTCCTCATCATCTTTTTCTCCCCCTCCCCCCACTAAATGCTTATTTTTTTTACCTTTTATTTTTTTTCTTCTTTGCAATATCTTTTTAACAACCAGATGCCATTTTGAAATGCCGCGTGTTTATTTTTTTCCTTTGGACACGCCCCCTCAAACTTCATCAACACCAAAAAAGTTACATTAGAGAAACATCCCATTCGTACAATCAGCGTCTAATGATAGGATATCAGACAAGTAATTTCCGGGTTGAGTCCAGCAATGAAAGAGGCCTAAGTATAGGCTTGAGACACATTTTGGGAAAGGGGGGTGCGCCATTCACCACTGGAAATAGTAATTTGGATTGCAACAAACTTTTAATGAAATACTCAGCTAACTATAATCAGTAGGTTGGAACATTCAAACACATCTAAATAGGCTTTCCAACTACATACTGTATAATATTTACAGGTGAGCCAAAATGGCCGGCAATAAACGCCTACTATAAACCCCTTTGACACCATTAAACTTCGATTGCAATAATAATCTTCAATAATAAAAGCGATAACTTAAAGCCAGATTTAGCTACTTTTTGAAGCAACTTTTGTTACAAAGTAAGAGATGCTTGAAATTGAATTTTGCTCCTCAAAAACCAAAAGTAGTGCAACTTTTGTTGTATGAAACCATTTAATTTATCATAAATGTTAACTTTTTCAAAGTAAAAACACTAATTTGAGTTCAAAAAAAGTAACATATAATTCTTAAAATATAACATCTTTTCTATCTTAAATTCTTGATTTAACTGTCATTCTTGCACAAATTCGCCATATGAACATCGCATGGCACAAGACCAATTATTGTTTCTTTTTCACGTCGATTTTTGAGTGAGCAATTTAGTTGTAAAACCATTACGAGATGCGCATGAACGGCTTTTATTGATCTTTTATTCCTCAAATAAGAAAACGCATGCGCAGAGAACAATGCAACTTAAAACTAAAACAACTCATAAATAGTTCCCAAAACAGTCCAAAATAACACAGAACCGTTTAACTAATTATTATTATTACAACTCCAGTCAAGACTCAAGGTGCTTCAAGCGCTGTTTACTGAAATTGCAGCCCTGAAAACTGTTCATTCAAAAATTCCCAAATTCTGGTTCTTCAAATTCCTCAACTCAAAACGAAGGGTTGCAAGTTTTGAGGGGTTGTTTATATCAAACACGAACACACCGTCATTTCTTAAATTAATCTCACACAATTATTACGCGTCAAATTTAACCACTAATCACACCGCAATATTTATCATAATGCTGCAGCTTAAAAAATAAAAACAAAATAATTATTTTAAACAAGTTGTTTAATTTACATAATTATGTGAGTTATATCGACAGAACTATAATTATATCATTAAAAGTATAGTTTATTTAGACTGTATTTGCTAAATTTGTCTAGTGGTGACCAACATATTAAAACAAAATGAATAACTTACACCAATCTAATACGATGGCTATGAAAATATAAAATATTGATCGACTAAGTATATTAAATTATAAAACAATTAAATAAACTACCACACGAACCTTCAGTGCAGTGTTAATATTGAAATGTAATACATCATTTTTCAGTGTATTATTTTTATTTTGGGAAACCCTTGAATTTATTAACAATCACCAAAACTATTGTTTTAATAACGGTTCTCGTGAAAACATTTTTGTCACCGTAGATGGTTAATATTTGTGCAGGAATGTGAGACAGGTTTCTTTAATTTACACTTAATGTAAATTTTACTAAATCAGAAATCTGGTTCTCCTATCAAGTCTATCAAATGTATAATTACGAACTTACAATCGAATAACTTAATTACATATATTCGATTGAATATAATAACATTGTATGAAAAACTACTGTACAAGTGTGAGATAGACATTGTAACTTGTATCGTATAATCAAAATAAAATAATAAATAAAGACATTTAGATTATGTTTTAGCCAGTCAACAAGAAAGTATCGAGTTTCTTGCCTTTCGAAACGTTCTCAAAGTAATTATGGAAGTTAATTAAGAAACAGAATAGTAAAATTGCCAGATCTGGTATCTAATAAACAAAAACACAACTTTTCCAACATTAACATTCAACACTTGAGAGAATGCATAAAACATCTTAATTAACGTCAAATTTTAAAGTTAAATTCGATGATTTATGAGATTACTAAGACTTAACATTTGATTTCTTTATGCAGCTTTCTTAATTGGCTAAAGTTATTAAAAACCAATTTTGTTGTTCTAGATATTGATCTAACATATTTGCAATTTGTTAAAGGAAGTGATTGATTTTTTTTTTTAAATTTAAATGCAACGTATAGTGTAAAAACTTTGTCAAAAAAAAATTGAGAAAAATGTAGTTGAAAAGCTGAAAGAAGCGATGTCAAACAACTTAAAAGTTAAAATCTAAATTTGTAAAATTAACTAGAATACGTTGTTATTTTGCTAAACAATCAAAGAAACCGTTTCACGATGAACGCATAATTAACTGTAAACAACAATGTAGGTAAATTGTTTAAAAAAAAAGACTTCAATCATAAATATTGCGACTAAATTTCAAATTTAGACACGCAAACATGAATAGCTTCAATTATAAAACTACAGTACCTAAATTACACAGTACATTTAAAAAACAGAAAAAAAATTATTTTAACAAAAAAAAATGTTTTCTTTATAGTATGAAAAAGCAATCTGGCATCTCTTTTTTAGATAAAAAAAATCACTCTCTTGTCAAAATAAAAAATAAATTTCAAATGACTTACAATACGTAAAATAAAATTTACCTAAAACATATTTTCAACACTGTATACAAGACTAGTGATAACACATAAATTCTTTAACAAAAAAAACCTAATATATTATACAAACAAGTTAATCCAGGAAATCGATTAAATTGACTACAGGATTACGTGGTATAATTTAAACAATCGCCATCCCAAATACTGGCAACCAAATTGATTAGTACTAGTTTATCAATAGCCCTCTAAATGTACCTTGAAGCCAGATTGAATTGCATTAATAAAGAGTTAAAACGGTTCCCCATTCAAAAAAGTAAGTTTAGGTACGTAACACCATGCAAAGAACAAACTAATAACAATAAAAAAATCAGTACAGTAAACACACTCGTACCTTTGATTGTTTTTCTCTTAAACACAATCGTGGGCATTGGTACTGGTACTTATTAGCAGAGAAATAAATTTTCACAGTGGAAAAAAGCATCTAAAATGACCAAATAAAAAACAGAGATGTTTATCTTTAAAAATCTCCACAACTTCTAAGAAGTAAATTAATTAGCAAAGTTTGTTTTAATTGTTGGAGAAACAAATCAGTGAGGGCGACGACATTTTTGTCTGAAATTGCAAAAGAGAAGAGGGAGCAAAAAGAAAAAAAAGTAGGAGTAATGTAAAGGAAAAAAAAAATGGAAAATAGGGGGTGGGATAACACAACAAGGGGTTATTAAACTACAAGGTTAGATGAGTTGAGGTAAAATTTGAATTCAATCAAAATAAGTTTTTAAAAGTACAAAAAAATAAAATAAAATAAAAAAAATTTATCATCATTAGCTGTCCCCATCTATTTGCACAGAAGCGGCCATTTGTGTTGACTCATTAGCACTTTTTTCTTTTTCCATTGCCCCAATGATTGACAAATAAACGCCAACCTCTTCACGTGGACTTTCGAAAAACGCTAAGCAAGTGTCAATGGTGTTGGCGTTTTGTGTATGAACGGGAGGACACTTTTTAAAGGTCCCACCCCCACTACCACCTTATACACTGGATGTTAAAACTTTTCAAGAGTCAATAATGAATAACTGAGAAAACATAAAAAGCAAAGCGATAAATTTAAGTCCAACAAAATAAATGAGCCTCTTAAAACAAATCAAACTGATAACACTGCTACCTGCATTAATTGCTTCAATTTCTAAAACAACTTTTTTTATTAAGATAATTTATTAAATAATTTTTTTTAAAAAAAGAAGTCGATCTAATTAAAATGATATGAAAATCCATTAGTGTGGGTATGTGTGTGGACTCAGTGGAGAGAAGAATTTATCTTAAAATTTTTTTTATGATGTGCCATCTTTCTCTCTCTCTTTCTATTCACTCGTAAAAATTCCATAAACACATTTTAATGGTTGTTTATTCAAGCAACGGCAGCAGCAGGTGTTTGTAAAAAATTATTTCATTTATGATGTTGTTATTATTATAGAGTGATGGCGTCTGTTGGCGCTTTAGATGCCAGTGTTATCTGCAGTAAAATCCCGGGGTTAGCCCCAGCCCAACGGTCCATGTGTCAAGCGGAGCCGGACGCCATGGTTGCTGTAGGTGATGGAGCTCAAATGGCTATCAAGGAATGTCAAAATCAATTTCGCAACAGAAGATGGAACTGTACGCCGATTGAACATGATTCGGTTTTTGGCCATGTAGTGGTTGTAGGTAAGATAATTATCTTTACGATGAATGCTTGTTCAGTTATGTCATTAGTCAACACTTAAAACTTGCACAGCTTGATTAAAAGTTTCGAGGCCCGTAAATGCAAATTTAAAGAAACGATCAATATCAAAACTTTTACACTACAATTTCCAGTACATACAGTATTATCACAAAGTGCAGCAATTACCGACAAATTATATATTTCGGTATGGCTGTTTGAAATAACAATACTGTATAAATTACATAAAAAAATAAAACTAAAAGTGCAACGACTCAAAATGTTGGTGTTAAAATTTTGTTATAACTGTAACAAAGCATTTTATACACAAAACTTAACTGAAGCCCAGATGCCAGGCCCCCAAAATAAACGAGGCCTATGTCATTTGCTTGTCTGGCTTTATGTTTCATCCTCTCCTGATAATCCTCTTAAATTATTAATCTTAAAACTAATGCTATAAAATTGTAGGTTGCATTGTGAGTCACGTCATACTTTAACACTTACACTATCAGTGTTTTTACATTAATCTTATTTATAAAAAAGTAGCAAATTAATTTTATCATTTTAAAACTGCTTACACTTGCCTTTACATCGTTAAAATGGATGGTAATAGCTTTAACCTTTTTCACCTTTTCTTAAGACTTAGCAGACAGCATAAACACAAATGCAGTCCTAATGAAAATAAAAAATATAAGAAGAAAAAATTAAAAACAATTTCAATTGAGAATAAAACAGCCACCTGGTAGTGGAAATGAGAACAAAAGCGTTTGCAAAATATTATTAAATACAAAGTTGTTGTTTGTGTCGGTGGCTGATAATTACTGTAAAAGCCTAAAGGAAAATGCATCCATCACCACACTACACTACACCGAGCACTGGATTTTAGTGTACAAGAGTTAAGGGAGTGAGTATATAGAAAAGAAGGGGGAGGGGGACGAAGGCATAACATAACACCCACTTCTACCCATTCACTTGTCAAAGGGAGCCCTCTTAGATCTCTCAAAGGAAGACATTGTCATCAACAATGTTCACCATCAACATTTTTTTTTCTTTTTTTTATTTTCATCCTTCAAAAGCGCTTCCATTAAACCTGTGAGGTCTCCCTCCACCCAACCAACCACTGTCCACCACCCAAATTCATCTCATAACACCTACCCTTATACAGGGTGGGGGAAAATTACATGCAAACATGCGTGATTTATTGCTTTTTACACCAACAAAAAATATGCATAAAAAATGGATGTTATAATGTTATACTACGGTAACCCACTTTTCTATAAAAAAAAAATAATTAACGCCTTTACATTATAGTTAAAAACATCACAAGTCCTATCCGATTTCCACAGCCAACAAGTAATTAACTTTTGGTTTTAATTGAGAAACGTGTGGAATTTGACTAGGGATAGATTGATAATGTCTGAGAGCAGCCTACACGTACCAGATAAGATTTTAGCAAAATAAATTAACAAAAAAAGTATAAAAAAACACTGTCCTAATTATAGGATATTATGTCTGTCATAAACTTTAAAAATTTAGAAAAAAATGAATGACGAAATTTAAAAAGCTAAGCGTAGGATGCACAGGCGAGGCATCTTAAGTGAACTAAGTTAAGAAAACTTAATGACAATCAAAAGAAATGGAAACCTGGCATTATCAATGACAAATATCAATCAAAAAATATGTTCAAACTAGCAATATAAAAAAATGGTCTTAAAAAAGTTCAGTCAGCTAATTAGTTCAAATTAAATTTGTTAAAGTAGAAAAAAAAATGTAAAAAAAAGAAAAATCAAGTGAGTGATGTTTCTAATGAAAATTTAATGTTGATATTATAGGCAGTAGGGAAGCGGCTTATATCTACGCGTTGACAGCGGCTGGAGTTGCCCACGCCGTAACGCAGGCGTGCCGACGGGGAAACATCAGCAGCTGCGGATGCGATCACTCGGTTGATGGGCTTGTGTCGCTGGTCGACGGCTGGAAATGGGGTGGTTGCAGCGCCGATGTAAAGCATGGTGTTAAGTACGCCAAGCGCTTTGTGGATGCCAGAGAAATTGAAGGAGATGACAGATCATTGATGAATCTTCACAACAACAGAGCTGGACGAAAGGTAACACCCCCATAAAAGATGTGTATTTCTCAATTTCATTTTTCATAAAAGTTAAAGGAATTTTTTCCCCCAAGTAAGAGCCATAAGAAAGGTTTTTTTTTTGTTAGTTGGGGTGTAAAACGTCACTGTTAATGAACTCGGAGAGGTATAACTTATAAAGTTGGCTCGGTAGGGTGCACTCAGCAGGGGGTGCATCATCCCCCCACCTTTACACTATTTCGCTCCATTTGATGGGAAATGGAAAAATTGTTCAACGGTGCGCACGGCAGAACACTCTAACGGCTCATTTGACCCTTCAAATATCAATGTAGAAAATATTTATGTAAATTCCATGACCAATACCGTTTTGTTCAACTTACTTCCGACAGCTAATCCCTTAAAAAGTTGCACAGTAGCAGCAAATAAAAAAAAATCATTTGTCACATAATCCTCATTAACATACTGTGCTACATGTAATGAAAACTAAGTCATGCGTAACGTAACTACCGAGATTCGTAACACCATTGAACAATTTATTAAGAAATAAAAACAAGAAATTAATAATACGGTATCCTATAAAAGTTACTAGTTTTAAACTTGATTTTATAACTTGCTAAGTAGGTGTAGACAGCAAAATAATTACTCAAATTTAACTAGAATAATGTCTAATCTTACATAAATGACTATACTTAATAACTAAATTGACTGTGATATTATTTCTAGGCTGTGAAAGACAATCTGGTTACTGATTGCAAATGCCATGGAGTTTCTGGTTCTTGTAGTATGAAGACATGTTGGAAAAGTCTGCCGCAATTCAACCAAATAGCAACTCATTTAATGGATAAATATCATGCAGCCAAAGAAGTTCAAGTGATTGAATTAGGTAAAAATAGAGACCGTCGGCCATTAGCTTTAAAACTAAAACGTTCAAAACGACCGCATCGAAAACCTAGGAAACGTGATTTAGTGTATTTACACCAGTCACCTAATTATTGTGAGTCGGACCAAAGTCAAGGTTCCTTGGGAACAAGTGGACGAAAATGTAATAGAAGTTCAACAGGAGCAGATGGTTGTGATTTATTGTGTTGTGGACGTGGTTATAATACGCATCAGCTGACGAGGACTTGGCAATGTCAGTGTAAATTCCATTGGTGCTGTTATGTCAAGTGCAACATGTGTACTGAACGTGGGGAAGAATATACATGCAAATAATACAAGTCACATCTCATCATAACGTATTTAGAATTATTTTGTAAATACAACTAACAAATTAAAATAAACCAAGTTTTGTTATAGAAAAATGTTTACCAACTTCCATTTCTTTCATTTCATGAAAATCATCAAGTTTTAATAATTATGTTGAAGAAATCGTTCTTCAACTTTCTTCAAGCTTCCCTTTATAAGCTTTACTCTCACACTTTACACAATTGACAATTAATTATGAGATAAAATTATTTGAGATAAGCATAATCAATCTCATTCCAAACAATTTCTAAGAAAATTTAATCGCTGTACTGATATTTTATAAATAATTAACTATACAAGTAAATGCAGCAAACAAAATTCAAAATTAAGCGCCAATTCAAATAGCGACTGCTTTAATCTTCATGTCCATTAGAGAGAGCGCTTAAACATTTTCTTACCAACTGAAAGTCCAGTAATAATAAAGCGCTTTTGGATTTGAAACCTTCTAATATAAAAATGGCAGTCACTAATTAATAAAATCTGTTAAAACGTTACAGGTTCTCACATAAGTTCAAATATACTGCAAACCCAAAAAAAAATTCACTGTGAGCTCTTATGATATTTCAATAACATTTACTTCACTAGAATAAATATTAATACTTATAATAAATATAATTCCAAGAAAGTTACAGTTGAATCTATAGTTTATACAGATTTATAAAATGTAGTATAGAAATACAAGAATCTTTCTTCAAACCCCAAGTTCAAGTTCCAAGTTAAAAGTTTTAATGAGAAGCTAAGAGCTCAGAAGAAGTTGGCATGGAGGCAAAGCCCCTATCAGGAAATCTGCACTATTATTTTTTTTTAAATATTAGTACTGTATCTCACTGTATTTGCAAAACATTTCTAGTGTGAAGGGCTTGAAGACCCAATTATAGCTAGAACGGATATCAGGGATAATAATCCTTACTGTATGCTTTTAAAACACCTGTCAACAATTGCCCAATAAACAACCACCATCAGAATTAATGCTTAATAATATCTAGCAATGATCCTGCGTAACACAACCTTTAAACCAGTCGTCAAAAGAAGCTATTATCAGGTTACATCCAATTAAAAAAAATCATAATAAAAGTTCATTCAAAACTATATAGCTAATGAGTTAAGTCAATTGCAACGGTTTTACTTATCATAAGATATGCACTAGCCATAATAATAATAATATTGCATCTTTAATTGCCCTATTAAAACAAACTACTAATGATAAAAAAACCAATATTCTACCAGGTGGACACTTATTTATGGCATCATAATAAAAGTATCTTTTTTCACAATAAACTTTGAAAATTTCCCATGCCCGTAATTTTGCACAGGTCAGGTAAACGTTAACACCATTGTTAAACTTTCAAGTAAGTCAACAGTCTTCATTCATAAAAAGTAATTGTAAGACATCACAATAAATTGTTGTTAACAAGATAATCAGAAGTGACACTGTTTCCATATCATATCATGCATAAACTTAAACTTTTCAAGTGTACAATGTCACTGTGTACATTACTTATTTTGTTTGTTCGTTATATCGAGCCTAAGTACAGTAGTTAAATAGCACTGTGTATATTTAACGTGAAATTTGTTATTCGGTCACCAGAAATTTTCCGAATACTCTCCCATAACACATAATTTCTTCCAATTACCTCATCAGTTAGCTGAATGAATGAATAACCAGAAAAGAATTGGAAAAGTGGTAAAAAAGGCGAGTGGTGGTGGCGATACAGTGGTTAATTCGAGTAAAGATGACCCTCAATAGTTGAACAGGTGAAGAAAAGGCGAAAGGTGGGTTAGAGGGATAGTGGGAGGATTCTTCGATATAAACATTTTTCCACATAAAACTGCAACTTTTCAGGAATTAAAATGAGGAAATTTTGACGTCATTACATAAAAAAACCGACAGCACAGTACAAAAAGTGACGTAAAGTCATCTTCAAAAAATTTAAAAAAAAAACTTGTTCTTTTTAGCAATATTTCATATGAAAGGGGTATATTAATGTTGATGTAGTTAATTCTTCTTTAAATAAATAGTTGACATTTCGTTACAACAATGAAAAGAAGAAAAAATGTAGTCAAATTTTTTTCAAGATTAAATCCGCATTTTTAAGGTAACGTCATGGTAGTACATACAGTGCACAACCACACAAGTTACCTCTGTTGATATCACGTGACCGATTATGTGATTGAAAGGTCATAGGTGACGACCCCCAGGTGGAAGAGGACACAGGTGTTAGGACAAATTGTGCTTAGCCATTCATTCATTCATCCTCCACCGCGCCAACCAGTGTCAATGGCCCCTGAAGGCCTCGTTAATGCCTGTGGTGAGCTATGCTAAGACAATAATTACGTCATGGAATAATATTCAGGCAGCGCCACCTACCCATCACCTTAGCCTTCAACCTTTTCATTTACCTAACGATGGTGATATAAGCTTCAATTGCATAACAGCAGCTTCAGACAAAACTTCAAAACTGATTTTTACTTCAAAGTTTACAGCAATTTCTTCAAATCGGTTAAAACAGTAAAGTTCATTTACCTCAAGTTATCACATTCCTTACTTTCAGTTATTCAGCACCATCAACAAAAAGGTAAAAAAATATTAATTTAATTACAAATTAATACCTACTACAATAAACTTAATTTAATATTTGCCATGATAAAACTCGAATAATTGTGCAGCCTTATAAGGTTGTACAAGTTTAAGTTAGTTTTATAGCTATTTGTTTCTTTTCTGTAACTTTTAATAATTTGATTAATTATTGTTGAATCCAATGCCAAGTTAGTTTTTTTCCTGAGAAAAACGCATGTGACTATCTTCTTCTAAATATTGAATAAAACCCACTAACAAATTACCGTGGAAACCTACACCGATAATGTGTTTTAACATTTTAATTCTACTGTAAACTTTTGAGTAAATTATTAAACACTTTTAGCACATTTCTTCAACAAGTTTTATTTCAGTGTATTTTACCAATTTTAGAACATTTATGTCAATGTTTTAGACATTTCTCATTTTAATGCGACATACTAATATATTTTTAAAGAATTAAACATTTTGACAAATATTACAGAATTAGTATAATGCCCATTTTATTTTGACATTTTACTTCATATATTTGTATAGTGGCAACACCTTACACATACTTTTGCCACTTTTATCACAATCATGTTAATAAAATTTCCAGGTTTCTAGTATATACAGTATTTGTCCATACTTTTTTACATTCTAGAAAATCAGTAGCTCCTAAGAGTCTAGACATTAGTACTATTTTATTAGTTATTTTGCTAATTTTCTGTAATCTATTTTGTCCATTTAAATTTTAAAATGTTTTCACCCATTTGATTTGTCAAATGAAAAGATTAAAATTTTCTACGCAATGTTCGTGTCTGCGTCACGTAACTTAATGGACGCTATATGGACGTTGCCTGTAAAATTGTCAGGCGGTCCTAATCCCTATCGATCACCCTAATAACGCCACTTTCAAAGTCCATGTCCACGCGTAATTTCAACTAAAACTTAAAATTTATTTTACAGATGCTTTTACTAACCAGTGCTTGCATTTTAATTACGAGCCTGAGTGTTCATTTAAGCTCAGCTTCGTCCAGTATGGGTTTTCATGTGGTTGCCCCACCCAGCAGACAACAACTATTAGCTCAATTAAATTTCACCTCAACTCCATCTTATGATCACCCAACACCTCGAGCACAGCCAAAGATGCCAGGCATTGGAAAAAGTTTCTTAGACATCTTTCGATCTCGTCATCCACCTCGTCGAGGACCCATACCAATACCATATCCAGGTTCACCTATCTTAAGACCTCAAATGCTACCAAACTTACATACACACCCATCGCCACACCTCACTTTGTCTCAAACATCAATCCAAAATAAAGATCGAATTGGAGGAGCAATTAATCCAGAAGGAGGAATAAACACCAATGTCTTCACAACAGCCGATGGGCAATTAGAAAGTGGCTTTATACCATCCAAACGTCTACAGGCATCCCAACCAGTCAACTCATCTACATTACATTTACCCCCGCCAAAAGCCCTATGCGACTTTTATACAGACTCATTATGTGTCGACTCCCATCCTTATCCATAGTAAGTAAAAAAAAATTCTCTAAAAAAGTAACAACTACTTTTTGCATAATTTGACATTTAAGTTATTTAACCTAACAGCTCAGCAGGTGACAATGAAAGAAAAGTAAAAATTAAATTAAAAAAAATTATGAAAATGAAATCAAAACAGGAAGAAAAAAAAACCACACATTAAAAATAGTTGATTAAAACGAGACGAAGAAAAAAAAGACGTTAAAGTAACCGCTTAACGACTTCCTCGATTACGTCATTCGCTAAGATAAATGTCAACAATGAGCCGACCTTTACAAAGATTTTTGCATTTAAATCACAATTATTGTCAAAAATAATTATAAAAATTTAAAATTATAATACACGCCCATACTACATTATCTTACTAAACTAAATTAACTTATTGTTTAATATTTTTTATTTCAGTATTGAAATGCAGCGCTCTTTCCCAATGGAAATACCAGCGTTACGCCGACTTTTAGTCGACGTACAACATCAAAACGCTGAACAATTAACGGATGGCGTCTCCATTCAAGATGAAGCTTTGTACACATTTGAGCATTACTACGGGTACGATTTTCATTCTTAAAAACTTAATTAAGTTTAGAAAAAAAAAAACAATTACATAAGCAACAATGACTACTTTTTTTCCTGCAATTTAACGACTAAAAAGTTGTGAATTCGGGCATTTTAAACAATGGCGCACAGTAAACCAGCGCATTTAATTGTATGATGTGAAGTTTATCGTGGTAAATAATTCTAAACAATGTAGAACAGGAATCCCCACCTTTCATATTTTTTTAAGAGTAAACGGCCCCATAAAATAACTCATAATTACAACTCCAATAACATGTGGGTGTCAGACTATGAATAACAAAGTACAGACACAAACATGATAGTAGTTTTTAATGTAATAAAATGTGCCAGTAAACTCTTCAAATGATTCAATACACACGACTTTGTTGATTTTGTATTCATTGTTCAAAAATGTTTTAAAAATCAGACATTCAATACCAGTTTAAGGTTAAGCGTAAAATAAGTGTCACTCGAATGCAACACACAGTATATACACTTCACTTAAAATGCTTAGATCTTCTATAGAATGACAAACATTTTAGATGTAATAAAATAATAGGATGATTACATTTAATATCAACTAACATTTTTAAGTCTATGAAAACTAATTTAGCAATAATTTTTTTTTCCTTTTCTGTCCTCAAATTACTTTTTAACGTTACAATGTTAAAAAAACATTTTATACAGAATTTCATATTTTTAAACGGCAACATTATCATTTTTATTGCAATATTAACAATCGTCATCCTTAACAAAATTCCTCCTCCAACAATAAAAACTTCAACTTGTAATTATTATCCGGGTCAAGATTTATCTAATATTTTATAGTTCCGTTTCTTAATTTTTATCTTTTTATGTGTAATGAAACATTGTGTGCCGACAAAATAAATATTTAAATATATTTATTTTAATTTCTATCCATGTCTGTCTAACTAAAACATCTCTTACATAATCTTATAAGATTGTAAAGTTATCAACCTTATAATGTTAAATTTAATAGTATACAGTACATTTTTTTACTCCCAATCTTAAATATAGACCTATAATACGGAATATAAAGTACCGAAAATTATATGATAAAACTCAAGTAAGGAATTACAATAGCTTAAATTTGATTTTATATATTTTATAATACTGTACTGTAGTAATTTTTAACTTTTACACCCATATTAACATCGAATTTAATAGGCTTTTAAATTTTCATGTCAAGTTCAAAATTTACATTTTTCAAGAAAAGTAAGCTTAAGTAGACCAAAGCTTCAAAAAAAATGCTTTAATGTTAAATTCGCAAACTATTTGCTTTCAATTAATTATGTAAGCCATATCAATTAACATATTAACCTAATTTAGCTATTAAAAACGAGTCTTTTATCCAGTTAATAAAATGGTTAACACCTAATTTAACGATACAACAACCACTATTAAACTGTATTTCTCATTTTAGAAACGGTGAGAACAACAGCCATTCATATAAAGACTATGGAGCAGAAGGTGGTTTCATCTGTCCGTCAGATATACGCTATGTTCGACCTAAAAGAGCAAGAAATCCAAGGGGTCAATGGAAAACTATCGTAAACCTAGGCGATCCATCGTTTACACAAACGATAAGAGTGGAAAAATGCTTGTAAGTTTTTTTTTTTTGAAAATAAATTGTTTATTTATTTTTTGTTTTGAGGTCACACTTTCCTCTTTTTCCTATACTGCACCCTTGCATTCACTGGCCTATGTCACTTCCGGATACGTGAAAAAATCACGTCTGAAACGCTTGGTTAAAGAAGCGAATAATTAGTCACAATAACTAATAAAAAGTTTTGTTTTTATAGGAAACCTTTCAGTCGTTGCAGTTATGTCTTCAGCTACCTCAACTCAGAATGCATACAAATTTATAATTATCAACGATTGGCTTCATGGGACGAGAAGAGAGGATTCCACATGGACATTTACAAGGTAAAAAGAAAGATACTTTTAACCATTTAATTTAGCGCATCAGATTATTAAAACAAGCTCAATTGAAATCCTAGTTTATTACAGTATTATATATTCACATCTTTTACGGTCTATCAATCAACCACTATTTACAATGAATACATTGCATTAGCATAGCTATTAATGCATACCATAATAGCATAGCCGCACATTGTATAAACAATCCCAAAATATAAAAAAAAACAGTACTACTTCTCTGTCCATTAACAGCCAATTGTAAACTATTTTTAAAAGAACTGTAATGTACCTTTAGCTTTATCAAATTAAGTTGTCAATATCTTAAGTGCTGCAAGATTATTTAATAGCGACAAATTTGTTTAATTAACATCAACTTATTGTAAACAACATCAGTGCTTCAACAAACTATTGAGGTCTGCTTACTTCCTTCATTTTCATATTTACCTTGATATAATAATACAGCACTGTATTGGTTTTTGTCAGAAAATTACACAATCAAATTCTTTAGCTGCTTACATAACATACATATTTTAAGTCAAATATTTATACAAAACTAAATAGTCAATCACAGTATCTTTGTAACTATTATTTTTCCCCTTACTAACTAACTTTATCAAAATGTTATCTTTAATTTTGCCATTATTTAGTCAATTAAGTCATTAACTATTACATTATAGCTAAAATGGTCTATTCACTTTACAGTATTTACTATTGAACAAGTCCCTCCATTGAGTAAACATTATACTCGTACAAATCAATAATTATTACTAACTAAAGTTGCCTAAATTTTCAGTTTAAAAGAAAACTTTTAGTAACTTTACTGTTAATTTTAAAAGACCACCTAACAACACTTCCAATAATCATTTAAAGTTGCAAAGAGTTCAATAATTTTCCCTCCCTATCATTTTCCCAGAATTTAATTGCTTTTTAATGAACTTGACATACAAGATGGAACCATTTCGCTAATTAATGCATTTTAACCTTTTTCCGAAAAATACAATGCCGTTGGGTAACTTCGTAACAATAATTTCTGAAAATTCGATAGTGATTGTAACACTGTATGAATAAAAAAGTTTCAAAATTATTTCCTTTTTTACAAAAGTTCAAACCATTTCACAGAAAACTACAAAATCTTCAACGTTGAAGGTTAAATATTTGGAAGAAAAGGGAACAAGGTTGAAGGGCATTGTATAATGCATTATATAACCGATATCGTTAAATGTAGGGTTAAAAGAATTAATAATACCCCTCAAGGCAACTAACCAGACATTGATCGCTTTGTATTTTATGATGCATGAAAATGTAATAGAGAGTAAGAAAAACTTACCATTTCATAAACTCAAAAAGACCACTTTTGAGTTTGATTATTTCTTTAATGTGGCTGAAGGAAATGATGAGTCTCGACTATGTGGTGAATTCTGCCATAGGGTGTCCAGGCGGCACCTATTAATTGACGTAGTTTACGGCTTTATCATTATTACTACACACAAACAATTATCGCGATCACTTCACAAAGAACACTCCATAAGTCACGATCATTATTTCGATTATGTATTATACAAAAATGTCATATACTGTAAATTGCAAACAAGCGCGGGCGAGGAACCGTTACACGACAAAATTCGATCGGCCATTATGAGCAATCAGTGGTGCCAAATAGTAGGCATAAAAGTACTGTATCAAAAAATATTTCCATTTTATATTCTTAGAAAAAATCAAATTTGTACAAAATAATTACTAAATCATATAATTTTACTTACCCATTAACTTTTTTATTAAGTACAGTACAATAGATTAATTAAAATTTAAACCGCTTTTAATAAGTCATCCAATCTGGTTACTAAGTTAAGTCGGGCAGTCGTTGTTTGAAATTTAATAACTTTTTTTATCCAACAGTTAATACGGTAACTCCAATATGAAAACCAAATGTTTTATAACTATGTTATCTAAAATGCTGTAGCTTAATTAATTATCTGTTTAAAATATTTGTAGGGGTAAGGCAATGCATTATGCATAACCGCTAATAATCTTAAAACGAGTCAGTTGATCAAACATGCTCATTTATCATGATTATGTATTACTCAGGAATGCAAAATATTTTCGTTTTGTTGTGGTGATAAAGTTAGTTAATTTGTTACCTGTTTTGTAGATTCCTGTGGCATGCTCGTGTCACCTGAGGTCATCTTCAAATCTCCGTCCTGTTTCTCCTGCTGTCCAGACAACCAGCCCATCAGCTGATTCTCACCAACTTGCATCAATTGAATTAAACCAGACAAATAATCGAATCGATTCAGATGTTAAGTCTTTTCGCAAACCCCATTTATTCATCCGGCCAACAATGGGGAAACCTACTCGAATTCTTAACCAAGATGTCAGGAACTCCAACTATCGCCATCGCATAAATATACCAACGAATCAACCAAATCACTTGGAGACTCATAGTAGTCATCGATTCCAACCTCAGATGATGATTGGACACCGACAGTCTGATACGGTCGATAGAGTTAACTATGAAGTGAATCCAGTGTCTGATTATATGCACACTTGGGGTCGACGTTAAACGCTACAAATACTTTTTTGTTAAATAGTAGTGACATACAGTATATTCGTATTTACAGTCATTTAAGGTTGTGTATGTATTTATTTTATTTATTAAATGATATTTATTGGGCAGGACCTAAAAGGAATACAATACAATAGGTTAAGATTATAGTAACTTTCAATGTAGTGACGATTTACACTGTCAGCATTATAGAATGTGTGCATTTTATGAATTGTATGCCATTGGGGAAAATCCTTAAATTTGCCAAAGCGATAACTATAAATCAGTAAATTCGGTAGGGTAGAAGCACCAAAAAAGAAGTTTAGATTATTAATATATGACTAATAATATGGCTTAAAAATCATGGCCTGCACTTACAACTTAATAACTAAAATTTGTATGTTACTATAATATTCTAATTTTGGTCATTAATGATTACATTTTGAGCTTGAAAAGTTGCTATCTGGAAAATAAAGTCAGCGATTTCAGGCATTTAAAATTGTCTTTATGATGGTATTGGTGCAATATTAACTTGCCATGGGTCGTTTTTCCCCCTAAATACGCTACAGATATAAAATCTATGCATGTTACAATGTCATTTACCCAAAATGAATTACCTAACAAAACATAAACGTTATGAATTTCATCTATAATATGGGAATTTACCTATTACAATTCGCGCAATGCTGGTTGTACATTGCTTCATTTATAATTATTTATTAAACAAAAATAAACAAATCGTTAAATTCATGAAACTGTGTCTACTTTTATATCTACAGTCACTTTAAATGTTAAACGTCAACCTTGTTTTTAATTCGAATTGCAGTGAAAATATTTGGTAAATTTCGCAACCTAGATTTTTAGTCCATCTTGTTGCCCTCCTGGCGTAACGGTGACATCATTAATATACTAAATTGCCTACAAATCATACAATATTGGAGGAAACGACACAAAATTGATGTAATAAATGTTTTCCCGAGAGATTTATTGACTGTCGATTATGGAACTTAGACCCCCTATCCTCAATCGTCCTCACCCCTGACATTTATTAAGGATCAATATGAGACATTAAAGTATCTAGAAAATATATAAATACTGATCAAAAAACTAGTTAGAATCACTTTTCACCTTCTAGAAATTAGAAGTTTTCAATGATGCACAACCTTTTCAGCATTGGATGTTTTATCATATGCATTTTCTGGACTCCATCAGTCCAGGCGTCGTACATGGGGTTTCAACCGCATATCATTTTCATGGTTGGAGACGATTTGGGTAAGTAACATTAAGATCAATCGATAACATTTCCCCCATTAACCACAACCAAATATATTGTTTGGTTGTATCATTAAGAAATTATGGATTTAAATAAGAGGAATATTCAAGATTGTCAAATATTGAAAGCGGTTCCATGTCAATTTCGGCTCTCTATTTTTTAATAACCATTCTAAATGACAGTTTTCGCATTATAAAAAATAGGTGCAATTTAATTTCTTATGCCTTCCATCCCATGAGCCTAGACTCTAGTGCACTAAATTTAATTACGGTATCCGAAAACACAATTATTTAGGGTTCGACTACGAATAAGCTAAAGTCGGTATTTTAAAGTTACTTTTTGCACCATCTACTCATTTTACAGGTTGGAACGACATTGGCTACCATAATCCTGATATTAACACTCCATACTTGAATGAAATGGCCGCGACTGGTATTAAGCTAAACCAATCTTATGTTCAACCTCTGTGTACTCCGTAAGTGTATAAACCTTATGAAGAATTACAAACTTTACTTAATTACATTAAACATCGGTTACACAGTTCACGAGCTGCTTTTATGACCGGTCGCTATCCCTATAAGACTGGAATGCAGGTACAGTATAATTGGTTTAAAAATGTATTTTCAATAATGATTTAACATTATTACAGCAATATGTTATTCCTTCGTTTTCTCCATATGGAGTTCCTTTGGAGTTTGCATTTCTTCCTGAAAAACTCCGAGATCTTGGCTATAGCACCAATATGGTTGGGAAGTAAGAAATAAGTTACCAAACGTTATTTGTCATTAAAATTAAATTTGGAGCCTTAATTTAGGTGGAATCTGGGATCATGTAATGAAAGTTACACACCAACGTTCAGAGGTTATGATACATTTTTGGGCTACATGGCTGGTGGCGAATACCACTACACTCATTCATACCCACTCTCTAATAACTTTGCTGCTTCAGGTACAAACGTGTTAATTTGGCAGCTGTTTATTAATTAGCATAATGATTCAACAAAATACTTTACAGCTTATAGCAATCTTCCTGAAGTTTACGACTTTTTCAATCAGACAAACGTAGCGTGGGAATGGAATGGAAAATACTCATCGGTAAAAAACAGTAGTTGTCACATACATTTTGATAAACTAAAGTCTAATTATTCAAAAAAAAAAAGACTGCATTTACAGCACAGGTACAGTACGTTTTAGAAAACAGAAACACAAGCAAACCATTATTCTTGTACATGGCTCATCAATTAGTCCATTCACCACAAGAGGTGACGTAATTTTACATACTGACAAAACATCATTTAGACCTGTATTTTCAACAAAATCTAGGTATCGGAAGATTATGATTTCTGGTACCCAGCGCAACCTAACCAATACCGAAAGGTCTTTAGTGGTAAATTCAATATACAATTTCAATTTATTAAAAACAATTTTTTGACTGAGTTTTATAAACTAAAGCAATGTCAACACATTTGGATAATGACTTTGGCCAAATCATTCACATGCTGAAAGTGTACGGGCTTTACAACCAATCAATCATTTTATTTACGACTGACGTAAGTTTAACGACTACAATGTAAAATAACTGTCAAATATAACTGAAAATATAATTGGATGTGTAGAACGGTGGCGATGTATTGGATGGTGGCAACAATTACCCACTCAGAGGAAGCAAAAACACAATTTACGAAGGTGGCACTCGTGGAGCCGGTTTCATTCATAGCCCACTGCTCGAAAACACTGGATACACTTACAACGGGTAACTATTATAAATAACTTAGCCACTACTTGTCTAATCAAAATTATATCGTTACTCATTAAATAATAGACTAGTCCATGCTGTGGATTGGTATCCAACTTTTGTCACACTTGCTGGAGGAGTACCAGGTATCTTAAATTTTCAAATTATAGTATAAAAAATAGTATGGTAACTAACAATGTTTCAGAGCCTGGGCTTGATGGAATGGATGTTTGGGACGCCATAACCAAAAATGAAGAATCGCCACGTAAAGAGTTCATTTATAACATGGAATATAATGGAAATAATTTGACCGGAGCTATAAGGTGGATTAATCATTATAATCGTTAACTTTTGTCTTTATTTTACTCGGTAATATTATCAAAATGGCAGAGTTGGAGATTGGAAAATGATATTTGGTAAGGCAGGACTTCCCGACACTCAAGTTACACCAGAAGAAGTCGTAGGTTGGTATGCAAACATCTGTGGTGGTGTCTTGACCATTTATGACGTTCCCAATTATCCACCCTATCGACTGTACAATATAACAGGTAAGTGAAACTGCGTTTCATGCTTGAAAAATATTACAAATGATGCATATTTTTCAGCTGATCCAACTGAAAGTTTCGATGTGGCAGACGAAAATCCCAACGTAATAAGTCAGTTATGGGATATTGTTCACCAATATGAACAAGAAATGGCTTATTCTTTATACCTGCCAAATAACGTTAGTTTATATGAAAGTCTAACTTCCAATCTTACATATCTGAACTGCAATTGGTGCGAGCCTATTTACAACGCCACTCCAATGTATCCACAATCATTATCATCACCTCTACCAATTTCACTGACCACTTAAAATTTTAGAAAATTCCACCAACATGTTGTGTAGTCAAACAATATATCAAATCGTAATGTAATCCGTTGCACGTGAAAAGTTAAATAAAAATATACACATTTACATCATTAAATTGAATTCTTATGTTTATTTAATACAACAATCGAAATAACTGGCGCACGTATTGCAACAACACCGGTCATTTTTGATATTAGATCATGGAGAAAGACAATTATTTCGTTACTCAAAATGATAAACAATTGCACTTAAAATACATCATCAAATGATGCAATATGTGCATACGATACAATTATATCAATATACAATATAATATTGTGTAAAATATCTTAATAGTATTCACGAAATAAAAAATGCGCCGTTAAGGTATCTTAAAACTTAACTTTCATTACAATAGCTCACTTTCGGATGGCAAAAGAATAACATGCATCTTAAAAGTATTCATATTGCTGCCTGTCATGAATGAAGAAGCACCATTAGGATCATTTAATTGACTATAAGGAACTAAATTATCAACGTTTAACACTCTCTCTTCAGCTGTAAAATGGAAATTTTTATGAACAACTGATCTGACATATTCTACACCGTCTTTGACGTTATATAAAAGAATTCCAATTAATATACGACATTTCTGGTTAGTCCTAGAAGACACTGAAAGTCTCACTGTTTGAATAATATTTTCTGGCAGTTCAATCATGCCACGGTACGCAATTAAAAAATGCTTTTTAAACCAAACACCTTTAGGAAATAGATCAACGCTCCAGTCCATCGTGGGCTCACGATCAGTAGCTAAACTGCCTGGACTAGAAAATAGTAAAGTTCTAACGCCGTATGTAGGAAAGTTAAAAAAGTCATCAATAGCTATCATGGCTCCCCAAGTTTCTACCGTATATAAACGAGGTGTGAGGGAAAGGCGACCCTGTGGGGTCGATTTTATACGTTGTAATCGCTCAGGGTTTGAGGGCGTATGAAAACTCATTGCGTCAGCCATTTTCTCGAAAAAGAAACAACTAAAGCGAGTTACTAAAGGCGACAAAAGTAAATGCGCGATTTGAACAGCTTGCAACATTGGAAAACGAATGTGGCTCATGACTTCAGATACTAAAGACGTAAAGCATAATGACCAATTCGGTGATCGATCACCACTCTCATAGTGTTGTTGCTGAAGACGAGTTTCTTGCTCACTTAACCAGCGAGTTACACATCTTTAAAACAATAAAATGACTTGTTAATATCGTAAAATTAATAGCTAGCTTTCAAAGCAACTACAGCGTCGACAAGTTTTCTCATTAGATTTCATAGTTCAAATAAATAAAAACCAGGAATTGACGACTGACAACAGCAACGTAATAAAGGTTGAGCTACTTGAGCAAAATCCCAGAGAAGCTTGTAGTGTCATTAATTTTTACACTCGTTTATTTTTTGCTCATGGATTTTAGTATACTAATGCAGACTTGTAAACACGTACATTTAATGGATTTCATCTATTATCTGTCCCGTGATTTAAATAGTTTGCCAGAACAATCGTACGCTCTCCCAGTTATTATGCGACTGTTGGCAGACTGACAGCAGCTTAATTAAACAGCTAATATATTATACACGAAGCTACTTCGTAAATAAAAATTGCATTAGATACTGCAAAACACGGTAATAAAATTATGTGGTAACGAGAAAAACAGTGACGCAGATCACTTAAGCATGCTTTAAATAGATCAAAATACATTTACTTACTGAAATAACGCCATTTCATGATAAACGACCAAATCTGAAGCTTGCAAAAACAACACTAAAACGTCAGTTTCCATGTTTCCAAAATCTTCACCAGCGGCCACCATTTCAAAATTATACTTGACAAAATTGAGACAGGATGATGAAACCTTTTCATGACCACAATACAGAGTGTATTGCAACCAAGATACCAGCTGGCCATGCTTAACACTGGATACAAGATGTTTTAACATGTAATCCAAACTTAAACTTATCAGATCCTGTCAAACAACAATACATATTATATTATTAAAAACTAAATATAAATAATAATACTAAACTCACTTTGACGTTATATTTGTCAGCAAGTGTTAAAAGTGGCAGGACCGTTAGATGATTTATATGAATTCGCCCTGTATACAAATATTTTAGAAAATCCGGAAATACTTTGGCACATTGTGGATCTTCTTGTAAGACAACTGTCGTTTCTTGTGATTCGCTCCAGCTGGGACTCATAAGCATTACTTGAAATACATCGCTGGAAGCACACAGTATTAGACGATGGGCAGGGTAATTAGTACCACTAACACTTAACGTTATGTCACACAGAAGGCGTTCAGCATAAATTTTAGCAATTTTCTCCAGGACTGTTGCCGAATCGTCCACCTGCAAATCTTCATCCGATTCAGGTTTTCTGTTTTCTCCGATGGAATGATCTACCAATGTTGACTCGTTCAAATTGCTCATCTTGTTTTAACTATCTGTTGCTAACAAGTTACAAGTTAACAGCTGCAATCCTGAGTACACTTATGTTTTGGTATGCGCCATATAATCTTATACCTTAACGACGTTTACACATCATTAAACTTTTCACATTTTGAATAATATTCCGCTGATAGAAAACAATAAACTGACTCAGCATTTGCAAATGTTAAGCTGCAAAAGCACCAAAACAAAATGCACAGTATCACTATCCAAAAAAAAATTAAATCCTGCTAGCAGCATATCTTGCTGATCATAAAGCATAACGTACTACTCCTGATCCCATAGAGATAATTATAACAGAGATTGCATTACCGGTACCGTACTACTGTAGTATAATTTAAGTTATAATTTTTAAACTTACTAGTAAATTACTTTAAACAATTTAAATAAAAATGCCGTCGGTAGTTGCAATCGTGCCTGTTTAGTTTTTCGAATAACGTTATTACTATGTACTGTAAATCTAACCTTAATCGGTTTGTTTTTAATTATCACTGCAATTTTATAATTCGTCTTTCTTAGTTTTATACGACTTAATAAGGTTTGGAATAGTTTCTGTCCACAAGTCATCTTTCAAACACAATTTTCCATCCATCATTTTAGACTTTAAAGATATTTCTAAGTATTTTGGACGATCTTTGTCATATCGCTCCCACGTTATTGGTTCACCACTTTCTGTATCAGCGATCACCAAAGGTCTTCAAAAACACAAAACATTTTAAATAAAAATTAAATAAAGTTATTACAGTAAAAAAATGCTTACTGCTGTCCGGCAAAAGACGTCCATAATGAATTCAACAGCTTAGCCATTCTATAATCATTATCATTTAATTTACCCATTTTAGAAAATAAGAAGTTGAACTGTAGAAATATTTCGTCCACATGGGAAACATATTTTCCTATAAAAAAAATATAGTTTTCATTAAAAAAATCAGTTTAGATTACTGTATTTTAGTCTTTAAAATTTACCAGTTTTTCCACCAAAAGCTGCTGCTAATGAATGCTGGCCAATATGATTATATTTGTACACATAAGTAGGAACACCAGCTTCACTTAAATACTCAGCTGTCTTTGATATCGGACCATGATAAAGCATATCACCGAGCATCTATAGAAGTTAATATACAATTGACAAAACTTAAAAAAAAATGATGTTAAAATGCTGATTATAGTTATTAACCTTAACGACTACTTTTTCTAATTCGTCTGGATCATCCACGTTAATATCTTCATAATAGTTTTCACGCAATAACGAAAAAACATCACCCATTTTTGAGGAAACGCCTTCCAACAAATGTTTTAAGCATTTTGGTAAATTTTCATCCAACCACTGACGACCACTGCCTTTACATAACTTAAAAAATTCTAAATTTATATCATATTTAAAAAATAAATTAAACGTAAAATATAATTAACATAAAATTATTTAGTTACCATTAAAATGCAAGTAAAATTCATCGGCTGTCGTGCCAATGATTGTTGGAACTTTGTTAATAAATTTTCCTTCTCTGATAAGTTTTGATGGATCGGCTGTTAAAAATCCAGGACCGCCGGGTGCTTCGATTGATGGAGTATGAAATAAAGGCAAAGTATCGGTTACCTTTTACATTTCATAAAATAAAATAGTTACATTGAATTATAGCGTTACAGTATTTAAATTTTTTACCATTAATAATTTATGTCCATTTAAAATTTCCTTAATTGTTTTACCACGCAAGCACTCTACTAATTCAGCTGTGTCTGAAGTGGTGCAATTTAATTTCTTTGCAACTTTTTTGGCCCAGTGAAGAGGATATGGTTGAAATGTGGATTTGGCCATATACATGGAGCAGCTTTGAGCCACTGCAGCATGAAATAATCCTTTGAAGTAATAACCATTAATGTTTTAATAAATCGATAACAATTTAAAGTCAGTATTCAATGTGTACTAACCAGAAGATAATGGTGATAACAAGTGATATATGACACTTAATGAACCGGCGCTCTGGCCGGCAATAGTAACTTTAGAAGGGTTTCCTCCAAACATTTCAATATTCTCTTGTACCCATTTAAGAGCCAACACTTGATCAAGTAAGCCGTAGTTTCCATAAGCATTGCTATCCTCAGTATTTAAAAAACCTCGACACAAATTTAATAAATTTGTTAAAATACCTTAGTTTTGTTATTGATAAATCAAGACGATCTTACCAAATAATCCCAATCGATAATTGGGAGTTACGAGAACGACATCATGATCCATCCATTTTTCAGGCCCAAGAGAGTCATAAGAACCAGCTCCCATTACAAATCCACCGCCATGAATATAGAATATTACAGGAAGTAAAGTACTGTCTTCAGAAGATACCTGCCATGACAGCTCCATTTTAATATGATAAAATAGCAATTAATATTAAGACATTAGTTTTTACTTTAGGTGAATAAACATTTAAATGCAAACAATCTTCAGAACCGGTTATGCCTCTAAGTTTATCATATTGTGGACAACTAGTTCCAGCATTGTTAGCGTCAAATACTCCGGTCCAACTTTCTACAGGTTGTGGTGGCTATAACATAATTTTTTTAATCTCATGCAGTATTTATAAAATTAATGCAACGGTCATACTAACTTTAAATCGTAATTCTCCAGACGTTGGTTTTCCATAAGGAATTCCACGAAATGCATTGAAAGGTCGCCCATCATAACTAGTTATTGTTGAGCCTTGAACGACTGAATTAATGCTTTTAAGCGTAACTGTAGGTGAAGAATTGCCATTTACAGTTAACGTCACAATTAACAAAGAAAAGAATAAATTGATCATTTCTTTAAAACTATACAATAACGAAAAGGAAATGTACGTTCATCTAATCATTAAAACGCATAATGACCTTGTGTTGACGTTGACGTTCACATACAGTATCTACTGTATAATCAATATTGACATTATTAGATAACATTTATGTACCGGTACTGTAATCTCAAATAACCTTTATCTAAAGTTTTAAGCTTAAATATCTTTTTTTTTTAATTTTAACTTAGAAGATTTTAAAGTCCTATTCATTGGTTAAAACGATTTCGTAAACACGATCGAAATTTTAAATAGTTTTAAAATACTTTATTAATTTTGGATTTCACGATTAAAAATAAGTCATGATATGAATTATTTACTGTATTAGTATATTAACAAATATTTATAGTTCATGTATCCATATACTGCATAGTATAGGATCCATGGCTTAGTTTATACTGTACTACCATAAGTTTAATTGTCTCCTGCTCCAACATTTAGTACACTAGATGTAAATATTTGTCTTAATGCTCCTGGAATCTCTGAAGTATCCAAGCACACAAAGGCTCTCCCTGCTGGTAATGCTTCCTTCAATCTGCAAAATCATGTATTATTTAAATGATTATTTCTAAGTCTCTCGATTACTTGCCTATGTGCTTGATCACCCAAAGAACCAATAAATATGGCGTATGCGTTTACTCTTGGTTCTGAAGTTAGTAGTTTAGCAAATTGCTGAGGTGAAATACCATATCTATCAAAATTAGCATCACTCATCACTATTACAAAATATTCGTCAGCTTTATTTTCGCTAATTGTTTTAATCGAGTGTTGGGTGGCTTCTAAAGTGTTGTCTCCGCTCGCACAAAACTGAGCATGAGCCATCATCATCTACAATAGATTTAAACAAAATATGTGTGTTTCAAAACACAACAAAAATTAAAAATCTAAACCTTTAGCACATCCATTTGCTCTTTCTCATTTTGTGGAAACTTTTTCTCATTTACGAATGGTACATTGAAATCATCTCCTGAGTGACCAATAATCTCGTACTTTAAAAAATAACAATTTAGTAAAAGTATCATAGTTAACTTCAAAATCTAAACCTTCAATTTATGTTCATATCCTTCTAGACTTTGCATCATCATCAAAACCGACTCTAAAGATCTTTCCAACCGACCATCATAACCATTAAAACGATACATGCTACCACTTACATCTACTAACAATTTAAGTCGTTTTGGCAGCTGCTGAGGACTTCCAGGCTAATTAAAAAATTAAACATCGTTTAAAGATACAAAATAAAAATATCTCTATAAAGATAAACCTCTGGATCTTGTTCTCCCCGCCGTTTAAAAACATTTTTCTCTCCTGTGATTCCTTCTACAATTTTAATGTCATCAAGTTCACCCTGAGTTTGATGATGAAGCCATTGCCTCTCTTTGCCTTTTGCCTGAAGTGTGTCTAAAATTACTCGTAACATTTTCACTTCTTGTCGAATTTCGTTTGAATATATTTCATATTCTTTGGCATCAAATTCACTCATTTGGATTTCCTTAAGTCTTTCTTGGTGCGCTTTTCGAGCCATCTCACGAGCAGCTTTGCGAACCTATGTATATAAATACCAACTATGAATTGACTGTTACTGTATACTAAATGTTTAATATTTCTACCTCTTCAGGTACCGCATCTTTTTCAACTTGAGTTACTTGATAAACTGGATTTCCTGAATCTAACCGAAAAGGTCCTCCAGCCCCGCCTAATCCAGCAGTGTCTCTGCCTCCACTTCCACCAGCCCAAGTATTGCCACCAAAGTGAGGTGCGTTTGAAGGATCGATTTTTCCAAATTTTGGATTAGTTGCCTGCTTATTACTCGAACGCTCAATGGTTACCTTAAAAAAGTTCGTTTTTAAATTAACAAAATCTAACTTAAAAAAGGAATCGTACCTGCATGGGACGCTTTTCGGCCCCACCAATCATTCGCTGCCAATCACCCAAAGACTTTTGTAAGGTTGAAGAACCAATTTCATACAAACGAATATTTCCACCAATATCAGCTGCAGCTACAGTTCCATCGCCACATGGACAAATAATCACACCAGTAGATGGCCGTGTAGTCATCCAAGCAGCATACGGCGACACAACCAATGGACTAAATTTGCAATTAACCATATAAGTAGTCCATTTTTTAAACGCTAATAAATTTAATATTACTTGTCAACAGCCAAATACCGAACCGATTTATTTAAGGCATCAACAACTTCCAGGAAATATTTTTCTTCTTCTGGAAAATAAAATTATAAAAATACGTCAAATACAATACTGTACTTGATAATTTGTATCATTTCAAAATAAATTTACTTGATGTATTGGCTTCTAAAGGTACCATGGAAGGGTGGACAATACGTAAAAATGTTGCTTCTTCTGGAATAACAGCAACTGATGGTTGGTAACCCCGTTCAAATGATTTATCCGGAAAAAACGAATTCCAATTAAGTCCTGAAGGTGACTGAGGTTTTGGAATACTGTTTAATTCGATAGTTTCCTGTTCAATAACATTATATTTTATTAAGTTTAAATATAACTTTAGACATCAAATATAAATCTTACCGGATCCGTTGTAATATCTCCTAACATAAATCCTGTATACGAATTTGGTTGCGAAAAAAGAGATACCGTCCTTTCACCAACGACTAATTCTCCCACAGCATCTTTAGCTAATTGTGGAGTCAAAAACTTGCTTCCAAAACAATCGACATTAATATCATCTTCTTCCACTAATTTTGTTAGTTTAGCACCAGATGGAAGTAAATGTAAAACGTATTTGCTAAAAAAATTACTAGTTTTATTCTTAAATGTTAATAATTAGAATTCAATGATTACTTACCCATTAGCAGCTTGAATATAATAACAACTCGGTGCTAGAGGGTGAACTGATATTAATTCCAATGGCAACGTCAAAGTTAAACGAGTTAAACTTTTCAAATCAATTATGTTCATCATGTCCCTAAATAATAATATATTTGATAAAAATGTTCAACATATTAGTAAATTAAATTTACTGATGTTGCTGATAAACCACGGACAGTTGATGCTCTGGCATCAATTGCAAGCTACACTGATGGAAATTCTATAAACAAATATAAACTTTCTTAATAACAATATACATTATATATGAATTTAACATGTTACTTTAAGCTTACTTCTCTAGCTTTCCCAATTCTTCGCATTAGCTGTTGAGCTGTATCTATTACATTTGAAGTTAAATCTATTTTTTTCACTGATCCAGAGAGCGGATTGACAAGCAACTGAGTTGCGTTCTAAGCAAATTGAATCAAATTTGTTAAAAATATTTTTAAAATCTCAAACAAGTGCCATTAATACAACTTTTAACTGAAACTAATGTCTTTGATATTTTTAGTTAAATTCAATACAGTAATCAGAAGTATATTTTTCGTCAGTAATTTTACCAAAACAATTTCATCTAATTTTTTCATCTAAAAATCAATTTACTCACCATTTCGTCGAAAACTAATACATCATCTTCGTTATCGATAAGACCTAATCGTATTCGTGACTTAAACGTATTTTGATTGACCATTGGTATAAACTCTTTTAGGTCCAAACAAGTTGCTACTGGGTTTAAACTATCAAACGTATAAAGTTGTGGGGGATTACAAGTCGCCACTATCATTTGAAGATCACTCGAATCTATTTAGAATCGGTCTTAATTAAAACAAACTCAACCATGTAAACCAAATAAAATTACGTTTCTTAATTTTGATGTCAGAAACAATGTTCGTATAATGCATTGGCAGCTTCCATGTACATAAATGTTCACTAAATTCCGATGAACGATGATCAGATTTATCCAAAGGCAATAACTGACTGCTAACAAATGATGGCGACTAGAAATAACCACGGACCAATGATGTCTGATCACATTATTGTTTATATTAAAATATATTACCTGAATACGAATGGATCTTGATTGAATATCAAATGATTCGTCAACCTCTTTAAAAGTTATAATTTGTCGATCAGTTACTGCTGGAAGATTAAACCTATATATTCATAAATTAATTACATTGTAGCAACCGACGATGCAGATTCAATGTTAAAAAAAATTAGCATGCTCAAAAATGTTTTGCTCCTTTTAACGACGGTTTATCTTTAAAAACCAAAATCTATTTTTACATCAGATCAATAAATCACCGCATATGTTGATTTTATGTGTAAAATAATATCGCTTACAATTTTATTTAACAAAAACAATGAAAGACTCACTCTTTTGATAAATGAACTTTTGGTATAACCGCTCCAATCGGAATTCCATGTTTCTTCAAAACTTTTGATAAAGTCTCGACTGTCTCTTTCCCATATGAATCGAAATCAAATACGTTTCGTACAACATTTGACAGCGAGTCGTTTGGAAAGTTCTACAAAATAATAATAAACAAAATAAACATTTAAATTTATTTTATTTAAAATAAAAAATATAACCTGAAGATGCTTGACTATGTTAACAGCTTCTCGTGTAGAATACGGATACGCTAAAAGCCCAGAATCAGCCATTGTTCGAAGTTCACCAAACGCTCGCGTTAGCTTTACCAACACCGATGTGGGCACATTAGGACCATATTGCTTTAACATTGAAATCTCAGACTCAAAATCAGGATTGTCAATTGGGTGACAAGCAAATATGTCTCCTAACATTGTGGAAGTTTAATTGAAAAGTCTCTTTTAATATGCGATTTTAGTTACATACCTAAAGCTCCATAAAAATCGTTTCCAAGAAATGGAAAACCTGGTCGATTGGCTAATACAATCATACGAAAATCAGGATGCATTACTAAATGATTTTCTTTCTTGTCCAGATTTCTAGCTTTAAATTGAAGAATATTTTTAAAATCATAATCATTGAAACTAAACTTGAAGCTTATTTACCAGCGTCAGGTAGCAAAACCCGCCTTCCATCAGACAGTAACATTTCCCCAGACTCCAAAAGCGTTTTTAGCACAAATACAACGTGAGCAGGAGCTTTGTCAGCTTCATCAACAACTAACACATGTCCCATTGTAAGAGCTTTAACTAATGGAGAATCTTCATAAACAATAACTCCATCACGAACAGACGGCTGAAGTGTTAGAGATTGCACGGTTGTGTCTCGATGCAACTGAACATAATCACGAGGTCGATTTAATAGATGCAAAAATCGATCTACAATTTTGTTCTTCCCAACTCCTTGATTACCAATTAACAACAGATGTTCACCATGAAGAAAATCTTTCAACATGTTTTCCATAGCTTGCAAATGCTGTAAGAACCAAAAGAATCAAAACCTTTACTGTTTTCGGTGCAACTTCAAATACTTGCCTGAGGTATATCGTAAAACAAAATATCAGGTACTTTACTTGGGGAATTAGTTTCATATAAATTAACAGTTGTTTGGCCGATACGGACAACTCCATCTCGAACTTCACCTAAAAAACCAGCATATTCATACCAATGTGTAAGTCAAACGTTTAAAATAAATTAAAAATACTAAGCAAAATTTTAAATGTTACATGAAATTGCTTCATTTGCATTTGTTTGCAAGTCGGACACTTCATTTCGAATTCCAATTTCTTCTAAAACTTTTTCAAAAGACGTCTTTGTAAGTGATGGTAAAAACCTGCGAGCGAAAACGTGATAAAAGAAATTCAAATACATTGTCTATATACAAACTAGCAATAGGTTAAAATGCACCTGGCAAGACAGGCGTTCTGAATCAAGTCATAAACACTATCGTTAGGATAATCGTTTAAACGTCGACCAATTCGCAGGAGTTGACGAGTTGATAATGAACCAGCTAATGAACGAAGCTACAAACAGAAAAAAGTACATGACAATTATAAAAAGTTGAATAGCATTTAAATAGCATGGATAACTGTTAACAATTTATTTAAAAAAAAAACAAACTTTACAACCAAGAAATATTTACCGATGGATCAGAGGAGGTTCTAAGAACATGAGCTACATCCAAAACCGAGTTAATCTTAGCAGAAATGCTTACACCCTAGAAATACAATAAATCGTTATTAAATACCATACATAATACAAGTTTAAAATCTTGTTCGTACCCGTTGACTGAGAACTTGAGCTTCTTGATCGACTTTTAATGGCCGTAAATTGTGATAAAAAAAAAGCGTTAACAACTCAGGACTCATCCATTTTTTTTGTCCTTTAGATCCTGCATCTTGCTCAGGAGGTTCAGCTAAAGCAGCTATTCGAAAACTTGGATGGATT
>JAAFCF010006596.1:28108975-28134300 GCA_013389785.1 Helicorthomorpha holstii
CCCCCCCCGGATGTGTACTGCAGGTCAGCTAGCTCTAAGGGGCAAGTGGCCCCCGAATGTGTACTGCAAGTCAGCTAACTCTAAAGGGCAAGTGACCCCTGGATGCATACTGCAGGTCAGTTAACTCTAAGGGGCAAGACGCCCCTGGATGTGTACTGCAGATCAGCTATCTCTAAGGGGCAAGTGGCCCCTGGATGTGTACTGCAGATCAGCTATCTCTAAGAGGCAAGTGGCCTCTGAATGTGTACTGCAGATCAGTTAACTCTAAGGGGCCAGTAGCCCCTGAATGTGTACTGCAGGTCAGCTAACTCTAAGGAGCAAGTGGCCCCTGGATGTGTACTGCAGGTCAGTTAACTCTAAGGGGCCCCTAGATGTGTACTGCAGGTCAGCTAACTCTAAGGAGCATTAAAAAATTAGAAGCCATTTAGTCATAAAACCCTATTCACTTAACATTATGACTTGAGATTAGTAGAAACGCCGCTTCCCAAGCTAATTTCAAGTCATAAGGCATCATAGCTTTGCAATGACGTGTGATGTGTGATGAAGAGGCAGAGTTTGTGACATAACTTTCAAATTAAATATAGTAGTAAGAAGTAAGATAAGATATATGTGTTGAAAAAAATATTTAAATTAGTCAGATTTACCGATTAGTCATTTCATCCACGCTAAGTTCATAATCTTTACAGATTTTATTATATTTACTAGCTGCCAATAATCTAGTTCCATCGAAAAGCTGCAACTCTCGATCGTGAACTAATCTATAATTATTGGTACATTAGCTTATTAGTATGATAGCTATAAAATTTAATTTATAATTTCTCGCCTGTGTAACACAGCAAGAGTTCCAGCATCAACTCTGTGAATTCCATCTAAAACCAATAGTTTTCCCTCTAAAGCAGCAGAGACTAAAGGAGATGCTCTCCAAACAGTATCACCATTTGATAGAGTAGCTCTCTGTTGTAACAAATCTCTAGCCGTTATGTCCTAAACCAAAAAAAAAATACGATTTTAGCTTTAAGATGAAATAAAATTAAAGAAAACGCGTACCTTGTACAACACAAATGGCTCGATATCGTATCCTAACAAACGTGCAAATTCCTTTACCAACGCACTTTTCCCACTTCCCTAAAACAGTTAAAACGTTAGCTTTAATCAGTTATATTCCATACAAACATTCCAACACACCTTTGGACCAACTATGCAAAAATCGTGTACTACGTGTGATTGAAACATTTGCGACAACACTTCTTTGTGTGCTTTAGTAGCAACAAAATGATCTTTGTTTTCAGTTGGTAATCTTTTAGTTCCAGCTGGAATCTATGACGCAAGACATTTCAACTAACAGTTAGTCAGAAAAGTAGCATATTATACCGTACTTTAGTTTTAACACGCTGACTCAAAATAGAACTTGAATTCATAGACAAAGTAGCTTCATTTAGTGAGTTATCCAAAACTATTTCAGAAATTTCATATTTTGAAGAAGCATTAGATTTTGCAGCTTTTTCTCCAGATACATTGCTTGCAACAACGTCAAATTTCTAATAAAACAAATATTAATTGATTAAATCAAAGTAAACTGTAAATAATTACTACAGCATATTAGACTAACCTTCAAAGCATCTCCTATGGCGGTTAACGATTCTTTGTTGTTAGCGAACAGATCATAAGGATAAATGCGGCGAATAATTTCGGTCAGAGGCAGTTCCGGAAATTTATCCTATTTAATTCTTTCGATTTTAATTTTGTTATGATATATGGATTTTTTAAATATAAATTTACCAGTAGTTGAACGATATTGGTTAAGCTGTCCATGGGAAAGTCTGGTAATCCTAAAGCTTCCGATTCTTTTGAATTGAACATGTACGCGAACGAGAGAATCTTTGTAAGCACTTCTTCAGGTATAGATGTAGAGTTTCGTAATGTATCCAAGATTTCGTGAAATGGTGGCCTGCTGACGTCCCTTCCTTGAAACCTAGAACGTAAAGGTGGATCCAAAGGATGGCCTTGATAACGAGGTATTGGAAGGCCAAGAGCAACCACACGGAACTCAGGACTTACTCGAACTACTCTCCAAGACTCCAGCTCTTCTTTCGAATGAGTCTAGTTTTTAACTGTGTTTATTAAAATTCTTGATTTAATTTAAGAAGTTGGTGATACCTCCAGTAATTTATCGAAGCGTGAAGACGACATCAAAAATCGCCCGTCTTCTAACTGCATTTCTCGATTTTCTAATAAATTGTTAATTACAGGTAAAACGTTTCTTTCCGCCTTTTCAATCCCATCTACGACTAAAACGCGTCCCAAAAGCGCTGCATTTACTGCACACTGTAAAAAATTTTAAAAATATAAAATATTTTAAGATAAAAACATAAAAATTGAGTTAAACCTGGTCTACGTAGTGAGCTGAACCTCCAGTAATTTCACGTCTTTGTTTCAAGTCAGTTTCTGTAGTATCGCGAGATAAAGATACATATTCGACTTCCCTATTTGTTAGTTCCTATTATTAAATTTGTAAAGTTTAGTTTACAGAATATTAATAACTAAATTTAAAACAAGTTTATACCAAATACTGCATGGCTAAGCGTCTCCTGTAGGGACCAGGAGGTCCAATTAAAAAAATATCTTGGCCTAATATATCCTATAAATAAAAACGGTGTTGAACACAGCTTAAAATAAAGACCACCTTAACCGTTAAACCTACCTTTTGAGCCATCCATCTCAAATGTCGAATTTGATACTGAGGCAATTCACTTTTAACTGTTAAAAACAAGATTTGAAACACTTGGAAAAAAATTGAAACTCTATGAAGGCTAGACTCATTATTGTTTGTTGTATTGATGTAGCAGAGTCACAGTTAAATGTTAATGACTACTTTTCATCTTAGTTATCACAACTCTTTACATACCGAAATCAACTGGAATTAACTCTGGGTTTTTCGAACTTTTTCTTGGAAGTGATACATCACCAATCGTTACAATTTCATTGTCGCTAGCTGGTAAGACAAAAATACGTTACAATTAATAATGACTACCCATTGTTTTATGTTAACATTAAAATACTGTATTATTACATTTAGTTGCACACAGCCTCTGATGAACTTTAACAGGATGATTAATAATATTTATGATGTTACTCAGTCTCCTTTTAGCTGTATCCATTATGAATCGATGTTTAATAAGCGCCATAACTTGTTAATACTCGGCTGTAGTGTCTCTTACTGCATTCTAAATACAAACACAACATTAAATTTAGTTAATCCATAACGTAATAAGTAAATTAATCGAAAGAGATAAAATAATTATTTATTTTAATAAACGGGAAATCGAATAAACAATCAATTTCAACATTTCGTAGCTAAACAGATAAGGTTTTTAACACATGTTAGAAACCAAGGCCGGCTTAATTCGACATATAATCTACGGAGTAAAGTGCATTAACTTAACTGGTACAGATATGGTAGTTTTTAAAACGACATTGCCTCTCATATTTAATGCCAATTTATAAAAATAAACTTCCGTGTTTATACCACGGTTTTCAAATGTAGCAGCTGACACACAAACTTTCAAGGGCACATAACTCCAAGCTAACAATCACGTCAATCTTGCCCGACATCTCTTTAGATAATTGGTTTAAAATGCTAAACTTACAATTGTAAAAAAAAGATGACAAAATAACGATGAATTCTAGTCCTTTTATCTTCTGGCGCTTATGAACTTAAGATGTTCATAGTTCAAATAGAATCCAGAGCTGTATAGTTCATCATAATACAGTAGATAGTGTTCATTGAGATGCTAATGATAAGCCGTTAATCACGCATGCGTAAAAAATCGACAGTATCATTGCCGTTATGAGTGGTTCTCAACCAGTGGGATACGACAACTCTCCATCACATAACATACAGTATTAATGTTTACTTACTTGTCATCAATACTTTATTATAATTATTATTGTAAAACAATACAATTAGTATCATATTGAAGACAAAAATAAACAAAGTAACATAAGTTTTGGGCATTAATCTTCAAACTTTATTGCTACGTTGACAAAAGAATAAAATTTGAATTACCAGGTATCAAATAAAATTAAAAATAAGTGTTGTACAAACTAAATTAAGTCAATTAGAAAAAAATTGTTGTTGATGGCTTCTTGCATTTTTTACAGTACAATACGGTATAATTTACCTACTCGTTACTCGTGTATAAATCGGAAGTTAAAAAAGTGTGTTCAGTCTAATTGTGGAAGAACTTCCGAATCTACCGGTATAATAATAATTCTAAACTAGTTGTGTACCAAACACTGCGCCAAAAACTTACTGTGACACACATAGCAATTTAAATGCAGTACTTACAAAACTATTTTTAGTAAAAAAGTATTTACTTTAAAAATTGTAAGCGACAAAGTCGAAGTTGTTACAGAGTTATTATTGATTGAAATCTAACTTAAAAATAAACTGCGATATAAATTTATTTTCAGTTCTAAAAGTATTTTACTGTAAGATTTAACTGCGAAAAAAACATGTCATAATTAACTGCATCACAACATTTAAAAATAAATTTTAAGATTATATAATGCAACACCTTCCTAAAATTTAAGCCAAAAAAATTTAGAAATAAACTTTAAAGTTGCTGCAAAACAAATCCAGAACTACTACCAGACTATTGGCACCCCAGACCAAGTTTTTTTAAGTGCACTTATCGGTTTCCAAAAAAAAAATTCTTTTTGGCGAAAAAAGGGTCTTAAAAGGTTGTTTTAGATTGTAAATCTTAGCACCACAGCATGTACAGAATAGTATATCGGTATACTACAATTTTGGCAAATTTAATGTACGATAAAATTTGGCTGTTTCCCATTTTCCTGTGACCTCAATTCACGTTAATATTTACGTAAACTTTTCCAGTTCTGACAACCCGTATGTGTTATTATCATTCATCCAGCCCAAGATTATCTTCTAATCCCGCAAATTCTTATGCCTTGTTCATAACTCTTTTATTTATCTAGATATGAATATTAAACATGTCAATAACGTTTCTATTTGCTTTGAGATATTAAATTTGTAAAAGTTTACCCTACTTATAATAATTTAAAATGGAATAAATAATTCCCGAAATTAATTAATGTTTTATAGTACAGTATATTCCAGAGGTTAATTAAAACTTCAAACTTATGACAATATTGTTTTTATAAAGTTAATAGGTTAATAGCATGATAAAATCGATCTACTGTTAAGAGCCAGTGCTTTTAACTTATTATACTGGTGTAGCATACACTGTTAATCATTATTAATGTACTAAACCTTTACAACGGTAATCATTGATTGAACCACTTAAGTGCACAGCCACATCTATTCATATCGCGAGCCAATAAAATTTCATATCCAACAAAGTGGTATACAAAAATAATTAAAGATGCAGTTCAATCGATCACAAAGCAGAACAATCTACAGTATTGTAGAAATAAATCAGAAGATATTGCCATTCTTTATTTGATATCTGAAATGTAATACGTAAACAAATCAATTAAATGTAAAGCGTCATTTTACAATAGAATTATAAAAGTTTTAATAGTGCACAATAACAATATGTATGAACTGATAAATCATACACAAGTGTATGAAATATTCTTTGGAACAACTGGAATGTCAAATAACTTAATTTATCAACTATAATAACTTAAAACATTATTACCTTATACCATGGGTACATTAAAGATATAGGAACATCCAAGGTTCACTAATGTAAAAAAAATATTCGGTGCAATGGTGAAATTATTATAATCAATATTATGTTAACTACAATCGAAATTTTGTTTTAATTTCTACTATATATTATAAAATTTAAATTAATACCTTGTACCCAAAGGAATTTACCGTTCTTCTCTACACTTTTTTGAGTTATTTTTCATGCAACTAAATTCACAACCAACGTTGTTTTGTGTTTTTTGGCATGTTTTTTAAAGAACAAACAATATTGTACACACAAAAAAAATACTTATTAAAATAAGTAGTGACGTAAATACCATTTACTACTGACTAGAAATAATGTTTCCCATTGTTAAGAATTTTAAACAATCTATATCGAATTGGTAAATTGGCATCATCGTTCATATATTAAATTTAAAAATAATATTTATGCCGATAAAATTAAATAACTTATTTCTCGTTTAAATTTAAAATTTACGCAGACTTTGGTAAGATTTACTTTTTGTAAGTTTACAAATAATAATTAAATCTTTGAAAATTAAAGCTGCTCTAAAAAATTTAAAACCCTTTTAAAATCCATTAAATTGAAAAGATTAAAACAAAGGTTTTGCATCCCATCTGGACTGTGTACAAATGCCATCCCCCCTCCACCATTCATTTACGTCTTTGTAATATTTAGTAGGGTAATTGTCATGTAGCATGGCGCACACACGGCACCAAAAATATGTATTAACAAATTCACCAGTGCCTTTCCATTTAAAATACTCGTTGTATAAAGTGTCATTTTTATCCAACATATGCAGATAGTCGGCTAACTGTTTTGGAGACTCAAAATCTTCAACGTGGATATAGGAATTGGGAGGAGACACACGTTTGTAGTCTTCTCTTGAAGCTCCAAGAACTATTGGAATTACATCGTTCCTACAACACAAACATACAAATTAAAAAACTAGTTTATTTTAATTAAACAAACTATAATAATTCCATATTTAAACAAAGTTATTAGGACTTTATTAGCTACCACCTGTAGCAATAAAATCACAAGTGTTACATACAAATTCACATTCTCTAGTGTTTATAGACATCATTGTTTACTTGTAAACCTAAATAATAAACAGCACCTATAAATGTGTATATAGTATTTGGATATAATATCACTAATAATTATTACTATAATATAAATGACTGTACTTATATAAAAAATACTCTGCAATGTAATCACTGATTAGAAAATATTAAGAAATGATTACTAAAAATAAATTTTACAATTTAATTTATTGCAAAATCATTAATAAAGTTGCTGAAATAATCTTAAACGTGACCAGTAGTTAAAACAATTTGAAAATAATTATTTATCAGAAAAATAAACTGCAAGACCCGAAAACTTTATACTATTATCTATCACTTGTGATAAAAAAAAATCTCTATTGCCACGAAAATTTAATCGCCACGTATTCAATCGGCTACAACTTGCAACTCTTATGTAAACTTTGACGTTGTTTTTGTTAGTCTAAATGTGGAATTCGAGTGTATTTGACATTTTTTTAGAGCAAACAAAGAAAATGACTCACCCCAGACCGTTAACAAAAAATTTTTCCGTGATGTAATCTTTACAATTGGAGTTTTCAAATGATAAATAAAATTTGTAGTCTGTGTTGAGCATGGAGAAACATTTACTCTGGTCATTTCTAGGACACTGCAGTTTGCCACAAGTTCCATAAATGTCCACATCAATATGTTTACCTAGTTGAGCGGCGTATGCATTACGTCCATTTTGAGCGCCGCAATTTGATACAAACCAAGCTACTTTCTTAGTTTTTTCAGCGGCGTAATTTTTTAACGGAGCCAACCTTATCTGTTTTGATTTATCGTAGGGTACAAATTTTTCATAAGGAGCCACAATATCCGAATCGTGTCTGTAGGTAGCTGTCCAGTTGATGACATTTTTATAAGCAACTACATGGGTGTGATATGGACATTCAAGCAAATAAAGTATCCAAATTTGCCACCACGGCCTCTTTATATCTCCAATTCCGCGAAAACTCCCCAACGTAAAATGGTCGTTAAATAAAATAGCGTCTGCCACATCAGCTTCGTTGCGATCAGCGGTCACTTCACAGGTGTCCACCGGACATTTATTTTCAATAAACGAATCTCGGCCTAATTTTAATGGCCTCCAATTACCAAGTCCACTATAGAGAAGAATTTTTTTAAGTTTCTTATCGTCAGGTGGAGTTGGAGGAACAAACATCAGCTGATCGACAATCCGGTCTTCGTCAATTTCTTCGGGCCATAGCGTGGCCAGACGCTGGTTAGTGGTGGGATCAATCGATGCCGGTTCAGGCCGCACTTTACCATCTTTCATAAACCAATATTTGGTTTCCGGTGTCACTTGTGAGTCTTCAAAATATTCTCCAGAATATTTTTTATTTGCAAAATGAAGATTATTTAAGTCGTCAGCTGACAATGCCTGTTGATTCTCATTGGCCAAATGAAAAATCTGCTTCTGGGCATAAGATGATCTTTGTGGCCATGTGTTAAAATGCACAAACATTAAATACACCGCCGACAGCACTGTCAGGCCCACGATGGCTTTGCGTAACCTCAACCGAGGCATTTGTAAATCTAAAAAAATCAGGATCAAAACATGATATTGAGTATTTATGTTAACCAAACATTTGTATTTAAAGCAGCGCACAACCAAACGACCGCAGTTAACGTCGTCCGATCACTTTTCTAGACAAGCAGTAAGAGTAAAATACGTGGACGATTGAGAAACACGGCGAACAGTTGCTATGACGACACATTTAACCTATTTCCGGAAATAGATAAAACGACTGTTTAAATCCAGATTATTATCGAAGGGGGTTTTTGCTGGTTTTATATTACAATTCAATACTTCATACCTGCACACCCAACCCCCTAAGCTCTGTCATTCTGATATAAATACCGGTAAAGTACAAGCAGATGTCATGTAGAACACCTGAAAGCTTTAATCAGGTCTCGATAGTCACTTGATATTGCACACAAATTATTTAAATAATTTAATGACAAAATTAACCATTTCATGGAACGCATAACCACTACCGGTACATAATTAACTTCAATTTCTTTTACAGAAAATAAAATACAGTACTGTAATATTAAATTTATTTTTATATTAATAATTTGACAACGTTTTACTTTGTAGCACGCCACAATTAAGATTTTTTTTTAACTTTTTAAGAAATTTTCCACCAATGCAGTAAAATGCTTATTAATTTAAATAAATTTTTTAGAAGATTTTATTAAAATATTTAGCAATTTTTTAATCTTCTTTCAGGGTAAGAATTTTAAACAATCTCCTGTATTTGTTGTTGCGTCAGATTTAGTCAATTTAACGATCAATTCCTTTAATAATTTGATGTACAATACTTAACATTATAAGGCAACAATAAGCTATATAACGTTAACATATGGTACATTTATAAATTGAGTATTGTAGTCCGTATACCATAAAATGCCTGAATTTTTTATACGTTGTCTGAGACACAAACTGCATAATAAACAAGATTATTGTTGTTTATAACGCAAAATACTACAAGTAGTAGGTAAGCGTTCCAGGCTCCAGCATAGTAATTTTCGGTACTAAACAATAGCTCTAAAGTATTGCTATTTTGCAGTAATTATGACGTCATAAATGGCATTGTGATTAATCGATATTCTTCCATGCATCATTAATAGCCCTTATAACTTAACCAAATACGGTGCAATACCGGTATTATACCATACTGTATATGTTTATGGTACACAAAAAAGAGATAACAAAAAGCTAACGCTTACAGTCTTTGTTTCCTGCCTGTTTAATCAAAGCAGCACACGCGACAATGAAAATAAAAATGTTATCGATTGGGAAAAGAGGACGTGTACTAAACGTTGCCATACCATTTTAATTTTTAATGGAAAATCCACTTATATGTTTGTAGCACCTGGAATTATTATGCACGAGTGCAATAATACTGACATATAACACAACCGGGGTTCGCTGCGCATATAAACCACGTTAGTTTTATTAACCAAGATGTTTACTATATAAACTACAAATGGGATTTATTATCGGAATAGAATATTTTTTATGATAGTACCGTATGCAACTTTGAATAACAGTTGGAAACCTTTGTGCAATAAAGTTTAAACCAATTTTGCGAGTTGGGTTGAACATTTAAAAACATTTTTTGCGCCCATGGCAAATATTGAAGTTACAATGAGCTGTCCATCCCCGACCATCACCTCTTGAATTTTTATCTTATCAATGAAAATGTTGCTCTTTAAAACAAACCATTCTCACGCTTCAAATCTAATCATTATTTATGTAACCATATTCAAATGAAGAGTCTAAATTTAGCTTTTAAAATTAAAATTAAATATCTATAAAATAAAGTGCTTCAATTTCCTCAAATATCATATATTGCGTGTTTAAATTCTTAACTTAATTTTTCAAAGTTAATTTCTACAGCTTTCACTAAAGTAACAATGTCCCACCCTTCATTCACCAATTTTATCGAATGCAAACAGTCATAAACGTTTTCATTTTGGACAATAAATTAAATATACTTGCAAGGTCACCGGACGTTGCTGCAGTTCCAATGTAATTCAATTATTTTAATATAAAGTCATCTAGGCCACCTGACGTCATCAACAGTCACAATAACCTTTTCATTAATACAAATAAAAAATGTTTTCCATAATTTTATTTGAAAACAAAAATAGCATTAACGTATATACTGTAGTATTGTACTGTAAACATTGACATATTGGTACGCCCATTTTGCTTACATGCACTTTGAGATTAAATTAATGTATGAAATTGGATCCTCCAGTAAAAACGTAATTTGAACATTTCAATGCTAAAATGTCTGACAGATCCAAATAACACGTAAGTAATTTATACGACTGTGTAATGCAGAAATGGTTAATTATAGTGAAATAAACCACCTTCTCGATACCTAATTCGGTGCCCAATTATTTACAGCCGTTCAGCTTCTACCAGGGCATGAAGAATTTACATGTAAATAACAGGAAAACTAACTTTCTCATATTAAGTCAAAACATTAAGAAATTAGTAGCCAAGTAAAGTATTTTGACTTACAAGTTTAAGATTTTGTTAGAACTTTCTCGTCACATCAGTGCAACACCTAAAACTTGTTGTTTAGTGTCCAATTTAACTTTGCTTCAGTTGACATTGCTTTTGTACCTTCGTGGACACTAAATTATATTGACACTATTGACATCTGCGCATGTGCAGACCATAATAACACTGTGCAAATACAGTAAAAGCGAAACGAAAAATATTTTTTGTGAATAGAATTTAAAATCTATTCAATTTTTTCCCCCCATTTCCATTGAATTATTCAAAGGCCTCACCGAAAACTGTCTTTTATACAAATAAGCCCCAATGAAAGGAAAAAAGCTCTTTTGGTGGTGTTTATGAGAACCTTAAACTCTGCAAACGCTGCTCGCCATTAAATAAATATAATAATTAAAAATATAACGCTTAAAAAAAAAGACTTTATACGTCTGATTAGATTGTCAAAGTTATCACTGATAACACTGACATTAAGTGGTCTTGATTATTAAAAAAATATAGAATAGTAGAGCTTTAATTTACCTTTGGATTTCAATTTTATGGAATTTGACCGTGGCCTATCGGAAATTAAAATGTCAATATCTATTCCATTGTCAAATTTCAGCCATTGTCTTTAATTAATTAACTTTGTTGATCAGCAATTGGTGGTTGATTCCATCGAGATTAGAAGAAAAATATGTTTATTTTTCCTCGACGTCTCGCGTTGAAAATAACGCGCATCAACACTGACAAAAACCATCGACGGCGGCACTTCCAAAAAAAATCAATTCTGAATTCGAAATAAGCTACCTTTATTATGGTGATTGACAAAACGAACGCTACGTTTGCCGTTCATTCTAAAGCTGCAATAATTCTCACGCAATTCTATCATAACATTCAGTCATGAAATATCAACATTGCAAATTTAATGCTCTAGTATCAAAACATTAACCAACAATAAAATGTTAAAGTAAATAAATGAGAACTATGACTAAATGAAACTGGAAAAGCATTGAAATATAAATAAATTACGCGCTTACTGAACGCTACTACTAAATAACCAACGCTGCCATCTATTGGCAATCCTATGCACAACGTAATTTACTACTGTATTTACCATGGACAAATCAACGTCCGAAAATTAAGCCAAAATTACGCTAGCATTTTTTTGTAATTTTATGGTAAAATTAATTATAAAAGTACTTGAATCATGTTAGATTACATTAGATCCCATTTGAAAAAACGAAATAAGCCCGGGCAACGCCGGGTGCTTTTTCTAGTTCTTTTAATAAAACAATTTTTATATAATTTTAATATAAAAATCAAACTTATAATTCGATGATAATCACTTGTTAATGTTATCTAAGTTATAGTTGAATTATTTATTATGCTTTAATATGTTTAATTTTACATATAGAATGTGATGTGTATTTATACGTAATGATTAGTTTGACACATAAACAATGCTTTTTTTATAATGATCCAATGAACTGGTCTCCTTTTAAAATCAACGCAAAAATCTATTCAACTTTACATGTTTCTTAATTAACGTTTGCTGAATTTCTATTCATATTTACAATTTTTGTACTGTTTTAAAGTTAGTTTTTCGAAAACTTGTAAAATAAAAACGAGTCCGCATTCAACTATTCCTTTTAACAAAATAACAAAAAACTTTAAATTTAACAATAAACAATAATGTAAGTTAGCTTTAGGTTCTAAAATTTGCTCAAGCAAAAAATATAAATTTTAAATGGCACATATAAACGTTAAGTGCTAATCAATTGCCACAACACAAATATACCATTTTAAAAATTTGAAATAACAAATATAATTTTAGCTTTTAAAATATTAGCTAATATTCAGAAAAGTACGTTAATACACAACGATTAAAAACAGGCGTAGCAAGGGGGCGGCATTTCCACGCGCAATAAGTGTACAGTATTCTTCCAAATTTTTTTTCATTTTGGCAAATCATAAAAAAAAATTTCTTTTTAAATTTCATAAATGCATAAATTCATAAAAAGTTGTAAAAGCAAAAACAAGTCTTTTAAATTTCTTATGGTTGTTTAAATTGATGGGCACAGAGCCAGTTTGCTTTTGGGAGCAAAAACTATACACTATAAATGGTCAGGACATCAGCAACCCAAGAGTCTATGGATCAGAAGTTAAACTACTGTAAATAAACAGCAAATACGAATTCAACGCATATTAATGACCGCACAGAAAAAATTTTAGGAATTTTTCACTTATTTTTTCGTGATTTTTTTATCACTACTGTTTTTGCAACTCCCATTCATAAAACGAAATCGCAATTTCAATTTATACACCTAACTGCTAGTACTGTACCAGTAAATTCCATAAAGCCTTTCAATATTCATTCATATAAATCTCCCAAAATTTCAACTTTAATCTAATAAAAAATTTGAAATGCCATATACCATTTTACCATTCAACAACATTTGGCACGTAAAAGCCGTAGTAGTACAACAACATTCGTAAAAAAACATGAATGCAGTTTAAGAACTACTTCAACATACATACTTTCCAACAAATCTGTACACGTCTAAACTTTTAAAATATTTTGTATGAATAAAAACTCTTAAAATTGGCGCGCGTAAAATGCCCAACAAAATGAGATTCTAGAAGCGGTTTTAGAAATAATAATATTCAACTCACCAGTGAGACCAAAAAGTGATACCTTATGTTTCTCAACATCTCTTATAATTACTATTTACATTTAAATCTTAAGATGAGTGTATGAACATTTCATTTTTCCCATGACACTTTATAAAATATTAATAAATCTGCCTTTTGATTATTTATACACTGACCTCCATTTAACGTTCATATTATAAAGTGTCCGGTGATTCTGTGTCAGACCAGTTATATTAATTAATCTGGTGGCAAGTGACTAAAGAGTCGGTACTTATCCCGAATATGAGGCCTCACATCTTCATTCTAAAACGAGAATAAACAAAATTAAATTTAATCCCATGAATGTAACTGAACTAGTCGTAAGTCGTTTAACAAATCAGTGCCAAATTAGTTTTACACCCAAATGTTTTTTCACAACAATTTAAACGGACTTGTGACATGTACAAATCATCTTAAAGAAAATTTACCATTGCTACTAGACTTTCTAAGAATGGAACCAGCTTCATAAGCTCTCTATCTTTAGTGTCAGTGAACCAACTTTCAATCGGAATTCCATTTTCAAGCTATCGAAATAACGTAAAGTTTAGCCATTATCTAGCTGCTTGTTAAAAGTCGTTACCTGATAACCAAAAGCCTGTGGTGAATTATCAACTATAATTGTTTTTGCCAAATCTCTTCCGAGAATTGTGAGATCCTTAATGTAATTTCCATTTACACAAACGCAATGTTCACGAAAAAGCCGGTATCTGATTATTGCAATATTAGAAATTAACGTTTAAAATTCATATACAGTATTTAATAACAATGAATAAAAATTACTTAATAAGTCTTCGGTCTGGATCTAAAAGATTCATCAACTTGTCAGCGTAAACTTTTTTCGAAGCGGTGAACAAAGTAACTTCAAAAATGCGTGAAACCCTTTCCAGAAACTCTCGAAAGTAAGGGCGAGTACGTACAAAAACTTGGTACGTACAATCTTGGAAGTAAACTGGAAACGATAATGTAGCATCTTCTAGCTCTTGTAAACTGCAGTGAACTAACGTTTCGTCCTAATAACCAAAACACAATTTCATTAACATTTCGAACATTGCTTTTTAAATTGCATTCTTAATATACCAAATCTAAAACTAAAGAAAATTCCGGGCTGCTTCTTGTCTTCAGCGGAAGAGCCGGACATCTAGCTCTTAAATCAGAAGTAAGTGGAGGCAAGTGTTTGATAAAATAATATCTATATCGATAAATCTATCAAAAACTCATTCAAATATGTTTTGCATTTCTTGATCTTACGGGTCAAACGGTTCCCACTCATCCTCCAGCCCAGCATCAGCTACCTCCCCTTCTTCAGGTGTAGGATAATGCGGTTCATACGCCTGTATTTCACCACCGGTCTTATGAAGTTCATGATCTTTCAATATGTACACCAAGTATTACATTTTAATTTAAACCTTAACAGTGTTACAAATTTACTTGTAATGTCAGATTCAGAGATGTTGTTTTCATGGTCGACATCAACAGTTCCATTACCTTCGACTGAAGAACCAAACGAGTGATACGTTGGAGAGAATAGCGAACTGTCTAGGTGGCCATTGGAATCGACATCTGTCTCAGCACAAGTTGAAAAGTTGGTTCTGTTTGTTGCTAAAAATACCATATTAAAATATAATTAACTAATTTCCGTCAAACTAATTAAATCGGTTTCTTACAGTTCAGTTGAGATGATTTATTTAAATTGGCTTGAGAATTAATGTAATGAGATACGGATGAGCTAATAAACGAATCGGCGTTGGTTGAATAATACTCTTCCTTTTCATGCAATGAGCGCCTTTTTCTTTTCTTTGAAGTTTTCATCTCAGTCTACAATTCAACAACAAACTTTTATTTTTACATTATCGGGGTATAAATATAACATCATTAAAAATAGAAAAAATCAATGAGCGTTAATTTGTGTCATGTGATAACTCCAGAAAAAAGTTTAATCTAATTACAGAACCAACGCAAGAGTTGCTTCCTGGGTTAGTCTGTCATGTAAAAAAAATTCTTAAAACTTCAATATTTACCAGGACAGAGTTTTTGTTCAAGTCATAGTTGTCACTAATAATCATTTTCTTTTTGTCGTCTTCTAAACTTCTCTGCTGTTAAACGATTATAAAATATTCAATGAAACGTTTGTAAATCATTACGGAAAAGATTTGCACAAAAAAATATGTAAGCAAACCTTTAACTTTAGTGTCTGTTGCCGCCTTTTCTTATTTGACCAAGTAACCAGCTGATTTAAGTGCAATCGTTGATTGTTTTTATTTTGGCGTTGCCGACAGCCAACGGCATTGCTGATTTCTCTAGTTATCAATTTACGCCTTCTTTTCATGCCGTGATTATTTAATTTCATCAGCTGACTTTTTCTTCTCTTCATTTTGCTCCATTTCATCATTTCGTTGCTGCTATTATTACGGATCGTATTGCTACTGCCGGCGAAGTGCTTGGTACTGACTTTTTTCTTCTTCCTCATAGACATTTTTCTGTAATGAAACAATAAAAGTGATTACATAACAAACATTAAATTCGTCACATCATCCAAATCAATCAACAAGTAGGTGAGATCGGCTGATCATAATAGTTAAAACTGTTTAAAAAACGCAAATTCAATTGATTTGTAACTACACGTGACGTGAGTAGTAAAATAAAAATTTATAACAACGACTTTATTATCTAAATCTGAGCAGTTAGTCCAAGCATAATAAAAATAAAATACGTTTATTTAAAGATCATAAATTTAATATGCAACTTACTAGAACAATTCATGGTCCAGGGACAGCTGACGTTTTCAAAAACTAAAAACCATGAAACATACCGGTAACTAAATATTTAATTCATCTCGATTTTTGAACGTTAGTAAAGAATTTAGCAGAACGATTGTAGCTCGTCTATAATATGTTGGCATAACATTTACTATAGATTGAACGGATTATGCTCCAGAGATAGGATGTGTAGGATGGACTATTGTTAAGATTGACTGACAAAATAATAATCTATAAATAAATATCGTGTAGTTCGTGAAACGGTGTAATTATAATTCTCATGTGACATTTTATATCTTAGTTTTCTATAACAAAAATAAATTTATTTAAAATACGTTTTATAAATGTTTACGTTAAACATAGCAGAAAGTTTATTTTAAATAAAATACCGGTAATTAAATAGAGTCATCGGCGAGTTGCCAGAAGGCTCCGTAACCACAATAATTATATTATTTAATATTTATAACGATGCTATTGTTTGCGTTATTTTAAAAATGATAACGTTTTTAATAGACATCTTTTGCCCTTTTAAAATCTACAACAAAAATGTTGCTTTAATGTCATAAAAAATCAATTTTAAAATCTAAAACATTACAGGAAGATTTTAATTGCTTAAATACATTGTTTTTCAACTAAAAATTAAAATTCTTTATTGAAATTTATTAGATGAATGCTTGATTTGTTCTGGTTGTAAATTCGAAAGTAACATAATTATGTTCATAAGATGAATAAATTATTATACCAAATATGAATGACGCTTTTTAGGTAATCATTGATATGTAGTGTAATGTTAAATGAATCAATTAGGAATTAACTTAAAAATCGATTTCTGCATATATTTCTATATTATTCTACTGGATATGCGTAGTAATTCATAGAATTCATTCTCTTTAAACTTTTTTTCTATTAAAAGAAAATAAAGTCCGTCAATACGTTGGTCAATGAGAGCCAACTACTGTAATACGTTTGTAAGTAAATATTTAAATATTATTTGTCATTTTCAACATAGTATAGAAGCGTTTACTTGAAGTAAAAAACATTTCGACTGGTTTTATAATAAAAATACGACTGACTTTACAATAAAAATAAACTCGACGCTATAAAAGCTACTATACTACTGTACAGAACATCGTAAATATTAAATGAACGATTTCACAATAAAAAATCCAAAAATAATATAGCCTGCATAATTTCATACTGTCAGTATCATACGTCCCAAATTACAGTTTGTTTTGTGTAGATTTTACTTTAAAAATTCTCTTAACAAAAACAGTCAACAGCACAATCAATACAAAATGTAATAATCAGCTAAGTTAAGCTACAATTTTATTTGAAAATTTTTTTAAAAAAAAATTACAAATACTTATTTTTTTCACTAAAACGACAATCAAAAAAATCTTTCTAAATCATAAAACGTCAATGCATTTTGTATTAATGTCATTTATCATTCTCGTATAACTTAGGTGTCGACATATCTATTAATAAGAGACGTAAATGACGCTAAATCAATGAACAACAACAATCATTGCCAATAATTCAGTTATTACGATTTAACATAACTGCATTATGAATAGCATTGCAGTTTGCCAACAAGTGTACATTGACGAGCTAATTGGCAACAAACTTAATCAAAATAATTATTTTTCGTTTTTCTTAATCAAAAATAGCGTTTTTTGAGTAAAATTACTTGCGATTGAGCGACAATCAAGTGGGTGTTGAGTAGGTTGCAGCAGAACCGTAAGTTAGTACTTAAACATCACAAGCGGCTGCTAACCTTGAAACAAATGCACAAACCTGCTTTTAAGGCTCATAGTGCTGGACATTTATCTATATCAACACTAAACTACAGTATACATTACCAAAATGTTTTATTTACCGTACTGTAAAGTTATCTATTGGCTAAATGTTTTATTTTGAAAATTCCCATTACGTGATTAGCTGCTTAACTAACATACGATTTAATATTAATATAAAAATACAAATAAACTATCGATAAGATATTAAAGAGATGGAAATCCATTAAATTTCTGGATAAGATAACTAATTTCAACCACCTATTTTGAAATAGTAAGCTTATTACGCATGTATGGTTCAACTACTGTACAATGAAAAGCTTATTATCAATCTTCCTGAAGTAAACAAATCACTGAAATCTGACATGTCCACTTTATCAACTTTTGGCAACTTAAAATTTACGTTCAATATACGGTAATAAAATTCAATGTCTAACAAAATTAATTTTTTACTGAGTAACTCAAATTTTATTTCAAAGTAATAATATGAATTGACTTTATATAATTATTGCGGCAGTTTAGTTCCTTGAATCTAAAAACAGGCATAATTAGTCAATGCTATTAGCTTAATTAGCGCGTTACTTTACATAACTTATGTGTGTTGCACATGTCATGCTAAAATTAATTTTTTGAAAACTATGAAAAACAATTTAAAAAACTAACACAATGTCATGTCATACTGTACCTTCAGAAAAAAAAGTATTTGAAAACGTAAAGCACTACCAAAAGTGACAAAAAAATGAGACATCCAGTCCATTACACTAGATAATTTTTAATCAATTTGTAATGTTTTTTTGTGATTGATAGTTAATTTCGTAAGTAAGTAATCAACACCTAAGAATATTTAGTATTTATCAAAATATTTATTAAATGCGTAAATAAAATGTACTGATGCACAATTTTTCAGCTTAATGTTCTCGGCGGTTCAATTCTACCCGACTGCCGATTACTTGAGAGTCGTTGCCGCACTGGCCAAACAACTCGTACGTTGAAATCGATTTACATTTCACTATCAACTAATGTACTATTTTTTTCAAGTTTCTTATAAAATTTTAGTTTTACATACAAATTTACTCACGACATTTGCGTACACTATAAAAACAATAATAGATAATTGGGCATAATTAGCTCTTAGCAACCGGTAACATTTCAAAAAGACCTATCATGGCGGGCAAAATGACGTCAAGTGTGTTTGTATTGCGAAGACTTACTTAACGAGAGGCTACTAAAAGGGAAAGCGTCCCTTTTTCAAAAGGAAGAGAAATATGCAACATTCACACTTTAATGTCATAATTTTTCGCAAGTGACATCACTTTCATGCACTAGCAACGTTTACAAATGAAAATCAACTCACCTTTCGATTACACCGCCATGTTTCCAGATCGATGACAAAATTATTTGAGCGCGGAAAAGAATGATTCTCGCTCTCCCCACCTCCACTCAAATTCCTCAATACACCAATGATGCCACTTGCACTTCCTACATTTTCCCTATTCTAAATATAATTGTTTATTCGACAGAAACGAAGTTATAAAAAAATTATTTTTTTAAATTATATTTTCTTGTCGATTGGAGTTTTTACTTGACAAAACGCTATCATAATCAAATTCTTAATGAATAGATTGTAGATTTACCTTGAGAATTTTTCTGAATGTCCATGAGAAATTCTAATTATATACCGAGCGACATCAGTGATTATATAAATTAAAAAAAAAAACTTGGAATAATGGCGTCCATTGAAAACACTTCAAAAACAATTTTTTGCAAGCAATTTAATTTATTTTTAAAACTTTTGAATTTTACAAGACTAATTCTACTAAGAAGAAATTTAAATCGAAAACGGCTTTAAATTTGATCGCTTGCCATTATTTTTTAATTATCCGATTTGATTTGAAAAGCCAGCATGACAATCCATCCTCAGCTGTCCCTGCCAAAATCATCCAGCAATTTCTCAAGATTTTCGAAAAAGCCTTCATACGGCGAGAACACAGTCGAGTTAAAAGATTGACCAGACTTACTTTCCTGAAATTGGGAATAACATTGCAGTGGATATCAAAGCATAACACAAGAAGGTTGAGTGCCAACAACTTCAGTAGTCTCACCCTTATGAACCTTATCCACTATCTGTATTTATCACAAAACAAGATAAATCGTGATATTCTTTTAATAAACGTCAAAATAATACCTCGTCAAAGTCCGGAAATGAACCTTTTTGAAGTTTGGAGAAAACCAAAACTCCGTTTATTTTGACTTCAAACGACGCTATAAATACATTAATTTAAAAAACGCTGATTAAAGACTTCAATTGTTTAAAGAGGTTTAAGTAAACAATTAAAAAGCTATTACTAATCAAATATTTTAGTTCAAGTACTTACTTTTCCGACCAGCAAAGCCAGTCACATCGGCATCAGGGACTACAGCCTTGATCAGCCTCGCTAATTCTTCGTAGCGAGGCCTGTAACCTCACCCGCCACTAAAAGTTAAAAATGCAGTTTTTAGTATTTAATTTAAAGGAAAATCAGCTATGCAAAACATTGAAGTTTTTTATAGTTAACTTTTCACGCTCTAATTAACAAATAAATTGCTTTGATTGTTATTGTCTTATTAGTTATTTGGGCTTTATCAACTGAAAAGTTTGGTTTTTAAATTTTCTTGAGTAGCAATTCTCAAGAAGCCATAATTATTTGGCATGACATCATTGTAACATTTTTGATACGTTCGTGCAAGTGGAAAATATTGATTAAAAGTGGGAAATTAATACTTTATCATAAATAGCTATATGATTTCAGTCAAATGACTATCAGCTGACAGCAAGCACCAAAATAAAAACTCACGCCCTTGATACCCGTAAAAAAATAATGATAACACAAAAATGCCAGAACGCATGCGCAGTATTGATTATAATCGTAGTACAAGCACTGTATTACGGAATTTACAGTGAATTGCATAACTTTCCAATTTTCTAGTTTCAATAAATAATATTATAATTGTTTCTATAAACTCTCTATCGTATTATTAGCAATATCCGAGGAAACTAAAAATCCTTATTTTGATCGCTAAGGCTCAAATTCTAATTTACAGAACTCCTTTAAAAAATGCTGACTTGTACTGTATACAAAGAACCAGCCAAACCGTTATTAACCGAATTGATTATTTATTAAAATTAATTAATCAATCAACAATATCTTACCAATACTCAACTTCAACTTTGACCATTTTCCTGTGCTACGTTACGCCTTGAAAATAATCTAAATTATTTTCTATTAATTCCTTAAATTTTACTTTTTCAACAATGAGCCAAACAGCGGCCGACAACGTCTATTTATTTTACGAATAGACAGTGTTGCCAAACCCATATATTTCAGATACAGGAATTTGTAATAACGGTAAATTAGACTTTTAAAAACGGTAATTATAAAATCAATATAAAGTTTTTATTAATAGAATTATTTTTTAAATGCTTTTCATGTTACTTATTAAATGGAGTATTTTAAACTAAATATAGTTACTGCTGCAGAAGGTAATGCCATGACTTTCAAATTCCGAAAGGACGCCACACCCAATCTTACGTATTTGGCACCAAATTTGAATATAATTTCCTCGGATTCTAATATTTCTCCTACTATGTAACATCAAAGTTATTAGGTATTTTCACTCTTTACAGCTTCGACGTTTGCTCTCTAAAAGACCCATGTCATCGTTTTAATAACAGCTATAGATACAGTATAATATGTATTGTAAAGCACTTACACTTAATATAAAATACAGTATTGAGAAATTAATGATAAATACACAATTGCAGAAAGCTTATTATTATCAGTCACAACTTATTTATTTTTTTAAATTACAATAGTCTAAGGCAAACGCGATCCAAATAATAAATTATAAGCTTCTGAAATATCATCCTCACGGCCATTAGTCAACCAAGAAAAAAATTTAGCGAAATCTGAACCCTTAGTACAATTATGAATTTTTAACGAATCAACTTTAGGGCTTTGACCAAAAACAAAACTGTCACTGGTGAAAAAGCGAGGATCTTGAATTCCTGGAAGCTTGACAGTAGGTTTCAAATTGCTTTTCTCAGCCATTTTTTGAGTTTCTAGTGTTAAAATGAAAATAATGCATAAAAGAGTACCATACTTAAACTTAAGCATTTTACCAGTTGCAGGTTTTGGAGCTGACTTGGGCTTTGGTGGTAGTTCTTGCTTAGCTGCTGTTGGTTTAGGCTTTTCATTTTGTTTTATTAACTCATCAGACTGACTTTTAGGGTCTGACTTTGGCGGGATTACTGTTGCTGGTTGAGTATGTGCTTCAGCTTTAGGTTGAGCAGCTGGGTTTAATTGTGGCTCTGATTGTGGTTGTACAACTTTGTTTGGTTCAATCTTTGGTTTAGCTTCAGCTTTAGGTTGATTTTCAGATAATGGTGCAACTTGTTTTACTTCATTTTTCAATTGAGCTTCAGGTTTTGGTGCAACTGGTTTTGTTTCAGCTTTTGGCTGAGCTTCAGGTTTTGGTGCAACTTGTTTTGTTTCAGCTTTCGGTGGCTCTTCAGATTTTGGTGCAACTGGTTTTGTTTCAGCTTTTGGTGGCTCTTCAGATTTTGGTGAAACTGGTTTTGTTTCAGCTTTTGGTGGCTCTTCAGGTTTTGGTGCAACTGGTTTTGTTTCAGCTTTTGGTTGAGCTTCAGGTTTTGGTGCAACTTGTTTTGTTTCAGCTTTTGGTTGAGCTTCTAGTTTACGGGTAATTTCCGACTTTTTTTCCAAAGCAGCTAATTGTTTAATTGGTTCTGACTTAGGTGCAACATTCGTTTTTGCTTGTGCCGTTTTTGACGTGCTTGTATTATTCGGTAAATTCTCATTTGCTTTGGATCGTACCTCATTGTTTACAACCGTTGGTTTTTCTTGAATAGTGCTTTGCTGTACAGCTTGTTTGGTGCTAGCAGTCGATAACCCTTTTGTCTCATTATTACCAACATCTTCTAACGTTAATGTTTGTTTACCATACTTTCTTGTACGTAAGATGTAAGAAGCCAAATTAGCTGACATGCCTAAATTTGATTAGCCAATTAAAATCTAAAACAAAATTAACATACTAAATAAAAAATTAATTTACCTATTAACCATCATCGTCAGAAACAAACCAATAAAAATTCATTATAATAAACTTTAATGGAGCTGAATTTCAGTCGGTAATTCGCTAACAAGTGATCTTAATGTCTAGTAACTCATAAAATATAATGGTAGGTAACGTTGTTTGTTTGTATGAAATCGATCGTGAAGGAAAGGAATAGGTGGTTCCTATGGCGACATAAAAGAACTAACCTTGACAGTGATAAACAGACGGCATTACGGTATTATAATCATGAATATATTAACTTACAAATGAACAACAAATAAAAATTAAACAAATTTTGACATGACAACATTTCAGAGTTGTTATTAATGTGACATTGAGATTGGGGAGTGACCAACATTAAAATAATTTAATACAAGCTCGTTTTCTTCATGATTCTTAAAAACTCTTCCTTACTAATTTCACCATCACCATCTTTATCAGCCTCAGTTATCATTTCCTATAAAATTATTAAACAGACTTATATCTAGCAATTATTACTGTAAATATTAAATCATAAATGTTATAATTAATTAACCTGCAATTCTTCATCCGTTAAGTTTTCTCCCAGTTGTTCAGCAACACGTTTCAAATTTTTGAAAGAAATTTTACCAGTTTGATCATCATCAAATAAGCAAAAAGCCTTTAGAATTTCTTCACTTGCACCCTTTTCTACGATTTTATTTGCAATCAAATTCAAAAAATCGTCGTATTTGATCAACCCTAATAAGTAGTGTAAAACTCATTATTATTTTATTCTACAACAAATAAAAGTCACTGACGTAATTGTATCACTTGCACACCTGTCTGCTTAGTATCAATTTTAGCTATAATTTTTTTTACTTCTTCCTTTTTCGGTTCAAATCCAAGAGAGCGCATAGCCACCTAAATGATTAAAAATATTGTAATACAACAGCACAATAGAATATACAATAATTTCATTCATTTTGATATACAGTACTGTACCTTCAGATCTTTGGTTTGAATGACACCTTTACCATCATGATCAAAAATGTCAAAAGCAGCTTTAATGTCACTTTTCTGCTCTTCTGTAATGTCTGGTTTTAGACTCATCTTCTTTTTTTGGCCAGCACTTTTTGCATAATTATTTGACTAGACCAGACACAAACATTGCCATTAAGAATAAATGTATTAAGAAAAAACAATATTTACCATTCTTTTAATTATTGCGTAAATGCAGCTGAAATTATATTCCCATTTACCAAAACTGTCTATCTCGCACAAAGCTGTAATTTTAATAACAATACGATTTCAGCTTCAGCGAATTTGACATTATGCTGCAAAAAAAACAAACTAAAAACAACTTTGCTTTACCGTTATTTCTGAATTAATCAATAAATTCAACAACATTAAATTTAAAACGTGGAATTATCATCCACCAATTATCAGTATAATGCAATTAGAGACAAATAAAAATCCTAGTTACTCGCTGAAATCTTGTGTTTGCATACCGTATACTGTATCACCCGCTATACTGTACTTCTATTTTACACACCAATAGAGTCAATACATACAGTAATACAGTACACCAAGGTCAGTTGAGCTTTTCATTGACGTTCATAGTGAAGTCATAATTAGTGATAGCATATCGAAATGAATGTATCGATACCATCAAGTATCGATACGTTTTTTTCATTATAGAATAGCTAATTGCTGGCTTTTCTACAGTTGAACATTGAAATTTATTGTTAAACACTGTAAGTTGTTGTTATACACAGTTATTTATTATTATACAATTTTATTTACTGTTAAACATATGATGTATTATTAAACATTATTATTGTTCAACATTATTTACTGTATTTTACTTTTAAATATTATTTATTACTTGCTGTTAAATAGTTATTAAAACTCTTACTTTTGGAAACCTACAATCTTAAAAAAATAAATACTATTATTCATAATTTACAAATAATAGAAATAGAATTTTTAATTGTTACTGACAATACAAGAATACAAAATGAAAAATGTTTAATTATAAAGGAATAATCTAAAATATATATTAATTTTACTTTAATTTTACATTAATGAATAGAAATACCTTAAGTAAATAATCTTTTTAATTTTCAAACTTTATACTATATATGTATAGCTACATTTCAAAATTATAAAATGACAAAGGAAATGAACAAAATGACAAAGAAAAT